>JAESVK010001050.1:395487-419601 GCA_017140935.1 Hamamelis virginiana
TTTAGAAAGAAAAATGTAATTAGAAAAGATCCTATCTGAATTCAGTCAACCATTTATAATTGGACTTAAAAAAAAAAAAAAACTGGAGGAGACTGCAACGATCGATCTAAACTGGAGACTATATTGTACACCTACAAACCATGAAAAAGGCTAAATTTACTGCACTCAACTTGTATACTCGATATATAGTTGTAGCAGTGCAGTTTGAGGAAGAAAATTCTACTAGCTGCAATGAAGTGTAGGGAAATGGAAAGAAAATTCCTAGCCTTATGCTTGTACCTTATGGACAGAAAATGTCCCTTCATTTTTCAGTAAAAATATTCAACAGTTAATCATGTGGGATTCCTGCATTTCCAGCTCATATATAATTGCAGAACCTACACTTTCTATTTCTTTCTTTCTTTCCTTAATTGTGAGCAATATTGCAATGCTATTAGAGCGCTTGCACTGGATTTCTATAATTTTAAAGCAAAATGACTCATTATTCTGTTATTTTTCAAAAGTATATATCGTCATCGATCACATCACTCCTTATTGGCTTTCTCATTTTGTACAAACAATGTGCATGAAAAGCATTTTCCATTTTTAATAGCTACAAACTTCATTTAGAACTATAATGAATTTAATTAACGTAACATTTGTTAAATAACACTGCTTAATTCATCAGCGTTATTTTATGTCAGTAGCAGTTTGTGATAAACGTAACATGTTTAATTGAGATCCTCATATATTAATATAGATGCAAAATGTACAGAAGAATTTACCAACTGAAGCTAGCCCAGTTGGTGGGCGATTGGATCGTGTGGGATTGTTGGTCTCAAATTTGAGACCCCTTGCTAGCATAGTGTATATATATATCATCAGATGTTCTTATATCATCGATCATTAAAAAAAAAAAATTAAATAAAGGGGCGGGGCGATTTGAGTAGCCCTCCTTAACTTTTGAAAGTTGTGAAGATTATATATGCTCTTTAATTTCTTATACAATATACAGGAATGAACAAATGGAGACGTAAGAATTATGCAAAGGATATGCTACTTTAGAAAGGGACAAGAAAGGAAAAGAAAAGAAAATCTTCCAAATGAAAAAAAAAAAAAAAAAAAAAAAAAAAGCACGTAACTTTTCATGAATGGTGAAGTGATTTTTCACTTTATTTTGGTTGATTTGAATTCATAGCCTAACATTAATAATTCTCATATTTATCTTTGTCCTTTGAAAAGTCCCCGCGGGGAGAATCAAAACATGAAACAAGACCGACCAATAGAATTAAATAACAGGAGATGGAAGCATCTAATCTTTAAACCTAGCTACCTAGCTAAAAGAAGAATGTTGTTACTTTAGAATCACAGAAAGAGCATATATATATATATATAGATATATATATATATAACTTTGAATCAACAAGTATAAATATAAGGGAATATGTGGCTTGCCCAATTAATTTGTAACTACATATATCAAAATGAGAGAGAGAGAGAGAGAGAGAGAGAGGAGTTTAGATGAGTTGCCAACCTCTCTCATAGATACTTTAATTCTCTGCGTCTTTTGAAATTATTCCAACGTATTAAATTATTCTGGATTAGATATTGTGATATATATAGAGAGTGAGAGAGAGCTGCTAATATAAGATGCACCTGATGCAAGATGCATTAGGTGACCTCTTATAGAGCCACTTGTTGAGCATATTTTCGAAAACTGACTGTTAGATTTGATGCTCCTTTCATGTATATCATGCTTGCAAAAAATCACAGTGATCCAACGGTTGGTTTATGAAAAATTGTGACTTTTTTGTTCTTTAAAATGTCACCTTTTTTTCACAGTCGGTTTTTTTAAGAAACCAACCGCTGGATCACTGTGATTTTTGGCAGGCTTGATATACATAAAAGGAGTATCAAATCCAACGGTCAATTTCTAAAAATATGCTCAACAAGTGGCTCTAGAAGAGACCACCTGATGCATCTTGCATAAGGTACACCTTATATTAGAAGCTCTTTGATATATATATATATATATATATATATATATATATATATATATACACAGAGGTGCTAATATAAGGTGCACTTGATGCAACTTGCATCAAGTGCCCTCCTCTAATGCCACCTGTGATGAAAATTTTTAAAAAATGACCGTTGGATTAGATACCCCTATAATGTATGTCATGTCTGTCAAAAATCACAGTGATCCAACGGTTGGTAGAGCTTGGTTTCTGAGAAAACTGACTGCTAAAAAATGATAACATTTTAAAGAACACAAAAGTCATAGTTTTTTAGCGGTCAGTTTTCTCAGAAACCAACCGTTGGATTACTGTGATTTTTGTCAGACATGACATACATTATAGGGGTATCTAATCCGACGGTCAGTTTTTAAAAATTTTCATCACAGGTAGCCGTAGAGCAGGGCACCTGATGCAAGTTGCATAAAGTGCACCTTATGTTAGCACCTCTGTGTATATATATATATATAGATTATTGAAAAGGTTAGATTTTATGATGAGTAATGGCGGCTCGATCACTTTTGACATTTCCATCACCTAATTATAATAGTGGGCCGGGTGTGAGAAACAGCTCAAGTGTACATGCAAGTCATTTTAGAATTTGTCTATACTCATTACTCTATGAGAATTCCGTGAAATTTAGTAGGTTGATTAAATTTTAAGATAAGTTCAGTTCGTCTTAACTAAAATTTTATTCCTTTCCCCGTCCATAAGAAACCTATGGCCTGGCCAAGAAAGAAACAAAAATGATAGAAACCTAGCTCCATGCTGCATTTGGTTATTAAAAAAGTTATGCGGGAAAGTAAAATAGAGGAATGTAAAAGAAAAGGAACTTGATAAACTTTTCTTTTTCCATCTGAAAATGTTTGGTTTGTAAGAAAGTTACGAAAAAATAGAAGCCTAAATATTCATATAAAATATTTTTCTACAGGATATATCGACTTAATGTTAGGTTTCATAACTTTTCTATTTTTTTCGTGACAAAAACACAAAGTTTAAAAAAAATATATATGATTTATTTTCCTTTTTCTATGAATCAAACGATGCTAGCCCAGTTCAAATAACACTAACCCTTGATCTAGCTTTGAGATTTCTAAAAAAATAAATAAACAAGAGAGAGAGAGAGAGAGAGAGATGCCCTAATGGAATGGTGTATATATAATTGCTACTTTCCTCCTTTTCTTATTTCACCTTTGTTGTGACATGAAAACCTTATCGACTGTTTGGCTATTATCATGTTGATTGAATTTTGAATATCATTACTTGAAGGTGGCCGGAGACAAAGGACAGGAGGTTTGTCGGCTAAAATTGAATGTGAAGAAAAGTCTATTGTATTGATGTGCTACACTTTTACTTTTGCCTTCCTTATTCCACCTATGTGTGCTACGAAAGGCCAGTGGTTATATTTTATTTTCACATATCACAATAGGGCTACCTATACTTCACTTCACATATTGTTCCTACCACCGAAATCCACCTCTTCGATAATGAATACCCTTGTATTGTGCGGATCTCACACTTTCTTTTAAAAAAAATTCGATATCTTAATATTTTCCATAGACCTAAAAATATTACTTCCTCCGTACCGTAAAAGATAGGTCACTTTCAAAAGGTACGAATATTAAGGAGATCCATCAATGCATTGATTTGTCGGTAATAAAAGGAAGGAGGTGCTATTCGCACTCCCAAAGTAGCCAACTGCACTCCTCATTCAACTATAAAGTGGTAAAATGCCAAATTCACCTTTATAATCAAAAGCCCCATTTTAATATAAATCTCCATAAGGTCAGTTGCAGAACATATTTTGAAAAACCAACCGTATGATAAAATACCCGTAGCTCTTATGAATGTCATGGCTACCAAAAAACATAGTAATCCAATGGTTAGATTTTAAAAAACATATTGTAAACATTGTGACATTTAGAAGAACAAAAAAAACACAGTTTTTTATAGTGATATTTTTTAAAAATCGATCGTTTGATCACTGTGTTTTTTGGCATTCATGATAGAGGTATTTTATCTAATAGTCGGTTTTTCAAAATATATTCTGCAACTGACCCTATGGAGATGCACCTTATATTAAAATGAGGATTTTGGTTGTAAGGCTAAATTTGACAATTTGCCCCTTGATAAGAGAATGAGGAGTGTGAGTGGCTAAATTCGCGCTCCCTAAAAGAAATATAATTTGAGATTTCAAAGTAACTAATCAATACAGACAGATAAAAAAGAAAGATACACATCTTTGTGGGAGAGAGGGAGTACAAAGTAACTTGAGATCATTTCTTTGGATGGATGAGTGCATGATTTTTTATTTTACACCTCTAGTGGGGTTGGTCGAACTAGGTTTATGATTTTTATCACGACCCTAATTATTTTTAGGAGTCCTTTTCTTTGTTAAGAGGATGACAATGGAGGTCTTTGTCAATGTAGACAAGGCCTCGAGCTTTGTTCCCATTAGGGAATGCATGATAAAAGGACCTCATTAAAAAGTCATAGTGGTGAAATGGTGCTACTGACTTGGTGAGGCTCTATCATGCAGTTTCATCTACTCTCTCTCTCTCTCTCATATTCTTTCGAGAAACATTCAAACATGGGTGTACTTTATTTATATTCACATATGAAACCCTAAATGATTTTTTGGAAACTTAAAACATACATCTGTCATCTTTCTGAAAATGTTGATTCTCTTTGGGTGAGGTAATTAATGACATATATCTTGCTAGCACTACCTGGACCTTTTTTACCATCTTCAGAGACTCTTCAGCCAAGTAGCTAGATAACTAGGTACGTAGCTATATATGTAAAGGAGTAAAGATTAATAGACTAATTCAAGTACTTTATTATCATGTTAGGCCACAGGAGAAAGTGTTGTCTCAGAATATGAGCATGATCCCAACATCAATGGGGCCTGCATTATCCTATGCCAGCTTAATTTGTTCTCACTAATATTGTCTAAGAAATCAGAACCTCAACCATTGATTTACTTTTTGTGAATTCCGCATAACTAATTGCAACAGTTGTTGCATAATTTATAACAAGTATGAATCAATGACAGTTTGGTGATAAGCACAATCTTGACAATCAGTAATAACTTAAATTCCGTTTGATATAGCTTTACTTAAAATCACTGTTGAAAGTGTAATCTGAAAATTATTAATGCCCAAATAATTCCCATAAATTCATTAAAAAAAAAAAAGTCATTTTCATGTTTTTATGTTTTCATTTCCCTCAGCTCTTTCCTATAAGAAAGATGACAACAGAAAACGAAATATTTTTGAAAGATTTTTCCCACATCCATCTTCTTAAACTCAAACCATTTTAAAAATACCTGTTATTAAAACTCAAACAAACTGGCCCTTAATCGTGCTAGCCGTTTTCAGAGACTGATCTCAGAAAAATGATCTAGAAATCTTTTTTACGTCTTTTTATATTTCAAAAGAAAAAAATGATCCAGAAATCATTACGGGGAAAAATAAAAAGAAAAGGAGCACTAATTGTATTCTTTCTATTATTATTAATTCATTAAAGCATTCAATGGTACATACTTTTGGAAGGCAGTGCATCTTTTCTCTTTGAATGCAATACATGCAGTCTCACCCAAGACAAGCTTCCACACTTCAAACTTTTCAGCAAGAGGAGAGAGTTATCGGCATGGAGACAAAGTTTCCACACCTTGAGCTTTTGCAGTCTTTAGGAAAAGAAAGCTAGCAACGGCTCTTTTTTATGAGGTCACAATCTAAATAAAGCTTTTCTTTCTAAGTGAATTTTGCATGAAAGTAAGGGAATTCTCGGATCTGAAACTCCCAATAATCAGTGTTAATGGAACCATCTCTCTCTCTCTCTCTCTCTCTCTCTCTCTCTAGATCTCTGGCTTCAGGATCACCTAAAGAATAATGGTATTGGATCCCTCAATCATTGCTTCCAAATTATAAGTTCACATGTAAACATACCTGTAACTTGTATGTGGGTGGGTGGGTGTGTGTGTGTGGGTGTGGGTGTGTGTGTGTGTGAGAGAGAGAGAGAGTGGTATTGTAGAAGACTGGTCAAAAAGAGGAGGCATGAAAGTTAACGAGAATGTGTGAAGAGATTTTGGATATGCTATGATGTTGCTTCCAATGATTGTTTGGTCATTTTCTTAAAGCATTTTGAAAGGAGAGAAAGTGATAGAGAAATGACCTTTTTGTAATGGCCTACATTGCTTTCTTCCTTTTTTTTATTCCATTTTTTAATTCTCATTTAGTACACATAAGGAATTCATACATAAAGCTTTGGATTAACTGGCCTAGCTTGTAGCCATAATGGCTTCTCCCCCCCTCTTTTAAAAAAAAAATGATTGTACCAACTTTTCTACAGTCTTATGTAGTTATGTGCATTCATGTATCTGTGTGTGTGTGTGTGTATAAATATCTATTTATCTAACTAGTTTGTTAGTGTATATATATGCAGGTATCCAAGCATTCAATTAAGTATGTGTGTATGTACATGTGTACACACATGCGTGCAAAAGATTATAAATATATAGGTACGTACAAGCCTCTAAATAGGTTTTTATGTATGCATTCGAGTAGGTAATTTAGTATATGTGTCCGTATTTGTGCATGTACATATGTATGCATGCATGCATAATTGTATTTGTATATATAAATGTATGCATGTGCCAACCCCTCCTAAGACCTTGCTTTAATTAGCAGGACGAATACTAATTAATGTCATTTTTTTTATTTTTTTTTGACCTTTTTTAAGTTTTTTTGACACCATAGATTCATGAGTTTTGGAGGTGGATTTTGAGTCCATGTACATTTGTAGTAAATTATGAATATTGACATGAAATGTACTTAAATTTTGTAAATTTTTCTTGAAAGTTAATAAATGCTCCTCACAGGGTCCACTACTTAACTGATAATTGGATAAACAAAATGATAATAACAATAATAATGCGAGTGGATAGGACAGTTTTGATGGAACATGTCATATTCCACATGGCTAAATATGGAGCAGGATTCAGAGATTCACCTTGTCGTAGTCCATAGGCAGGAAACATGAAACAAGCTAGTGAGGAAGCGAGTCTACTATGTAAAGTTTAAGCAATTTCCTTTATATCATAAATTGCATAATGTGTACCAGAAAAGAAAGACAATACACTAGACCAAATTTATACCCATAGTATAATTCTACATTAAATCTTTCAACAATAAGATATGCCACGACACGGTGCTAAATTTAATGTAATCACTATAAGATAATTGCTCTGTGAAAGTGTCAAGCACGCTATACAAACGATAGCATCAAACCTGAACTTACATTCGAATGTTTCAGCTCATTGACATCCCCAAGCACGAAATAAATACCAATGCACACATATACATACCTAAGAAGAACTGGTATCTTTGGTTTCAAGAGTGATTTACTTGGTTGGATCCTTCCCAAACCCCATCATAGCATGAGTTGTCAGCATCGAACCCCTGCGAGTCATCTCCATGAGCCGGCCAACGAGTGGCAGCTTAGCGGTCTTCCTATTCATAAGAGGCTTCCTGTCCCACCTATAGACATTTTGTGCACAGTTTTTCCATTATCATCTCACAGAAAGAAATAGCCGTAAATTAATATCACTGAAAACAAAGATTAAAAAACAGGGAACTGCAAAATCGTCTGCCTAACACCCAAACTTGCAGTGTCACTAAGCAGGTTAATGAGACAGCAAATCTTGAAGCCCAGCCACTTTTCATAACTCAAAAAAACCCACTGGCACTGTTCTGGAACTTCCAAGATTGGGCTAGCCAGGGTTTTGAGCAGTCCCAGCTGGCTATTACAGGGTAAAACCACAGAAAATTTGGATTGAAATTTGGCAATTCGGAGCACCATTTTTGGGAGATATCTGAACAGCTGTGCCATTCTACAGTGTTCAACAAACAGAAAAATAGCAAGTGGACCATGTAAATTCTCAAACAGCCCAATTCTGTGGGTTTCCCAAACAGCTCATTAGTCTATATAGGATAAAACCATATAATGTTCTTAATATTTTCTGTTCAAAAGGAAAGTCAAGGGGTGTTATGAACATGTTGGAAGAAAAAAAAGAACCCACATCACATGGGACTATTAAGACTCTAATTTCTCGGTTTTGATATCAATGTTCAGGCTCACAGCAAGGACACTGCTCTACTGTAAACAAGAGAACTTCTAAGCTTGGTTGCTTACTTCACAAGACTTGTACTCAATGTCCCAGGGTTTGGTAGAGATAAAGAAACATATGGTCAAACCTATATTCTATCCAAATTGATTGTATCTTCTTAGGGTTCCATAGCACAAATAGATAGGAAACATGTGGAATTGAGGCCATCAAAAGAAGAATAACTGATCGATAGTCTAAAATAGAAACTGTAGTAAAGGAGGATGCATTTTAAATTTTAGCTACATTTTTGCATACTTGCATCAAACCAAGATATACTGAGAATTTACAGAGTACAATAACATATAAATTTTTTAGTGCATACCAATCCTCATGACGAACAACTTTCCCGCCCTCAACATCCAGCTTGATGAGTGAGATCATATCTATACTTTTCCCCAAAAACTTGTAATGTTGCTTGTTGTCAATTAGTATCTGAATTCAATTTATAATGCTTCATTTCTCTATATAAAAATCTAAACCCAAGCAAGAAATTGATTGAGAAAATTGGAATAATTTCAAAGGGAGTTGCAAAAGACATCTCAAACCTCATGCTTTCCTGGTGAAATTATTTTTTCTGTGATGCTGTATTCCACAATCCTTGATTCACTAAAGATCTGAAAGTTATGAAAAAAAAAAAAAAAAAAAGTTTCTTATTGTCTTGTAGAACAGAGCCACTGGACCAGAAAGCAAGAAAATTATATGTTTTATATATGAAGGCTGCATCAAATAAATGAAAAGCAGGTCTAGAAAATGTTATCAGCATTCTCCCACTGCTATTGTGTTTGAAGCAGAAGAATGATACTTGGTTGAAAACAAGCTCTTTTGTTGTCCATAATATATGGGAGAGAGGGAACTTTATGTTATGTATTGTTTCTTCTCCATGCAAAAGTTGCTTTGCAGTCATTGGCTGGCCATACACACTAAACTTATCTCATATAATGAATTACTTCAATACTAATATAAGAACACAGATGTGGGTGCATCGATGGTTTTCTAGAACACTTTACTTGATCTACTTTTCCAGGGTACCAACTACCAAGTGCATTACCCACCAGCAAATCAAATCAGCAGCTTTAATTCACTGAAAATGTATTTATGCACTGCTGTGAATTATTTTAGGGAAAATTAAACTTTAGCATCTTCAATTTTGGCCCGTTTTCACTGTACCACCCAACAGTGTTTTTTTGGCAACAAAGTGCCCCCAAATGTTTTAGCCTTTTAGGCAACGGCATTATAACCGCTACCAGACAAAGTGGAATGAAATCAGTGTCAAATAATCTAACCAAGCGTAATTGAAGTCTGAAGGGTAAAGAGTAATTTTCAAACTATAGGGTGGAGAAGTAAAAATGAGCCAAACTTGAAGAGGGTAAAATGTAATTTTCCCTAATTTTATGGCCACTTGTATAGAGTCAGGGAACATTTCCCTTTCCGAAATTCTATAAATTAAATTTCCCCCAAAAAATTTCACTCCAGTTATCAAAATTTCTTTCTCAACATTGTGCGGGCCAATTTACTTTGCTACATATGTTCATACATCTAAATAACAGGTCTTAAACTAAAATAAAACAAAAGCAAAAGGATTACTGACAGTAAAGTTCATATAACCTTGGAAAGTGAATAGAATGCTGATTTGATCTGCTTCACCCTGCAATCAATCATAAAAATTATGTAAGATAACATAGTAAAATATTCATTGTCCAGATAACTACTCAAATGATTAGATGTTACCGAGAATCCATTTCTAATCAATCAATTAAAGAGGAGATTATTTACATTTATATAGAGTTTATATAATATTGTGAGAAACTGATAATTAGATAAGTGGAAACGATGTCTTTAAATGGGAATGACTCAGACCCACCATCTAGAAGTAACTAATTAAAAGTCAAACCAGTATGGTGATTGCACCCATATGGTCCACAACTCCATTTGCTCCAAAGGGCAACTTAAAATAGGACAAAAGAGTACATCAAATGTTGTTGGATGAGGCGTGTTTCACTACGATTGATATAATGCATATGCGATCAATGTGTAATGAAAGCCTATATTATCTTTTTAAGAAATATCCTCCAGAAACTTAAAAAACAAATAAAAAGAAGTAATATCATTCAATGGGCAGAGGGGTAGCTAATAATTGTAAGATGACGTTGATGGTGGTTAAAAGATGGAAACAGTCCTCATTCTGCTACCCTTCCCAAGTGAAGCTCTCTCTGATCTTTCACCCATGGACATAGGCTTACAGCCAAACCACATAAATTCTAGCATGCTCGTGTGTTGGTTTACATCTGTAGTTTTTCCTTTTTGGTTTCTCTTTGCTATTTGGAACCCTAGTTGGTTGTTTTCCACCAGAAGAAATACTCTACAACCAAGAAGAAACCATAATTCGAGTACCATTTTTTTCCCATTTTCTCAACAAAGCCTTAGTCCCAACTACTGTAGGTTGGCTACATGAATCTGTTTTTCCCATTTTCTGCCACGCAATATTTGTCTATGTAAATTACATTATCAATCAGTCATTAAAACCTGTATAAATTAATAACATGTGTTTTAAGGTGACTCACAACTTCATTCCTAGCATGGGCATGGGAAATTAGTTTACTACTAGTTTGTTCAAAGTAATAATGTTTCTTAAATCTTTGTAGCCAATTTTGTTAAAATTGTAGATCATATAAATACATAAAAATTTAAATACTGTTATGTTATAGACAAGTTTAACCATTCACAGCATCAGCCTAACCTCTTTGTTATTTTTCCATTTTGGGATCAATTCTATAAGAGCTGCTTGATAAGGGCACTCCATCATATCCAAGGATATATTTTGGAGGCAACATATTTTCATTTATTTTACTCAGATTTTGAACATATTAGTTACATTATTAGTTACCCAATGAGGTTGTTGAACATGTCAAACCCATGATAAGAAAGTGTTCGCTCAAATTGTTTCATTCATATATTTTCTCTAACTTCAACGAATTGTTTCATCTATTTCATTTTATTAAGTACAGCTTGTTCATGCCATCCATGTAGATAACAAACTAGTTATTCCATAATATTACTAACAAAATGACGTGCTGCCTCATCTAAAATCACAGACACATTTCCCTTCCAATTCCGTTTTCCATGTTAATAAATGGGGTTTAAAAGAGTAATCACAATGAATAGATAAAAATAGGCAAGTAAAATACTTTCAACACATCATTTGCAGGATTCATCAGAAGAAGATTATCCAAATGATGGATTGGAATTTTGGTAAATTGTACAATAAGTTCACATTCACTTAAAGGTAAATGAAGTAACATGCATACATACCCTTGAGCACACATAAGTGGGTCTTCAAAGGTAGCATCTGGAGCATAGATTTCAAAGTCATGAGGTGTGGCACACGATCCATATCTGAAACAATTCATAGCAAATTTCTGATGAGAAGTGTTAAGTAATTAATCATGGGTTTTGATGGGAAGAAAACACTCATGATATGAAAAATATTGGATGTGGAGACTGTCGGTGAATCTGTATGATCGATCATTAGGCTGGTGACCAAGGTTGGCACATTGATCCTTTACGCTAATGCTATCTAGAAATATCTTGCTACCCAAATTTCTTCAACCCCTAAAGCCCTTGGAGACAGTGCCTCAATGTTCACTTCAAATGTAAGCATACCAACCATGGCTTTACTATAACCACACTTCACTCCCATGTTCTTAACCAAACCATACCTGTGACAGTACTACTGAACAATCTTGAGCCTAGGGGCTTCAAACAATATTGCTACACTAAGAGAGTAAGAGTGTGTTAAGATTTAGGAATACTACCCATAGAATTGCATTGTTTCCACTCTCTCTCCTCCCTTAAACTTCTTCCCATCCCAAAACAATAACTTAAAACAGTTATTTGTTCGTTCCCCCAAAATGCCCCTCTCAAAGATGCCATTACCCATCTCACATTAAGGGAGAAAACCAAGTGATTGTTTTTTTATAAATCACCAAACACCAAACCATCACTTATTAAATTGATATTAATTATACCAAATGAACCTCGTGTCCACCATTCAAGAATATTTGAAATGGACTGTCTAGTTCTTCTAAATCAAAGAATTAATTTCCATCCTGAGAAAGGTTGTAAGGTGTGCGTTTGATTCATTCCAACAACCAATAGACATGCATCCGAAAAAAATCAAATTAAAGGTTTTCATGAATTCCTTAAAAATTCCAAAACAATTATTATAAAAAATAAATAAATAAATAAATAACCTTTGTTTTCACAGTTCTACTATGAACACTATTTAATTGCAAAGAGGAAAAATGTCCAAAAAGAACATAAAACTTGGAATCTTAAAACGGCCAAACCAACCAAAACCTTTCACAACATTCCAATATTCCTTTTATTTTCTATTTTCTCGAGTTTTCTCGGATATCAAACTGAGAATAAGGTTAACAAAAAAATTTAACCAGAAAATCAAGTTCAAGCTCATTAATACTCCAAAAATTCCTGATAGAAACACCATAACAAGTGATACACAATCCACAAGCTAATTTAGTAAACAGGACAAGAAAACCCAGTGGGTTTGCCCATGATAAATAAAGACTTAAAAAGAAAATTCTGAGAAAAAATAGAGAGATTAGAAGAGAAAAGAAACTCACAAGTTGAGAATGTGAGGCATTAGGTCATCAGAAAGACGTTTAGAGGAATTAAACTCGCAGGCTCCCTTGCAATGCCGTTCCTTTAGCTGATCCATGCCTTCCTTATCTTCAAACCCCACAAAAGAATGAATTAATATTGAAACTCAATACACGAATAAATACAATACGTAAGTAAATTACAAGTTTCAGGGGAGGTAGATTAAAAAAAACGAAGATGGTCCAATCAAATTAAAGATAAAAATGACTCAGAAGAAGAAGAAGTAGATGATGAACCTTGAGAATGTTTTTCCATGGCGGATTCAAAGATTTTCTTGGAAGCCGAACAGTTCCGAATCTGATGATGGAAAGAAACGAAGAGTGAAGCTTTTAAAGATGAAGAAGAAAGGCATGGCTTCATGGCGCGCAACGTGGCAACTGCTTGTCCATTTGGCATTTTATACAGGCCCGTCAGTTGAACTGGTCTTACAATCATTTTGTGTTCTGTTATTTTCGCGTACTTTTGTACTCTTGTTCACCGAACGAATTTCTTTTCTTTCTTTTTTATTCTTCTGTTACAGCGGGTAAGGGTATTCTGGTCAACTTGCATGCACTAGATTAATGGCCTGTTTGTTACGTGGGAGTAGGGAAAAGTGGAGGGAAGAGATATTTGAGACATGTTTGGTATGGATGGAAGGGAAAAGAGGAGAAAAAAATGGGGGAAAAAATGGAGGTATTCAATCCGCCCAATTTCGGACGGAAAAATGGAAGGAAAATTAAAGATCAGTTTATGTGAGCTTTGAAAATACCATTTTAACATCAGTTTTTTGGTTTAAACCCCTCAGCCTTTCCAAGGAAGGAGCTGAGAAAGAGAATTTCATAAATATTAGAATTTATTTTTCTGACAAAAAGTAATCTAAAAAAAATTCTCATCGGAGACTCACTTATAAAATTATCATTTTTCAATTATGAACATATAACTAAATCTTTTTAATGGTTATTAGAATTTAGTAGTATAATGCCATTTTGGTTAAATATATGTGGGGGTATAATTGTAATTTAGGTACTTTACTTCATTTCCCTCCTCTCCATTTACCAAACACGTGGAAGGAAGAAAATCACTTTTCCATCCATCATACCAAACACACAGGAAGAACAAAGGTTTCCCTCCCCTGAGGAATGAAAGTCCATCCCTCTTACTTTCATTCCTTCTATTTTTCCATCCCTCCTACCATTTTAGTTAAAGGTAGGTCATCCACTTGAACAATCTTACAGGATTGTCCAAGTGATTTATGGGACGAGCAATCAATTCAAACATCCTGAAATTAAACTTTGGCAACCTCTTGGAACCAGATCACGAGAAATTTATTTCTCATGAATTCCCTGCCTCTTACTTACCCATGTTATGAGAGAATTAGTTAAAAAGTTGGGGTAAAAAACGAATTGGTGCAAATAACATTTTATTAATTAAACATGGTTGTGTTTTTTCCTTAGAGAATCAATTCCCTGCACTAACAATTGTTGCATATTAAAATTTTGACCATCTTCTATCTAATTTTATGATAAGATTATGCCAACATAATATTGCACAAGTGGTCACATAAGTCGAGGTCATATCAATACTATATTAGCTATTTTATTAACCTGACAAATAATTTAGCATGTCACGTTAATTGTCTAACACATTATTATTATTTAATATACAAAATATGATTTGAACAGATTTGAACACATGAAAGGATATTGTGAGAGATAAGAAAACTGCCACGGATAAGTAATAAGTTTAACCACTCATTTTACCGACGAGGTCATGCACAATGTCAAATTAAAACTAAGTTAACACCCAAGTGCAATGTGCTTGGATTTTTTGTTTTGGATGGTAAAGTTTCTAATAAAGGGAATTTAGGTGTGGTTGGATCATTTAATTCTTGTTTTTATCATTGAAGGAAATTTGAAAGGAAAAAAATGTGAGAACTCCTCTGCTCTCATGTGGTATGTGAAAGTACTCGTGCCAATTTTGTAACTTGTAAAATATGATCTTTATTGAAATGCTTTAATTTAAAGTATAGTTTATTTTTACTATTTATGGGCAAAGTCAAGAAATTTGAATGCGAAACACATCCAAAATATCAATTTTTATTGAAAATGTACATTACAATGTGGTATACTAGACGAGTTTAGATCCTTTGCTTCTGACTTGGATATGCTTGGATGATGTGTCATGATCCGGATGCTCTGCTTTCTCACTTGGGTGATGTGTAGAGAATCCAAATAACAATACATCACCTAAATACCAAAAAACCCTTCAAACATGCCATCCAAAACATCAAATCAAGTATTCTTTTAATTATCAATTTCCCACTATGACTCATGGATACCTTAGCTTTCCTTTAGTGGGTCAAACCAATTGTAAGTAAGAAACCCAAGCACCAAGATTCAAGTGAACAGACACAACACCACTGAAAAATGGGAAACATTCCACTTTCCCAAATAAATTTTGACAGGAGTTAAAATTGTTTTACATAGCATTTGAAGAATGTAAATGTCCTTTTATAAATTGGATTTTCTCTACAATACAAAATACTTGGAACACCACACCAAGGAGAGTAATAAGACAAAGACAGACACCCTATTATTATTGATTATTTTACATAGCAAATACATACACCATCATCTTTCTTTTTCTTTTATTTTTTTCAACCATATCCCACAATTGGTAAATACACAAGCTCATCTCATCACTAACTAGGGAAGGTTACCACCACTGCACTGGGTGAAGGAACCTCGCAGGAAAAGAACCACCAACATCCCGAAACAGAGGGCAACATAGGTACCACTGGAAGGCTAATCGCATACCTCATCATATCTTCATCATCAGGGAGAGGGAGAGGGAGAGGGAGAGAGAGAGATGGGTAAATCTATCGCTTGGGTTCATTCAATGTCTTCCCCTCAAAAAATTCACCCAACATTCGTTCAAGGTCCTCCGCCGTGAATCTGATGTACTTCTGGGGGTTCTTCCCACTCTCAACCAGAGGCCTGTAACACCCCCATCCAAAAAAAAATAGCTATATTATCACTAAAAGCAATAAATAGGAATTGAAGGGTCATTCTTTTGGGATCAGTATATTTGATTTATGAGATCAGTTTTCACTCTAACCACCTCAAACCTTTTTTTCCTGCATCAAAGTTTCCCTCCTAGTTTTGCTTTTGGAATCCTTACCATTCTAATTGCCTTTTTGTAGTTTTCATCGCATACCACATGTGGACAGGGGCTATTTTCGCCCATCATTTATACAATACATTAGTTACACTTATTATTATCGTTTTGGTATTATATCCGACCTTTTTTAACAGATTTCTATTATTTACTTTGTAAGGATAGCACCCTAAAAGATTGATTTGTGCCATCAAACGCTGCATAAACAGAAGGGAGCATTCTAGATATCACGTGAACCCTAAAAATAATGAGGTTATGAATAATGAAAAAACCCACCCAAAACGTTTGATGAAAGATCTGTATGCTGGCAACAAGACCTCAGCAACTGCAAGCCTCAGAGACTCTCGTAGCTCAGTATCAGGCACCGTCCACTGAGATTGTTTCTGATGAAGCTCCTCAAACTGCATATTGAACGTCTTGAACCTGATAACATAATGCACTTCTCCAGCCAAGTCAAATATTTATAAGAGCAATTATATATATATGAGAGAGAGAGAGAGAGAGAGCATAAACCAAATTATAGGCTGAATATAACATTATATTGACCTTTCTTTAACCAACGCTCTTGAAGCTCCACTACTATTTCCTCCATCACCAGCTACTCCACTACTGCCTCCAGATGAGGACAGCCCTGGAACAGAGAGACACTGCAGAATCTGCAAAGGAAAAAGCACCAGCACTTAACAAGATGAAATCCCAGATCCTTTCCAAATCATAATCTTCTATGGCTTGAAATCGCAAAATATAAACATAGGTATTGTAATGATCTGTTGTTCTGATTATAAACCATACAATAACATGTAAAATCATGCTTTCAGAGTAAAGAACTCAAATTGGCAGTAATAGGTATATTACAAAAGGGAATTAACAGCAGCAATATAGCATGTGATGAGATTAACAAAAGCAGTGTTTTTATATCACTACATGCAACAATGCATCTTTTGATGAATATTTTTACCCATCCTGTGGATTCTAGTTTGCCAGCATGTGGCTAGGGTAAACCCCAATGTTAGGGCTTTACTGTCCTGCCAACCAAACCCACCCTAAGGATGTGTTCATATTGAGCATAAATTTTCTGACCATGTTCATTTTTAGAAACATATCCATCAGGATCACAAATAAAGTTTCAAAAGTGAAAATGAAATTAAAATATATATATATAATCCAACGGTTGGTCTCTTAAAATATTCAACCCACATTGGTGTTTTGAAACGGATGGAAGAAATAATGGTAAAAAGAATGGTAAGGAGAACCTATCCCATATATATATATATATATATATTGATTAATAAGGAGAAAAACTAGTTGAAAAATTTTAGTTTACTCTGAAATCCTTGCTATTGATTAATAAAATAAAATAAATAGGTGACTAGTTGATAGAAAAAAAAAACAAAAAAGGAAAACAACTTCTAGAACAGAACAATTATATATTAGCTAGAAAATCCATGTTGCCTACATGGCTACATCCACATCCAGAAACAAGATGACAAGATTAAAACAAGAGAAATTATCTTCACATATAAAATGTATTCAAGACCAAATAAATAAAATGAAATAAGTAAACCAGTGGGTGGGTGTGCGCACACATGCACATGGCATGCATCTGTCCTTGCCTCCTTGGTGCAGAGAAATATATTTCTGAATAAGTATCCGGTTTCAGGAAGCCAGTCAAGCAATAACATACCAACCAAAGTGTGAACATTCTGTTCATAAGTAATCAGGACAAGAAAAATAGATGATCAAACCCAAACAACAAAACACTTTTTAAAGAAAATAAGATCAAGTTCCAAGAACAAATATAATCTCCATCAGAAAAGGCTACAAGTCACAAATTAGTTCAGATGGTGTCATTCAATTTGATCTACAAAATCAGACCTTTGCCCAAGCATTCCTCTTGTACTGATTTGCATGCTGCTGCACAATCCTCCTGTGTCTTTGTACCCAATCATCCCCTAACAAATCCTTGGCTTCAGACCTAAAAACAAAACATTAAGAAGCACCAGTATTAACATGCTTACAAGACAAGATTATAATGCGTTAAAAAGTAGTCGAAATATATACAAGTTCATAACAAACCTGCGCACAGATCTGACCATATAGTGAATATTGTTCATAAGAAACAGGTGGGTTAAAGCAGGATCTTTATACTGCTTAGATTTTCCATCCAAATTGGTTTGAAGAGCTTGCATTATTCTCATTGTCACAGAGGCTAATTGAGAACCTGTTTCATCTCCGCTTTCAAATTCTTGGAAAAGTTGCTTCAAGGTGGATTGATAGCTGTAAATATTTAGTGCATAACATCAGGTCAATTATGTCAAAAATGTCGAAAGAGGGAGAAGGGAATGTTCGAGTGGGGGGGGGGGGGGGGGGGGGGCCCAAAAAAAAAAAAAAAAAAATATATTATAAAAAAAAAAAAATATATATATATATATATATAAAGAAGGTACCAAAGGTCAAGACATTGGGATTTCTTGTTCATTTGTTTAATATATAGGTTTAGTGCAAAGATTAAAATCCCCTAGAAATCACATGACTATGATATGTGACCCATTGCAAGATTCATTGATAAGATTTTAATCCTCCATTTGACCAAAAAACATGGAGAACTATATTGGAGGCAGAACAGGTAATGGGTTAGGTCAAATTAAGTACAGGTTGAGTATTAATGGGTTTGACTTGAAAATACCTATTATGAGCTTAATATGAACAAGTAAAACCAGGTAATTTCAACTTAGGTTGAGAGATTTACATTTAAAAGATCAGGCAGGATGACATACTGCTGGGTTCAAATTTGGTTTACAATTGATTTGAGGGTATTAAATCCTTGTTTCATTCAAAACTTCCAACCCAACTTCAGGATAAAAATGCCAAGCTAAACAGGTTGATAGCCAGAGTTAAAATTTTCTGTCGATATCTCAAGGAAAGTAAATAATCATAGTCAAGACCAGCAGTTTTCTTATCGCATACACCCTGTATACGGCCTTTTGGCCTCTTACTTTTTTCTTTCCAGTAAAAATCATTACTCATCAATAAACTTTTTCCAACATTTATCAAGACGTGCAATATGTCCCACACTATCCTGTTCTTAAGCTGCATTATATTATGCAACACAAACATATTAAACCTTGACAAGAATAGTTTAAATTGGATAACTAAATTTCAAATGTCAAATTGTACTGACAGGAATTCAAAATATGTTCATTAACCAAATTTGCAAGATACTTACCAAAAAATAAAACAGATTAAGTCATACCACTGAATCCACAAATTAAATTAAATTCAAAAAATAAAAATAAAAATAAACACATAACCAATAACTCATTCAAAATATATCTTGAAAAAAGAATTCATACAAAGGAGATGGATGAAATTATAATATATCATATAATGACATGGATTAAACTGTGTATTTGTTCTGCACCAGTTAATAGACTTTAAGATTTTGTTTAAAAAAAGAAGAAGAAGAAGCTGGGCTTACTCAAACAGAAACTTCACATAGTTGATCACATAGCTTGTCAGAGGATGGACAGTTCCATCGAAAACAGCAGTTTTTGTAGCATCTTTTTCAACTGCTTCTTCAAAATCACCAAAGGTCTCTTGAGCGGTCTGGGCAAGCCGCTTTGTCAAACTCAATGCAGATTCTCTAATTTCAGTGCAAGCTTTGCCTTTGAAAAGCATTTCTATCTGCCAAAAAAATCCAGTTTTCAAGTTTAATGAATCTGTAGCACCATCTGAAGTTGTATGGCCCATGTTTATTAACATTCCTATGCAATACTAGGCAATGACTTTGTTGGTAGCCCAAACACTATCCTAGGTGCAATATATCCACATCTACATTGTTTTTATTGCAATGTTAATACCAAATCAGTCACTAAGTCTACATTTCTAAGCAACTTGGGAAGTATAATGAAAATATTGAAGAAAATTCTAAAATAAATAGCTAATTCTAATAAAGAACAGAAAAAATAAAAGCATCAGTTCTAAATCAAGTATAAATTGATGAAGCCCAAAAGAATATTATTATTATTATTTATTTAATATGTGACAAGAATCTAACTTGGAAAAAAAAAAAGCAATCTTGACTGCATTCAATTTATGTCAAAGGGCAACTTAACTAAATCAAACTTGTGTGTGTGTGTGTGTGTGAGAGAGAGAGAGAGAGAGAGAGAGAGAGTCACTTGAAGCTTGATCAGTTGTTTAATATTCTCTATCCCATTTGTGAAGCTTACATAACATGAATTATCTCATTCATTTTTCTAATAAATTCTAAATATGTGCAATTTTATCTATTTTTTGTTATCATATAATTACCTAAGAATACTGGATGACTGTTGTTTAAAGCGACCTTGGGGCCACATATGAAACCCTAAGAGAATGCCAAAGACAAGTATTGCTTAGCCACTTGGAAAAAAGCCCAGGTGCCAGTCTAAGTGAGAATTCGACAGCACTGACATGGTTGTTAAAACACCTAGGCAACACGAGGCTAGGTGAACAGAAGGTTAGGTGATAGCCCTATTAATAGCCCAAGCACTAGCCTGACTAAGCAAAAACGATAAATCACACATCTTACATTACCTGATTTGAAGCAGTAGTGCTAAACCAGTCACTGCCTATGCATATCTTACCAGTTTGGGGTGTATTATAATGAAAATATTGAAGAGATTTATACTAAACTTTTAACAAGCATAATAAAAAATAAAAATAAAAAATAAAAAGAAGAAGAAGAAGTACAGAAGAAAGAGGAATTTAAAAGATGGGCATCTAAGATTGATGAAAATCTTACAATTGAGCACTCTGAAATGTTCTATTTGAAGTAACCCAAAAAATATATATCAAACCAACAATTTGATTATCCATAATATCTATCTACATCTCCAATCCTTGAAAAATCATCCAGTTTCAATCCACTTCTTAAAGCTATTACATTTGTTAAATATTTTTGTTTTCAAAATTATTGTATATAATCTATTGAAGAAAACTATGGATCTAATAGATCAGTCAGACTCATCATAATATAAGTAAAAGCCATCTGATGACTAAGATCATCCATTAATTTAAACAAAATACCTTTATTTTAACATTAAATCTGTCTTATTTACAAAAAATTTCATATTTTACAAAATATTGGATAAGTTTTGTGTGTATCAAGTCCATCAATGTGTTTTGACTGAAATTCATTTCAAATAAAATAAAATAACACACACACACACACACAGAGCTCCACTCAGACCAATGTTTCGTCAATAACTTAGTGATACATGGTGTTTTCATTTTTGACCCAGCAAAATCCCTTAGAAGTTTCAGCCTTTCAGCCAAAATGAAATAGAACTTTATAGTGACTAGAGCATGCATTATGGTAGTGTAACATTAACCATACCTCTGAGTGAAGTTCCCTCATTATCTCATACATGTCTAAAAGTACAAATAACTTTTCTGGTGATCTCTTGCTTCTGGCAATTGCCTCTCCAAAACTGAGTAGCACTGAAACACTACTAGTGGTAACTTCAGCAAAACATTGATCCTTAAGAGAATCAAACCCTTCAAATATTTGATCACAAACATTCCTTTCGCCAGCAAACAGCAATTTGACCTGTTAAAGCATAATTAGATAGTTGGAAGAACAGGTGTCCATAATTTTGTGCAAAATTCCACAAAAGTCCTTACAGCAATACGCATGAAATGAATCCAATTCCCAATCTTAGCCTCCAAAACCTCCCACTGCATCTTCTGAACATCTTCTTTGCTAAGTTTTTCCACTCCCAATTTGCGGAGGCTTTCTTCCAAAACTGAAGAGCGAGTATCCCTGAATAAAATAAAACAGTAATGCATTTGTAGCAGGTTTTGACATTCAAACTAGAATAAATAAAAATAAATTAATAAATAAAAACTAAGCGTTTTAATATCTGCGGAGATGAATGGGGGGATATAACAATATAAATATATATTTTTTATAAACAAGTACACTAAAGAAGAGGAAAAAAATACAAGAAGTAAAAACAACAAATCCTGTACATGTGGTAAAAACCAAAAAGACTTCAACAATGACAAAATGTACATTTAGTACACCAAAGCCCATCAAAAACTCCTCAAGGATAAAAGTGATTCGTGAATTTTTTTTTTTTAAGTGGAAATCCCTCGTAAAAGTGATTCATTTTTAAAAAAAATCACCTCCCCATTTACTAATCTACGAATCCAAGAACAAGAAGCCCCAATACATCTAGTTATATCCAAAATCTCCTTAGTAGCATATGGATGTCTCAAACTCCCCTCATCCCCTTCTCTCATCTAAGGATTATATGAAAGAATCCCCCTCGTTACCACCATCCAAAGTTCAGGGATTTCTCTCCCTCTCATCGATAACCCATATTAAAATAAAATTTCACTGAAAACTTTCCATTTCCATTTCCTTTCCAACAATACCATGTTCCCTCCCTCCACCACCTCAAATCAAGCAAATCTTGTCCAGGAACCCCATCAACCTTTCCATTTCCTATCAAACAATACCATCATCCAAAGTTCTTGAAAAATATAAGAGAAACTACATTCCAAACATGCCAATATATATGTTGACTTGAGGCTTCTGATCTCTGATCTGTAAACATACTTTACATGGGTATCCTGCTCTAATAGACACCCTTCTCAAACACAACAAATCAATCTAGACACAAGGACAGAATTATATACATCTTTGTTGATGTGCGGCATGAAACACGTTTATGTCAATGTGAGTGAACATGGCTGAGTTTGTATTTGTGCATGCACGGTTGAGTTTGTGTGTGTGTGTGTGTGATCCACAACCATTTAGAGTTATAGTTGATAGTAAAGTCAACATATATATTGGCTGTAATGAAACCAATCTAACATCTTTATTGCATATCAATTCAACTTAAATAAATTGAAAAGAGTAACAACTTCAAATAGGTCCCCTTGAAAGTTGCAAAAATGCATAATATGAGCATCTTCTACACAAAGTCTAAGATAAAATATAGAGGGACTTGACTGTAAGTGTCTGAACTGGTGTTAGATACATGGGGACAAATGCGTTACAGCAAAAAGAGTCTGACATGCCAATTATTGACAAGGAGTGTCCACATAATAGAATTTACATATAATTTGATTGATGTTAACCTCTTGAGGATATGAGATTTGTGTTGCCCAATGTTGAAAGCTCTCAAAAGTGGCTTATATTAAACCAAAAACCAATAAGCTGCATATCCATTGATGCAAACTTAGAAACATATCAAATCTTAGAATGATTTGTCTTTTCGCATGAAGATAAAAATGCCATGATGACTACAAAAATATAAATAAATAAAATATTAACATGTAACATCACAACACCATAGATCAGAGATGGAGATTTTTACCTGTAAATTTTGAGTAATTGCTGGTGGTGGCCAGCTTGAACCATTTGTTGGGCTAAATCATGCAGCAATGGCAGAATCCGTGGTGGGATGAGAGTTGGAGGTGTATAAACAGCATTTTCTAGGTTACCATTTTGGTGGTCAGTGTGACTTTTTGAAGGAGGATTCTTGCCACTAGTATCACCCTGGTGTCCAGGTGATCCCGAGGATGGTCGCAATGAATTTGGGAGGCAATCAAAAAGGCGATCAGGCTCCACAGGTTTGCTGAAATCCCAAAAAATAGAATTAATTATTTGTATGCAGCTTACCTGTAAGGCTAGACAACCAGATCAACACACAACCTTATTGTCTACACTCCATCCTAAGATCATGGGCAGTCTAAAAGATGCATCATGCAAATAAGGAGCATATAAAAAATGTACAGATTTATGATCCCTCAAAATAAAATAAAAAATAAAAAACCATTTTAAAAAAAATAAATTTCGATCATGCAAGCTGGAATATCACCTTGTTTATGCGAACTAAGGCAATAATCTAATGGCCATAAGGTATTAAGCAACTTAAAACTTAAAAAATCACAACAACAAAAACTTGAAGCACAACCTACAACATGAATGGAAAGGGTGAAAGGGGAGTCAGTAATAACAGTTACAGCAAAATAACTCAGCAACTAGACAATATGAACTCCAACTTCGTTGTTGATTACTGAATCTGAACACCAGTTTCATATATATATATATATATATATATA
>JAESVK010001050.1:419611-479367 GCA_017140935.1 Hamamelis virginiana
AATGTATGTTAGCTGCAAGACGAAGAAGCTGAAGCAAGCAATGGTGTCATAGAGCACAGCTTCTTTTTAAATTAAATACAGGAAACATCTTCACACAAAATGTCAATTAAAGGAAAAGAAAACAGTAAATGTCAAATGTCCATTATAGAAGCATTAGCTGATCATAGGAAAAAAAGAGAGTTTTAGTTAAAAGAAAACATATGTCAAAAGTAAAAAAAAAAAATACACAAGCATCACGCACAAACCTGTAAGAAGATAAGAGCTGCTTAAACTCCTCTTCTAGCTTTGAAATTGCCTTAGCAACTAAATTATTTGCATGGTTGATCACCCCATCACTACTCTTAAAGTTTTTGTTGTTGCTAAAAAAGCGAATGTTGCTTCTTAGCTGATCGATTGCTGATAGGTAACTTTCCAGGTCCTCATGTGGCCCTCTAAGTATTTTAGCCTCTGCCTACAAGGTGGAATGACAATAATATCAGCAACCATAAATAAGAAATGTCCACAGTAAGGAAAGATATTGCCCCGTGAAAAGTAGATGTCTACCCCTTGAAAGCTACAAAAGAAAAGAAACCAAAACTTAAATAATATTGTTACCCTTACGCCAATGGCCATAAAAAAATTATTATTATTGCCTATGTAGCATGGGCGTGCTAAACCGACAGGATGTGTTCTAAAAAAAATAGGACACAGACATAGCAAGAGGACATGGCAATGTATATCTCACATTTGTGTGTGTATCTATATATATTAATACTCCCTCCATGTCATAAAAATAGCCTGGACTTCCTTTTTTGGCCCATAATTTTTTTTCCCAATGTCAAAAGTCAATGAACCAAATTTGCCACAATACACTTTGTTAAAATATAAATTACATTTATAGACAAAACAAAAAAAGTTAAACTTCTAATAAAGTTAGTGTAAAGTTGGAATACCAAAATAGAGTAGATGGGTGTGGATGCATTTTATGTGGTTTGCCAAAGAAAAACGTGATTTTTCAAAGTGGACTATTTTTATGATACAGAGAAGTATTATACATAACAAATACATTACTTATATAAATTTATATGGCAGCTATTGCATAACTTAGAAGCTGAGGCTCAAAAAATATCATAGATATAGTAATATTATATATTGCTACTACTAATATCCCTTCTCTTGTAAACATTTTCTTTAAAACTACATTATTTTCTCGTGTTAAATAAAACAAATGTATCATATTATGTACTGTGCATGTTTGACATGTGTTGAGTATGTTTGTGATGTCAGAAACTTTTAATTTAAAATTATGGATACCCAGAGGCATGTCCGGCCCATGTTAAGACGCGTTGAAGAAATGTTATGTCCAACATGGTGCCCAACACAAACACATCTTCACTTTTGAAGTGTCCATGCAACATAGATTATTGCTAAAAGTTAAATTTCAATCATAACAAATCACAAGGTGACTCATGTATCAAACTTTCTATCATAATATATTGAGCAATATAACAAACTTTACCCATTTCATCGTTCCAATGTGTTTTAGATTATCTTAATTCTGTCGATATTTTTTGCATTTTATACACATTATTATTGTGGATCGCAACGTATCAAGTGATACCAAGGAATCTCACCAATACCAAGTTATACTAATACCAATCCAATACTATAAAACATGACATTAAAAATAAAATTACAGAAAAATTAATGAAGAAGGAATGCGATTTTGGCATCCTGTATGATCAAGGCATTCCAGTCAAATTAAAGGAAAATATTTATGGCACAAAACACTGGGAAGTTGAGAAACAAGACGTCGATTAAACAAGTGTAGTTGACATACAGAAATTAAAATGCATGAATGATAAAACAAGAAAGGATAGAACTGATGAAGAATGTTTTCTTGAGAAGCTAGAGATAGCAGTATAGCACCATTGGAGGGAATCAAGAAAGACCATTAAAATGGTTTAATCATGAGCAAAAAAGACTAATAACTGCACTTGTATAGAATAAAATAATAAGCTTTGGTTGAAGGCATCACAAGGATAACGCAGGTCAAAAAAACATGGATCGAGGTTGTAATAAAATACATTTAAATTCAACATACTGAATCCACTTCCATAACTTATGTGCATTTGCAAATGCAACTCAGATCCTTCAATGCATAATATCGCAGAAAGAGACATGCTTCTAAAAATAAAAATAAAAAGGCTCTAGTAAGGTTTTTAGGTTTTTAGAACAAGGCTTTCATACATTCAGTCGCAACTGTTGATTAAAATTAACTATATTGAACAAAAATTTATAAGAACATCAACAAAAATTAAGAAATATTTCCAGACGATCTAACAAATAATCAAATATAAATTAAAAAAAGAAAAACAAGTATGTAAAATTTGGGCAATCTTTGCAACCAACCTGACGAGAAAGATCAAATTGCGCCAATATAACCTCTGCAGCCTTCAATGTCTTATCTATGTTTTCGTGAGCTTTCCGAATAGAATTTGTTCTAATCTAGAAAATCCAATTTAAGCAAAACCAAGAACAATAGACAACAATAAGAACAGATCAATGCAATGAAGAACAAATTTGAATTAAAGGGCAAAACCCTGATCCAAAAAGTTGTAATAAGCTTAGTTGAGTGCAGATTTTGTTTTTCTTGGGAAAAATCTAAGATCCAGAATTTAAATTTCTTTTCTTTTCCAACATTTTATGGGTAATCAAGCAGAACATAATTTGGTCAGAGAAAGAAATATTAAGTAGAGAACAATAACAATAATCTGGGTATTACGTTTTCAGCTAGTTTTGCTTTACAAAAAAAAAAAAAAAGACAGAAAAGTCAAAACTCAACTACTCTATCGGGAAAATTCTGATATTCAGCTCAATTTATTTTTCTTTTCCAACATTTTCAAGGCAACCAAACAGAAAATAACTTGATGAGAAAAAGAAAAAAAAAATGAAATGGTACCTGAGTAGGGCGCATGGCGGTTTCGAGAGCGGAGAGACGGTGATCAAAGGAGCCGAGAATGGAAACAACGTCGTCAGTGATGGTCTGGCTCTTCTGGAGTGATTCCCTCATGAAAGCTGCTCTCTCACTCAGCGTATCCATGGCCACTGGTACCCCCATCTTCCCCTTCCTTCCTCTCTTCACAGCAGAACTCTCGAAGAATTAAGAGAGAGAGAGAGAGAGAAAAAAAGGAAGAGAGAGAGAATTGTTTATTGTAGCTGATGATGGTAGTGGCTACCACCCCTAGTTGAAATGTCTTGGACAGTCAGTTTCCCTGTCCTTTCCTTTTTGACAGGCTGTAATTTAGGAGGTTTTTCCTAGGTTTTTCTTTTCATTTTTCAAGGTTTGGTTGCTCTCAAGGGAACTTGTCAACCATGTTGAAATTAATGAAAATTACTCAATTCAACAGGTTGAATTGGTGGAATTTGAATTTTTGGCTCCATGGTTTGGTTGATATTTTTTTTCTTTCTGAATAAAGGTTCCGATTTCATTTTTCATGGAAGAGATTCTCAGCTTATTTATTATTTTATTTTTTATCAATAAATAACTACTAACTCTACTAATGTATATTCTTTATTAAAAAATAAAATTTGGTTGAATTGGTTCGATCATAGTCCGATTTCAACCCCATCACTCTAAATTAAAATCTCTTTGAAAATTTTAAAAATTGAATTAAACGAGATTTATTTTTTTTTATTGAGATTTAATATAATTTAAAAAATAAATAAACTTATAAAATAATAATAAAATAAAAATGGATCAAATTCATATAATCATGTAGTCAGTTTAATAATTTTTTTTTTATTTTTCAAATAACTCATGTACTTTATTTTCTGTATAAGATAAACTAATTTATATAAAAAAATCTTATATAAAAATAAAATAAAATTTGATTAAATTTATTTTTAGTAGGTCAATTTTTTTTAATTCTATTATCTCTAAGTACATTTAGCCGTGTTAAGGCATCTCCAATAGTAATATCCATTTTTTGTAATCCATTTCCATTTTTTAAATCAAAAATTGAAAATTAATAGAAATATGAATAGAAGTGCTCCGATGGTGCCATATATATTTTTTGGCTTAATCATATTTTCATGTATTTCAATTCCCATTCTTCTCACAAATTACTTTATTTTCACCATTCCTCCATCTCCAACACTATTTACAAAAATAATAATATTAATATTATTTAATAAAATGGTAAAAATATAGTTGATTTAATGAGAAAATATAGGGAAATGATAGCATGGCAGTAAAAATAATGACGTGGTGTAAACATAGTTATCAAAAATAGGGTTTAAGGGGAACATGACCCTTTTCTAATAAGTTACACATTTCTTTTTAAAAAACCAAGGAGAAGGGTTATAGTAATAAGTTACACATAAACCTCTTATACATTAATGAAAAGGTGGCCTCCCTTTCTTATTTATTACACTCCTTCCTTAAAATTTGGTAAGCAAATTCAAACCCCTTTATGTCTTATGTTCATTAGCAACATTGATGGATTATTCTTGGGGCCTGCTCTAAACATTTGATACTGTCACTTTTGTCCGTAAAATGGGATTGTTTGGTAGCAGTAGAATAGAGAGGAGAGAAAAAAGAAAAAGGAGGAGATATGTTGGACCACAATTTCCATTATTTTCTTCAGCTATTAGGAAGGCCCAGATCGAATTTACGCTTGCCGGTTTCCTTATTAATTGTCTCATTTGATTGAAGTTAAACAAGATCTGCCACTAATTATTGTCATTTTGTCCTGACCACCAACCAATGGTAATAAAAGTTCAACATTATCCAAATAAAAATAAGATGAACAGGTTTTTCATTTAAGGATACAGAAAATTTACAAGCAAGTAGTAGGTGTGAGAAATTCTACCATTGATGAAATACATCGAGAGAGAGAGAGAGACACACACACAGAGAGTAGCATCCCAAGGTAGCCGGTTCCAAACATAAAAGGAGCTGTCAATATATCAGCAAGAAAGATGATGCATAGGCAGATTGAAAGCCAACATGCCACTGTACCTGTCAATATATCAGCAGGAAAGATGTATAGGCAGTAAATCAAGATGTAGTCTCAATATCGTTGAAGTATTCATGCTTGAGTGCCTCACGAGCTGTAATTCTTCTACTTGGATTCATGCAGAGCATTTTCTGGATATCATAAACCAACCAACATTATATAACTAACTAACTGCAGCTGAACTCGTTTCAGTTTTTTTTTTAGTAATTGTTCTATTCAGCATTTGGTGAATGATAGAGGCTTTCAGATTCTTGATTTACTGTCTATTTTAAGTCTCCATCCTACTAAAGCTGCCAATCCCATGTATTGCTGAGGCCTGAGGGACATTGGTTCATGCTATTCTTCCTAAGGAATTGTACTGAAAACTCTTTAACAAACTAAATGCAATTAGGGCACTTCTTTAAAACGAATGAATGAAATAACAATTGATAGTGGCATCACTGTTTATTGTATTAGCATAAGTTAAACCACTATTCTAATCGAGGGGTTGAGGCCATTTCGGAATTCATGATTCCTTAAAAAGAAGAAAAAAAATGAGGCCATTTGATTGCCGATCACATATTGAAAAGATCCGAACTTACAGAAAGAAGATCGATGCCAGCTGGTTCAAGATGTGGGAAAAATTCAGCCAGGTTCTGCATGACAGAAGAAGAAATGAGGTAAAAAAAGTCTCATCTTTTTCAAGGTTCAAAAACAGAAAAGAAGAAAACTATACCCATTACAACCTGCACTTCCCTAGCACCAGTCTTGAGAAAACACATTAGATCATCACAAAATGGAGCCACTCCAGGCCAGGTTTCTTCATTTGGCGTACCCATAATGCTTCAAATAAGAAACTACGCGTAAATAGGATTTCACTATTAAAAGAGAGTATCATGTGGAACTGTGAATGAACATTGGGTGTGTGTGCGTGTATCTATGCTATATAGCACCTGAAAATTTTCACCAATACATGAAGCTTGCTTGGAGCAGCAAACAGAGGTTTCTGTCTCACCATCTCAGCAAACACACAACCTACAGACCACACATCTACAGGAGTGGAGTGTTCAGGTTGTGAACCCAGGAGGAGTTCAGGTGCCCTGTACCATGGAGTTCTCTCCTGGATAAATTTCAACAGTATGAAAATACAGACAGCATTTGCCAGTGGAATATTCAGAATTGAACAAATGAAGTGGTGATTGGATGTCTATTTAACAAAATTGAATATATTTCTTTAAAAACAAAACAGGTATAATCAAAATTTTTGGCGTTCGTAAATTTTGTAGACTACATCAAACAATGTAGTAAACAATTCTCTAGAAGGGGGAAAAAACAAACTCAGATTTTTTTATATTCAACCAGACAACAATAAGGAAGAAATGAACTGAGAATGCAAAGAACAAATAACTTTCACAAGCCAAGCCAGAATAGCCCAAATAGAAAGCTCATAATTCTTTCAAAAAAAAAAAAACGTTGCAGATACCAAGTTTAGGCTAAAAGCAGGGAAGACATAATAAAAGATGAATATTGATACCTCTGGAGTGTATTTCATCAGAGGACCATCAACTGCCCTGGCTGATCCAAAGTCTGCTATCTTCAATACTTTATTACTGAGATCTATCAGCAAGTTCTGAGGTTTCAAATCTCGGTGGAGAATTTTATGAGAATGACAATAAGTAACACCACTGAGAATTTGATACAGAAACCACTGCCAAAAGATAATGAGATAAACCATGAAAAATGTTATAATCCTTTTGCATCATCATTATCACCTCTCTGTATAGAAATGCTAAATAAGCATCAAGGAAGCATCTGGTCATCTTGTGGAAAATAAATCATACTGTTATGTTTTACATTTGAGGTGATTCTGTTATGTTTTTCACACCATTCACTAGAATCTGTTAACAACTGCAGCAAATGAGGTCACGATGGAAGTTTTTTAAGCATTCCTGTTTCTAATTTATTATTGTTGATTATATTGATGACTCAATCTTTCTGGACTAGCATGTGCTCATAGCTCAGATGCTACATAAGAATCAAATGATTTTATCCAAACCCCCACAAAGGAAAGCGACAAATCTGCCAGGAAAATTTTCAGATATGTATTGCAAGAGCCAACATGGGAATATCAATCAGTATAAAAATATGGACCATGTCCCATCTTATCGATGCAACAACTAAACTCAAAAGCTTTATGATGATGACATTTTTACAAAGAATACATGTCTTCTAACCTTTATCAAACTTAAATCCTTGGCCATTGCTGGACAAGTATCCATAAACTTCTTCAGATCAAGGTCCATATACTCGAACACAAGACACACCCTTCTCTCCTTGTTCACCACATCCAGCAACCTGTTACCAAGAATTCCATCATATAATTTGTTTAGAGGAATTCAAGATATATATATATATATATATATATATAGGGCCCCTTTATGTTAGCTTCTTGTAAAATCACTATTGGAGAATTATCTATTTATCTCTTCACACATTGCTTTAGAGTTATTTTCAAACCATGTCCTCACATGTCAAAATTTTCATTCTAAAGGTGATTGTGGTAAAAGTTGAGGCCCCCAAGCTTTTGCCACAATAACTTCTAGTATGAAAATTTTGCCAACCATCCTATCACTTTGCAAGTCATCTAGAAGTGATTATCGCCTCATCTCTTATATCAAGTGGAATTTTGAGCTCTGAAACTGATTTTAAGAAAACCTAATACAAATGGGGCCTATAGACAGCTAAATGCAGCAAATAATTCAGATCTAAGAGCCAAATTCCTACTCTATACTATACAGCCATTATTATCTGAAAGGATATATTCAATAAGAAAACCCCAATTTTGGTAGAAGGATGAATTTCATCCATTCAGTCATCAAGTCATTCAGGCACCATTTTAGTCATAAATAATTAATTGAATATAATGGTGATCCATACATTTTCCCATATTTGAAAATATTAATGTGGAACCATATTGAAGATGCTACCATAAACTAAAACCAGTTTATATGGTGATAAATTAAATATTCTCATGCGCAGAAATAATCAAATATCCACAACAAAAGTTTCGAGTAGAATATCATACAAACAAGTTCACCATCAGGCACCATGAAAATTTTAGGTTACTATATCAACTTATAGAGTCATGTGGTTTGGACATTTGGGATTTGATTTAAGATTTATAGATCTAAAACATATGTAGTGAAATTTAATTGAATCAAATGTGAAAGATGAATCAAATGTGAAGAGCAGCACACAATATCAGAAAATAAAAAATAAAAAATGGAAGACTCAAAATATAGCTGAAATCCTGAGTACCATGTAATGTAGTTTGTAAAATTGCTAATGACACAAGAATCTATTGTTAAATGACTCTCTCTCACTAGAAGGTACTCGATACTCGAATGTTCATTGAAATGATATTATGATTCTCAAAATACACCTTGGTGGCAGAAGCTATGGAGTTCTGAAATTCCGTATAGGTCTCTTTTGGTTGCCTAGGAAACAGAAATGTTTTAGATATTTCAGGGAAAACATTTGGAAATTTCAAAGAATGCCCAATGGGGTCAGTGTCATTGTCAAAATTCTCAAGGTAGGTTTTCATAATTTTCCAAGCAAAACATTCAAAAAAAAAAAATTTGAATTGTCAATCTACTATGTTCCACACTTTCATTTCAATCTTTTTTTTATCTCTTAGTCTTAAATTGACAGGGAAAAAAAAAATGGGAGAAACCACCTGACAATGTTCTTGTGTTCCATCTCTTTCAAAAGGGAGATTTCTCTAATTACCATGCTTGAGACTCCTTCAAGTTCCTCAAAAAAATAAATCTCCTTAATAGCAACTGCCTCATTGTTCACACGGTCATGGCCCTTGTAAACCCAAACAGAGCCTCCTCCTCCAATCTTCGCAATTTTCATGTACTGACAATTCATCAAAATGACAAAACATCACGAGGGAATAAAACAGTAATAGAACAATGCCAAACAACATAAAATGAATCAAACCCTTTACCCTATCCATTCAGTCAGATCAAACTGCCCCCACCACTCAGAGAAGATCCAAACACACTGATCTATAATTATAAGGCAAGACAAAAAACTGATTCAATTGGTAAGGTCAGACTGACAAATATACAGATTTTAAATCAAATCAAGAGATACTCTGATATGTACAAGACATGCAAAAACAAATCTTTAGTTAAAAGATATTAGAAAATTGTTTTTTTCATAAATTAATGGGCACCCACAAAATTATACTTCTGATGATCAGCTCCCCAATTTATGTAAACCTAAGATTTCATTTCCATGTTTAGTGATACAATCAATTTTCCATTTTCTTAAGCAAAATTCTTAAGGGGTTTGAACACTGAAATCTTGCATGGGTTTCAAAATTTATCAAGATGACAAGATCCTAAAAATATCTCAAAAATCCTTCCGAATAGATTAATATCAAGATGAAAAGATCCTAAAACCCATGGAAAACCTCAATCTTTTGAATTGAACAGAACTTAGAGAGAGAGAGTGAGTAAGAGAGAGAAAGAGAGCCCTGACCTGTAGATGCTGATAGGGATCGTTAGTCTTGGGGAAATTAGCCTTAGCACAGAGCCAGAGAGAGAAATGTATAATTTGCTTAGTGGGGAAAATGAATTTGAGAGAGAGATTGAATTTGAGAGAGAGATTGGTCAGTTGGAGGAGAAGAATATATAATTTTGTTGAGCGCTAAACGAACCCAAACGGTATTTCCCTCCAAAACCTCTCTCTCTAAATCCGGAGTAGTTTTTTAACAAATAGATCCAATAAGATATAGGGTATAACTTTTAGAAAATGCTAAATGTCTTCATTTTATTTTATTTTATTTTATTTTATTTTGCACTTCCTATTTACCAAAAAAAAAAAACATAAACAAAATTAGTTTGGAAAAAAAAAAAAAACCAAACTGGAGTCACCAAGTAAGTAGGGCTGGCCCTGGCTGTAAGTCAAGGAAATATCTACTTAGGGTCCCTATTTTCTATAAAAATTTAAGGCTCTCCAAATTGGCTGCCTATAGGCGAAAGTGGTAACAAAAAAAGGACCATTATTTTTCCATGCAAATTGTGACTGAGTTTCTTTTGGATTAGAAAAAAAAAAAAAAAAATTTTGGGCCCCTTTATCTTTTTTCTCACTAAAAAATATATGTGGGCCCTTTATTTTTTTGTTTTCAATTTACCTCTTACTTTCCCATGTGAGTTCATTTGTTTTAAAAATTTTCAAAACCCCTTTCCTGACTTCATTTCCCACTTCTAACCCCTCTCTCTCCTGCATCCAAAATTTATACGATTACTAGCAAAGCAAATTAAAAAAATAGTATATAGTTTAATATATTACATGCAATTTTTTTTTTTTTTTTTTGGTCAGTACCTAGTAGGGCCCAGTTTAGGAATTCGCTTTGGACCTTCTTGGGACCGGCCCTGCAAATAAGATAGCCAAGTAAGTTGGTGCAAATAGTAAAACCCTAATTTTTTTTATGTCCCAAATCACCATGAGTAGAGTAGAGTCTAAGAATAACAAGTAGGGTCTAAGAATAATTCTAAGGGGTTGTTCAAGTGGTCCTGGAATGAACTCTGAATGTTTTAGAATTGAACTTTGGCAATCTCTTGAAGTCAAATCATGAGAATTATTTATTGTAAATTCCCTAGTCACAGAGTGAATAATAATCTTTCTTTCTTCTTTTCCCTTTTATTAATTAAGATTACGAATCTTTGATTCAACTAATTCTCGAATAAAGTCATTCTCCATTCCACACTAGCAAAATATTTTTTTTTATAATTAAAGAGGTATCTCTTTTTCTTAAAGCTCAAAAAATGGAGTCCATGGCTAACCTGAGTGTGGATGATGTGTCATGAACTGGATACTCTGCTTTCTCACTTAGGTGACGTGCAGAGGATCCATGTCACGACACATCACCTAAGCACCAAAAAAACCCAAATAAAGGATCCTCATTCGGCTGACCCTATGAGAATAGTCAAAGTTGAAACTTTCCATTTTCAAGGATATAAGCATCAAAATAAATTACTCTAACCAATGGAGTTCTGCCCATGGGATCAAGTAATTTATCATTTCAATTCTTTCAACTTTTTAAATTAAGTCATTAATTTGCCAAATAAAATAAATTACATTTATTGACAATTACATCGACACCCCTTCTTATTTCTGAAATTCCTCTAAAATATCCTAAAAAGGTAAAATAATTTACATTTACACCCATGGTGTTACTTGTCATGAGTGGACTCCATGCATTTGTTAAAGGCATGTGTTTCAAGGTAGGAGATTAGAAGGGTGTCATTCTGATTAGACTAGTGGTGCAAATTTGTGAATAACTCTACGAGCTTGATTTTATAAGGGGCAAAAACCAATTACTTTATTAAGACTTTTTAGATCCTGACACATCATCATATTCTACGATCCAACAGCGCATATAATTTATTTTAAAAAGATTCATTTTCAAGAACTTTTTATAAAAAAAAAATTAAATTTACCTTAATTGATGTATGTTATCGGATCGTGGAATATTTTCAAGAACTTAAAAAAAAAAAAATTAAATTTACCTTAATTGATGTATGTTATTGGATCGTGGAATATGATGACATGCTGCAATCTTAAAAGTTTTAGTAGGTTACTTGCTTTTTTTTCTCCTTAACAGCAAAACCAAACTCATTACTCTATCCAACATGTCCAATTGATCCGATCCTGATCCGATTCCAAGTTTTCAACCCAACACTCAAAATTAGGATCCTAATTGAAATTTTAATTAAATTAGTATTTCTAAAAATAAAAAATGAATTTATGAAATAATACTAAAATAAAAATAAATCAAACTCATTTTCGATTTAATAAATCTTCTTATTTTCCAAACAACATATGTACTTTATATTTTGTACAAGGCTACACTGATTTACAAGAAAAACAATCTTAAACAGTAATAAAATAAATTTCGATCCAATTTTTTTATATTCCAAACAATCGCTGCATATTCAGTATTAGAGTTTGATTTTCACTCAGCACAAAGCCTAGTCAACAGAGGTAGCCCATCTTCACCTTCCAAAAATGAAAAGCCTTTCTCACGATTTCCATTGATGGATTATTCTTAGGCCCTGCTCTAAACATTTGAAAATGTTACTTTTGTACATAACATAAAATGGGATTGTTTGGTTGCGGTAGAACAGAGAGAAGAGAGAAAATGGTAAGAAGAGGAGAGAGGGTGGACCACAATTTCCATTATCTTCGGCCACTGAATAAAGGTCCAGATCAAACATGAGCTTTGGTTCAGCGGTTTATGTCTTTCCCTTTATGGGATGAGATTCCAGGTTTCATTCCTTATGGATGAGGTTTTTGGCCCATTTGTTGCCCCCTTCCCCATTTTACAACTAACCACTAACTCTAAAAAACAAAGGCCCAGATCCTTGATGGCTGCCAAGGATGCATATCTAGCATCCAAATCGAATTTACGCTTGCCCATTTCCTTGTTAAATTTATCAGCCACTGTTTATTGTAATTTTGTCTTGACCACCAAGGCACAAACCAATGGTAATAACAGTTAAATATTATCCAAATAAAAATAAGAGGAACAAAAAAGATGAAAAGGTTTTTCATTTAAGGATACAGAAAATTTACAAGCAAGTGGTAGGTGTGAGAAATTCTACCATTGATGAAATACATCTTGAGGGGGGAGAGAGAGAGAGAGTAGCATCCCAAGGTAGCCCCTAGCCGGTTCCAAACATACACTAGTTGTGGGTATATAACAATAGCATCAAAGGAAAAAATAATAATAAGATGATGAATGAAACAATAGATTGAAAGCCAACATGCCACTGTACCTGTCAATATATCAGCAAGAAAGATGTATAGGCAGTAAATCAAGATGTAGTCTCAATATCGTTGAAGTATTCATGCTTGAGTGCCTCACGAGCTGTAATTCTTCTACTTGGATTCATGCAGAGCATTTTCTGGATATCATAAACCAACCAACATTATATAACTAACTAACTGCAGCTGAACTCGATTCAGTTTTTTTTTAGTAATTGTTCTATTCAGCATTTGGTGAATGATAGAGGCTTTCAGATTCTTGATTTACTGTCTATTTTAAGTCTCCATCCTACTAAAGCTGCCAATCCCATGTATGGCTGAGGCCTGAGGGACATTGGTTCATGCTATTCTTCCTAAGGAATTGTACTGAAAACTCTTTAACAAACTAAATGCAATTAGGGCACTTCTTTAAAACGAATGAATGAAATAACAGTTGATAGTGGCATCACTGTTTATTGTATTAGCATAAGTTAAACCACTATTCTAATCGAGGGGTTGAAGCCATGTCGGAATTCATGATTCCTCAAAAAGAAGAAAAAAAAAATGAGGCCATTTGATTGCCGATCACATATTGAAAAGATCTGAACTTACAGAAAGAAGATCGATGCCAGCTGGTTCAAGATGTGGGAAAAATTCAGCCAGGTTCTGCATGACAGAAGAAGAAATGAGGTAAAAAAAGTCTCATCTTTTTCAAGGTTCAAAAACAGAAAAGAAGAAAACTATACCCATTACAACCTGCATTTCCCTAACACCAATCTTGAGAAAAAACATTAGATCATCACAAAATGGAGCCACTCCAGGCCAGGTTTCTTCATTTGGCGTACCCATAATGCTTCAAATAAATAACTACGCGTAAATAGGATTTCACTATTAAAGGAGAGTTATCATGTGGAACTGTGAATGAACAATGGGGGTGGGGGGTATCTAAGCTATATAGCACCTGAAAATTTTCACCAATACATGAAGGTCGCTTGGAGCAGCAAACAGAGGTTTCTGTTGCACCATCTCAGCAAACACACAACCTACAGACCATACATCTACAGGAGTGGAGTATTGTGAGCCCAGGAGGAGTTCAGGTGCCCTGTACCATCGAGTTCCCTCCTGGATAAATTCCAACAGTATGAAAATACAGACAGCATTTGCCAGTGGAATATTCTGAATTGAACAAATGAAGTGGTGATTGGATGTCTATTTAACAAAATTGAATATATTTCTTGCATTAAAATCAAGACAGGTATAATAAAAAAATTTGGCGTCGTAAATCTTGTAGACTACATCAAACAATGTAGTAAACCTATTCTCTACAAAGGGGAAAAAACAAACTCGGACTTTTTCGTATTCAACCAAACAACAATGAGGAAGAAATGAATGGCGAATGCAAAGTTCAAATAATTTTCATATGCTGAGCCAGAATATCCCAAATAGAAAGCTCACAATTCTTTCAAAAAAAAAAAAAAAAGACATTACAGATACCAAGTTTAGGCTAAAAGCAGGCAGACATAATAAAAGGTGAACGTTGATACCTCTGTAGTGTATTTCATCAAAGGACCATCAACTGCCCTGGCTGATCCAAAGTCTGCTATCTTCAATACTCTTGTACTGAGATCTATCAGCAAGTTCTGAGGTTTCAAATCTCGATGGAGAATTTTATGAGAATGACAATAAGTAACACCACTGAGAATTTGATACAGAAACCACTGCCAAAGAAAATGAGATAAGCCATGAAAAATGTTATAATCCTTTTGCATCATCATTATCACCTCTCTGTATAGAAATGCTACATAAACATTAAGGGAGCATCTAGTCATCTTGTGGAAAATAAACATACCCTTGTGTTTTATATTTGAGGTGATTCCATTTTGTTTTTCACACCATTTACATGAATCTATAAACAAATGCTGCAAATGAGGTCACGATGGAATTTTTTTAAGCATCCTTGTTTCTAATTTGTTACTGGTGATTATATTGATGACTAAATCTCGCAGGACTAGCATGTGCTCATTGCTCTGATGCTACATAAGAATCAAATGATTTACCCAAACCCCCACAAAGGAAAGCTACGAATCTGCCAGGAAAATTTTCAGATATGTATCCAACATCTTGTGCTCACATAGTACATTTATAGTAAGCTCACAAGAGCCAACATGTAAAGAATATCAATCAGTATAAAATACAGACAAGCAAATGTCCCATCTTTACATATCAATACAACAACTAAACTCAAAAGCTTTATGATGATAACATTTTTACATAGAATACATGTCTTCTAACCTTTATGACACTTGAATCCTTGGCCATTGCTGGACAAGTATCCATGAACTTCTTCAGATCAAGGTCCATACACTCGAACACAAGATACACCCTTCTCTCTTTGTTCACCACATCCAACAACCTGTTACCGAGAATTCCATCATATAGTTTGTTTAGAGGAATTCAATACACACACACACACACACACACACATATATGTAGACAGCTAAATGCAGTAAATTATTCAGATCTGAGAGCCAAGTTCCTACTCTATACGCCCACCACTATCCGAAAGGATATATTCAATTAATAAGAAAATCTCAATTCTCGTAGAAGGATGAATTTCATCTACTCAGTCATCAAGTCATTCAGGCACCATTTTTTTCATAAATAATTAATTGAATATAATGGAGGTCCATACATTTTCCCGTACTTGAAAATATTAGTGTGGAGCCATATTGAAGATGCTACCATAAACTGATAGTTTCAAGTAGAATACCATTCAAACAATTTCAGCATCATGGACTACGAACATTCAACTTGAAAATTTTAAGTTTCTTTATCAACTTATATAGTCATGTGGATTGGACATTTGGGATTTGATTTAAGATATATAGATCTAAAACATATTTAGTGAACTCTAATTGAATCAAATTCAAATATGAAGAGCAGCACACAATATCAGAAAATAAAAAATTAAAAATGGAACACTCAAAGTATAGCTGAAATTTAAAAGAATGCCAATGGGGTCAATATCATTGTCAAAATGCTCAAGGTGGGTTTTCATAATTTTCCCAGCAAAACATTAAAAAACAAATGAGTTGTCAATCTACTATGTTCCACACTTTCATTTCTTTTTCTTTTTTTCTTTTTTTTTTTTAATCTGTTAATCTTAAATTGACAGAAAAAAAAAAAATTATGGGAGCAACCACCTGACAATGTTCCTGTGCTCCATCTCTTTCAAAAGGGAAATTTCTCTAATTATCATGCTTGGGATACCTTCATCTTCCTCCAAAAAATAAATCTCCTTAATAGCAACTGTCTCGTTGTTCACACAGTCACGGCCCTTGTAAACACAACCAAAGCCTCCTCCTCCAATCTTCTCAAATTTCAGGTACTGACAATTCATCAAAATGCAAAATATCACAAGGGAATAAAACAGTAATGGAACAATGTCAAAACAACATAAACTTAATCAAACCCTTTACCCTATCCATTCAGTCAAATCAAACTGCCCCCATCACTCCCAGAAGATCCAAACACACTGATCTATAATTATAATGCAACACAAAAAATTTTAGAAACCGTTCAATTGGTCAGGTCAGACTGACAAATATACAGATTTTTAATCAAATCAAGATATACCCTAATATGTACAAGACAAAATAGAAACTTTTAATGCAATATTAGAATTATTCTATAAAAAAACGTAAGCAATATAGGAACTTGAACAGATTAACAAATAACAACACCAGATTAAAAGGAAAAAACCTCCAACTATTATTGTAGAAAACAATTTGAAAAGATACACTATCTTGTACCCTAAAAGTAAAAATTATCAGTTATTAGCCAGCTCTAGATATATGTATCTATATCTATCAGTTCTAATCAATAGCACAAACTAGTAATCAGTTAGTAAATTTTTTATTTTTAAGAGTTGGGGATAAGAGGGTGGGGAGATTATTTCTTTATGAAACAATTTTGGTGACCCAGAAACAAATCTTAGTTAAAAGATATTGAAAATTGCTTTTGCAAAAAATTAATCGGCACCCACAAAATTATACTTTTGATGTTCAGCTACCCAATATACGTAAACCTAAAATTTCATTTCCATGATTAGTGATACAATCAATTTTCCATTTTCTTAAGCAACATTGTTAAGGTGTTTGAACACTGAAATCTTGCATGGGTTTCAAAATTTATCAAGATGACAAGATCCTAAAAATCTCTCAAAAATCCTTCCAAATAGATTAATATCAAGATGAAAAGATCCAAAGGAAATGTGTTCATGGTGATAGGAAGAAAAGGCTAAAAGATGACAAGATCCTAAAACCCAAGAAGCATATCGCTCTTTTGAATTGAACAGAACTTAGAGAGAGAGAGAGAGAGAGAGAGAGAGAGAGAGCACTGACCTGTGGATGCTGAGAGAGATCTTTAGTCTTGGGGAAAGTAGCCTTAATAAAGAGCCAGAGAGAGAAATGTATAATTTGCTTACTGGGGGAAATGAATTTGAGAGAGAGATTGGTCAGTTGGAGGAGGAGAATATATAACTTTGTTGAGCGCTAAACTAACCCGAACGGAATTTCCCTCCAAAACCTCATTCTTTCTAAATAGTCTTGGTAGGCACTATTCGGGCTCCCATATTCACCTGCTGGGTGGCAATGCTGGGTGATTATATTGCCACCCACACATATGTTGTTTTTGTCATCCACCAATTAATAAAAAAATTTATTATTATTGTATCGACGTATAAATTTACTACTAAGGTAAGGATAATATTAGATAAATAAAATAAATTATATTACTTCTCGCACCCACCTTCTTTTTCCCACATTCATATCTTTTCTATAAATCCTAATATCATAAATTTTTACACTCTCGTATAAATTCACATATAAATTTACTATTAAGGTAAGGGTAATATTAGATAATTAAAATAAATCATATTACTTTCCGCACCCACCTTTTTCTTCCCACGTTCATATCTTTTCTATAAATCATAATCTCATAAATTTTTATACTCTCGTATAACTTTCTTAAAACTCTAACAAAAAAAGGTATTTATTGATCAATGGATAATGAAGTGGTCATGTGGAATGATTACAACAATAAAAATATACATTTTTTTAAGTATGATTCATTTTTTAAAAATTATTTTAAATTTAAGTTCGTGCTTTTGTTTATCTCTATGATATTGAACATCAATCAATGTTCAGATAAGGGTAATGGAATATATCACTATGTTTAGTCACCCCAACCGAACATATAAAAATATTTAGCAATGGATGTTAAACATTACATAATGTTGAATAAGCACTAGTAGAATATCATTTTATATTCAGCAGTCATCGGCCGAACATATTATAATATTTAGCACACTAAAAGTTAGAACATATTGCAGATTGGTTGCTCTACTTTCTTTTTATGGCGTGAAGAAAATAAGCTCCTTCGTGGGATGAATGACAAAATGGTTAAGTTACTCTCTTCGTGGAGTAAAGCAAACATGCTCATCTTTGGATGAATGACAATATGGGTGGGTAGCAATAAAATCACCCTTACCTGCTGCGCTCTACTAATCAATATAAAGGGGAAAATTTCTAATTTTGCCCCTATAACAAAAAAACTTCATTTTAGTATGAAGTGTATTTCCGTTGGATCAGTTACAGAATATATTTGAAAAAAACTTATCAATGGATTAAATATATCTCTTATGAATGTCATGGCTGCTAAAAATCACGGTGATCCAATGATCGATTTAAAAAAAAAAAAATGATTTCAAAATTGTGACTTTTTGAATAATAAAAAGGGTACAGTTTTTCATTGCGATATTTTTTAAAAATCGATAGTTGGATGATCGTGATTTTTGAAAAACACGACGTTCATAAGAAGGGTATTTAATCCAATAAAAAACTGTGAAAAACTGTGCTTTTTTATTCTTCAAAAGTTCACAATTTTGCAGTCATTTTTTTAAAAAACCGACCGTTGGATCACGGTGATTTTTGCCAACCATGACATTCATAAGAGATGTATTTTATCTAACAATCAATTTTTTAAAATATATTTTACAACTGTTCCTACGAAAATGCACTTTATATTAAAATGAAGTTTTTTTGCTATTGGGGCAAAATTAAAAAAATTTCCCTCTATATTGATTAGTGGAATGCGGCAGCCCATAGTTTTTTAACAAATAAATAAATCCAATAAGACATGGCTTTTTTTATTTAAATAAAATGTTTGTTTTTGCTTTTAGAAAATGCCTCATGTTTAATCTTTTGTAAATGTTATTTGCACTTTGCTCCGACTTTTTTTTCATCAATTCATGTGTCTTATTTCATTGGTATACAATGTTAGCAATTTAAAACAAAAAAAAAAAAAATTATAAAAAAATTCAAATCGCTGAATAAGTTGGTGTATATAGCAAAACTAAAAAAAAATAAATAAATAAATAAAATAAAATAAAATAAAATAAAATTTAGGTTCATATACTCTAGGACTTTGGCAGACGGTGGTTATACTCATAGATCCCTTATCAAAAATCAGTTTTTAAGAAATAAAATAAACAATAGAAAATGACTTATTTGTTCATATTTACTTATTTATTGGAGATTTTAGAAACTGGGTATACTTCCAAACAGAGGAAGAACGTATGCTGGATTAAGGGCGAGTTTTTCGCGTCAGATTTCATGACATTATCGCAACCCGTTGACGTATAGTCTATCAATTTATGTTTCTGGAAGAAATTGACCAAGTTCTCCGACCTTCCGGCATATATTCTCTAAGTCAATCCACCGTCGAGCATGAAGAAACCGGCATTAGTGGGCATGAATGGTAAAAACCGGACTTTACATCAATTTAATCATTTTTTTTTTTGTTTGTGAAACAATCTTCAAAATGGATGAATGATTTCTTTCACACGAATCGCAGAGATACATTTATCAAGTGAGTTTTTTTAATGTTTAAAGGTATATTACATAGATTATGAGTTATGCTTTTTATGGGATTTTGTTGTAGAAATAAATATAACTGTACACGGATAGATAAATACACCATAAACTATTTGTTCCAATCTCATAAAGATTTGGTTTGTTTTTTTTGCATTGGATTACTTTGATTTTTTTTTCTTTAATTATATTTAATTTATGTCCGCGGATAAATGAACACACCGTGAAATCCTTGCTCCAATCTCATAAAGATTTAGTTTTTTCCAATGAATTGGAAAAAAGTTTGATATTTAATAGTTCCACTTTTTGTGCACCGATAAATTAATCAACTGTTAAATAGTTGCTACAATGTCATAAAGCTTTGATTTTTAGCATATGATTGCTCATATTTTTTATTTATATTCATTTTATGTCCATAGATAAATGAATACACCATGAACTCTTTAATTTGTTCCAATCTCATAAAGCTTTGGCTTTTGTTTTATATTCAGTTTATGTTCACAGATAAATTAATCTATAGCTAAATCGTTGCTCCAAACTCATAAAGATTTGGTTTTTTGCAATGAATGACTCTCATTTTTGCTTTCTATTCAATTTTTGTGCACAGAAAAATATTCTACCATTAAATAATTGCTATAATGTCGTAAGCTTTGATTTTGTTGCATTTGATTGTTTTTATTTTTATTTTTGTACGAATAAATGAATCCCAATGTAGTTGATCATCATTGATTGTTTGATTTTTTATTATTATTTGATTTTCCATATATGGTCAGTAACTAATATGTGGGATAAGTTTGAAATAAATTCAAATTCAAATTTATCTCATATTTTATCCATTTCAGTTACAAATCAAATATGGAAAATTAAATCTGATTCTAATATAGAATTAAGGAAATGTCAAAAATGTCATTGCACAATTAATATTTGATTTTAATTTAAACATAAAAGGATTTTTGGGTAATAAATCTTATCACCTGGACTTGCTGATAATAAAATCAGTTTTTAGGGTCCTACGAATAATTTTCCCAAAAACTTATTTATGTCTCAATATTCTCTACTTAATATGAGTAAAATAGTGGATCTTATGGCTTCTTCAATCATTACTCAAATTCAAATTTGAGTAAGAATGAGAGTGTGAAGGACATTCTCTTGTATACGAAATGTCAAATAATCTAGGGCCTGTTTGGATAAGCTTCTACTTTCTTCTTTTTTTATCTTTCAAAAGTAAAAAGGTAAAAATTTTGAGTGCAAAAAATTTGGCAATTACTTTAAAATGTTGAGGTAGCAAGAATTTCTTGCTACCTCAACATTTTAAAGTAACTACCAATTTTTTTTCTTTCTGCCTCAACTTTTTAAAGTAACTATCAAATTTTTTGTACTGTAGAAAATATAAAAAACTTTCATTTTTTTACTTTTAAAAAGTAGAAAAACAAGAAGTAGAAGCTTATCCAAACGCGCCCCTAGCTTCTCTTCGTTTTCTTTTTTTATTAATAAAAATATAGAATCTTTAGCTCAACTAATTATTGGGTAAAATTATTCTTCATTCCACATCAGTACTTGTTTTTTTTCACTAAACAGTCAAAATATTGAGTAATGACTAAGTACACATGGGAATAGTCAAACTTGAAACCTTCTGTTTGAAATATATAAGCATAAAAATCAATTGATATAGCGATGGGTAAATAATTTATCATTTCAATTCTCAATTTTTTTAAAATTAGGCCACTAATTTGCCAAATAAGGTCAATTACATTTTGGTCCCCCTTGTGTTTATTGGCAATTTCACCGACACTCCATCATCTTTCCAAAATTCCTCTAAAATATCCAAAAAAGTAAATCAATTTATATTTTCACACCCGTTTCACCAAAGTGTGGTTTTGTAAAGGTAGGTCTTTCGAATATGAGTTTTGACTTAATGAGTTAATGGTGGTTCATATATCTTCCTATATGGGACGCGGTTCCTGATCAATTCTCAAGTTCTATTCCTCATGAATGAGAATTAACTCATTTATTATTCTCCTTCTCCAATAATATTTGACCCTTCACACTACTAATATATATTGCTTGACAGAAAAGGCATGTCTTTTAAGTCAGGCAAGTGGTACAGTGACTGCCTCATTATGAACTTGTACTCTTAAGTTGTTTGGTATTGAATTTAATAAGAACACGTGGTTGATTGAGTATGTGATAGCGGGCGGGGTTTCATTATGCACTGAAATCCAATTTTTGGTAAAAGCTTTTACGATTGAGAGTTATACTAAGGTGCTAGTATGGGTGTCTGGGATTGAGCAGAAATAAACTAATCTAGAGAAAAATTAATGGTGCATTGGGATAAGTTTCAACTTCCTATTTTTCTACTTTTAAAAGTAAAAAAATAAAAAAAAATTTATATTTTGTATTGTGCAAAATTTTGATAGTTATTTTTAAAAGTTGAGGAAGCAAAAATTTATTGCTAGCTCGACTCTTTTTAAAGTAACTATCAAATTTTTTGCACTCAAAATTTCCATTTTTTTACTTTTTAAAGTAAAATTATAGAAAGTAAAAACTTATCCAAACAGATTCTAAGGTACCCTCAATTGGTATAGTGTGTCATCCCCATTGGACATGTTAAAAAGACCTATATGATATGCATGAAAGAAAAAAATGATAAAAAAAAAATTCCTTGGGCAATAGGGAATTGATTTTATTGCTGTCTCCAAATGGAGTTATTAACAAGGAAAGTCCCTCTTCTTTGTAGAGAGTTTAGTACGTCCAATCCTGGGGCAATCGGATTTCCGGTGGAAGCTGAGTCTCCTCTTGCTTTTCCACAGCTTCATCTCCAGCGACAAATCCCCTGTGGCGATTCTTCCCACCTAAAAAAAAAACAAAAAATGCTACAAAAGATGAGGATTCTATATCACTAATTATAGTCATCAATTAAAGAATGTTGAAGTATTCATACAATCCAACGATGTAGTCTCAATATCGTAGAAGTATTCATCCCGTTAGATCTTCGGAGATCTCACCTATTTCTTAACCATGGCACTCATACATTACCATGGCAAAAATATTTAATGCAACAAAAGCTAAGAAGATAGAAAATGCAATTTCTAAAAGTGAATTAATTTAAACTTAATCAAACAGCAAAGGGATGAGCTGTAAATTCAGATATTTCGGATTTGAAATTAATCAAATTCTCTTGACTAACCACCCGCTAGAACTAGTAGTCCAGGCGTTATATGTTCACATGGAGCGTGGTCTTGTGTGGGGAGAGGGATTCTATCAACATATGCTAATGTTCGCGAAAGTCAGCATGTAGCTCATAGGGAATTGTGGGATGCATATTTTGAAAAACCAACCGTTGGATTAGATACTCTTATTATGAATGTCATGTTTGCCAAAATCACAGTGACAGCGTAAAACTATCACAGTTTTTCCCAGTGACATATATTAGAAACTGGCCACTAAATCACTATGATTTTTGGTATGCGTGACAGACATATGTATATACAGTATCTAATCTAAAGGTTAATTTTTCAAAATATGCATACTACAATTATATATGAATTCAGGCCGCTTATAAGAACATTTCTGATAATATATATGTAGTCCTAATCTTATAAGGATGTCTTCATACAAAGCTTCTGTGCATCTGACGCAACTTTGTGTAAGGTGATTTCTATAGGGTCAAATGCATATCATATTTTGAAAAATTGACCGTTGGAATTGCTTATGAATTTCGTGTTCACAAAAATTATAGTAATCCAATAGTTAGTTTTTGAAAAATGTCACAGTTAAAAATTGTGACTTTTTGTTCTTTAAAATGTCACCAGTTTTTCCTAATTAGTTTTTTCAGAAACTGACAGTTGGATCACTATAATTTTTGACGAATATGAAATTCATAAGCAGTTAATCTAATTCAACGGAGTTTTTCAAAATATGATCTGCATTGGCCCTATAAAGGTCACTTTACGCAACTTTACATAAGGTATACATTATAATAGAAGCCATGTGTCTAATAAGAATTAATTTATTTTCTGTTGGATATATTTTGATGCATAGCTTTATTTCCTAATTTGACACGCAATTTGCAAAATTTTATGTATATATATATATATATATATATATATATATATATCAAAAATCACAATTTTAAAATAAACTGTAACAAACTGTGTGAAACTGTCACAGTTGATTTTATGAAAAACCAATCGTTAGATCAATGTGACTTTTATCATGCATAATGTATATAAGTAGAATACCTAATCCAACGATTGATTTCTAAAAATACTTATTTCACGCTTGTTTTTGCAAATTACAAATCAAATTAAAAGTAAAGAGGGGTGTTTACCCATAGGTTCTATTTATAAGTCTTGTTTATCCAAAAATCTCGCCATTTTTTCGCTTTATCCAAAAATTCTTTTTAATGAGAAACACATCAGTTTGCTTTTTAATTTTGTAGAAACCAATCATTTTTCAAAAAACTGATATATAGATCAATTTTTTGAAAATACTTGGACTTTTGGATATTAAAAAAAAAAAAAAAGAAGATAATTTTTCAAAGTAAAAACTACGGGTCAAGGGAACTGAGAACCTGACCCATATTTCAAAGATGAGAGTTAAACTATTGAGAGCTGATAAAGGCATAAAGCTAATATGGACTTGAGTCCAAGTAACTTACTCCTCTTCTTCCTGCGACGGGTGGTGGGTGCAAGTGAATGGCCAAGAAAAATACCAGACCCTTCGGCCTCTTGAGATTGCACAACGGAGCTTGCAACACGGGGATCGGGAAGAAACACACCTGTCCCTTCACATTTCCAACTAAAACTGTTCATTCCCCAACCACCTGTCACCTGAACGGGCCAAGCCCAGTTTTGCTGCCTTGGAAATGCCCTAGTTTCTCTTATGTCAAAGCTCTGAACCTATACATACAAAATATATCATCGATCACAAAACATGTTAGTATACATGCATGATACTAGGATTATATAGTAGGGTTCCCAACAAGGTAAGTAATAATAATCTAACAAATTTTACCCAAATAATAATAAAAATAATCTAACAAACACGATATGGATGCCACATAGTTACGATACAATTCAGACACACCCACTCAGTAAGTTCTCATAAATTTAGAATAAAATATTAGTTAAATATATATATTTCTATACATATAATTAAATTATATCAAATAACATCACATTTATTATTCAAAAAATTAAAATACATTCTTTTATAACATTTTTAAAAATTTTAATTTTATTATTTATAGAGAAAATTGGATAAGAAACAAAAAACAAAAAATAAAAAATATCAAAGAAAAGAGTTGTATCGGACAAACGCGGTTTCTGAAAGCGCCTCGTAAACTCCGATATATGACATCAATGCAATGTTATGCTACTTTCCTATTTCACTCAAATATTGTCATCAATCCTATTTCACTCATGTATCGCAGCAGCCACCCTAGTAGGCATACAATATATCCTTCGTATCAATAAAAATAATATTTTTTTAATTTCTCAATATTATCATCTGCTATGTTAGGGTAGTCAAAATTAAATGAAACGTGTGAATTAATGAATTAGCAATTTTTTTTTTTTAAATCTTCTTAATTAGCTAATAATTTATAGTAAAAATAAACTATAAAAAAAATAAAATAAAAATATGCTAGTTAGTATTCATGTATGGTGTTCAGTACTCTACCGGAAGGTGAGTCGGTGGGAATGGATTGTACATGGGGAAGGGTACAGATATTGCTTGAAAACCGACATTCGAAAATGCAAGAGGACTGTAGACTGGGAGCATGTTAATGTCGATAGCATCATTTCCATTTGTCCTGGTTCCGAGCAAAGTAGTGTCGTAAATCTGTGGAAAAGTACCATCTCCATTTCAGAAACCAGAAAAATAAAAAAGCACTGCTGCACAGAAACTAAAAAATGGAAAAACTACGATGACAGATTTGTTCGGCTCGATCAAAACCTGTGCACGGCTATGCGTAGCGGCGTTATCGTCCACAGAAGCTTGCTCGGACATATTTTCAGGCGCAGCTTCATCATCCAAGTTTGGGGGGGAATCTGGCGCCATTGCGACCAGCAAAAAGATGTTGAAAAGGCTTATAAGATCTAGAATGATACAAGTACAGGTTCAAGTGTGTGTTTGTGTGTATCTTATTATATATATAGAGAGAGAGAGAGAGAGAGAGAGAGAGTCCGGTTTGATAACCGCCGCATGAGTAATATTGAGTAGAAGGAGCCGAAGAGGGGGAAAAAATGGGGGTAAATGGGTAATTTCATGAGTTGGTGAGGGCGGGATTTCATTAGCTAACAAATCGAGGTATGTGAGTTTCCGACCTTTTGACGTGGGGTGATGACACGTTTCAATGGATGACTGGATAACTTGAATGTTCGGTGTCAATAAGAGGTTGTGGAGTGAAAGAAAATGAATGAATTGAGGGTCATGGTTCGGTCGCCGGTGACATTTTTGTCATGCGTGGAGACGCATAAGATAGCTTGGACTGATATGGGAAATAGAAGAGTGAACTTTGACATTACAAAAAAAAAAGAGCAGTGAACTTTAACTTGAGTGTTAAGAGTCCACTAAAGTTTGGTAATTTAAAAAAAAAAAATTTTGGATGAGAAACTTTTGTACATTTATGTTTGGCTAAAAAAAATTAAACACGAATAATTTCATGGCACATTTAAAAAAAAAAAATCAGATTGATTGGATGAAAAATCTTTATTAAATATAAGAACACCATTTACAATTATTCTAGTTAAAGGTGATCCAATTGCATTATTAAAACTCCACTATAGTCATATTTCTCCACTATAGTCATATTTCTTGCTATTTCTTTTATCGAAGCACTCTTAGTATGGTAACCTGAGTAGGTAGTCCTGATCCTTCAAAACTTTTGTCAAGGAGCTAGTATTGAAGAAGTATGGTAGACAGCGTGACAGGTGACTGAATGCACAGTTGTAGGTTTATTAGGTTTCCAATTATAAAAGACACGTTCTCACGGTAAAGCTGTCAGTGCATCAGTTACAGTTTTACTTAGCTGTACCCAAAACTTAGCCCTATTTAGACCATCGTTTTCGATTCCTATTGGTCCCAATTGTAATAATTTATAATATATAATGATATATTATAGTTCATTATAGATACAATCAATTAATTTTAGTAATATGTAGTTATTAAATAAGCATTGTTGTATAGGGAAATCATCAGTTATGGTTCGCACTATCATAGTCTTCCATTGCTAGCGCGTGATGTGCATACACTAACGCGTGATGTGCGTGTACTAGCGTGAGAACTAACGTGTGATGTGCACGCACTGACGCGTGATGTGCGTGCACTAGCGCGTGCAAATCACGAACGGTTGTGATCGATATGGATCGGTCCGCAACTGATTTTCATTATGAGAAATTATTAGTTGCGGACCGGTCCGCATGATCATAATCGTCCATTGCTAGCGTGTGATGTGCACGCACTAGCGCGTGTAACCAAATCTAGCTTTTAGGGCCTAATAATTGAGCGCTAATAAAAAAAGGGAATTGAAACAAACTTAATTATGAAATTTGACTTATTTAAGTTACACATATTTATAAAAATTTAAAAAGAAGCATAACCAATAAACAACTAATAAAACCTTTAGAGAGAAAAGAAGGGAAAAAAAAGTAAATAAGAACCAAAATAACAAATGGAAATAGTGCCACAAAGAAAGTAAAAGCAATTCAAAGCATGAAGTAATCCTCATTTGCTTATAGATTTAAGCTAGATACTATATGCAATAGTATTGATCATTAATATTCATTATAATTAAGGCTAAAATTAATTACATTAATAATTTAATATCTGTGAACAGTCTCATCTCAAGAGTGGAAGAAACGAAAGATTTGAAGTTCATTTTTCTCACAATGCTGTTCACTTACTTATTTTTTTTTAGCGTGTAAAGTGAATGATGATCTTGCATGTGTCAAAGAATCAAAGGAGTCAAAGATTCTGATAACCTTTTGGTTATCACGAATTACCAAGCTATAACTTTCATCGACTAATTATGGGAAGGGGGTAATTTGATATAATCAAATAGTTTAGAGACACATTGATGCAATCGAAACTACATGAGCAACCTGAAAACGACGAATAATTTAGGAGGAAAAATGTAATTTAAAAAAAATAAAATAAAGGGAGAAAGAAAAAGAAAAATACCACACAACTACACAAGGCCATAGCTTGGTAATTCATGATAACCAAAAGGTTGAATTTGGAAATACGTTTGTTTTCAAGTCATAACTATTTATTACAATAATATATGCCAAGCCCTTCCTCAATGAGTTGAGTTGGTAGGCTTTCAATTTTTTCTATTTTTTTTTATTAATCCAAACTCTCTCTTTTCATTAAAAATACTCTTTAAACAACACACGCATCCCAAATTTTTTTTCTTTATCAAATTATTATCTTTTCTTACACTCATTTCAAATATCTATTTAACAAACAATAAAGCTCTCTTTCACATATTTATGTGCCTGATTGGTCCAATTGCATTATTATTATTATTTTATTTTTTATAAAATCGGACAACATTAGAAAATGTATTTTGTTCAATAATGTTAAAATTATAATTGAATAAAACTTCTTGCTAAATATTTATATTAATTAAAATTGATCAAAAAAATTGCTAAATATTTATATTTTTCAATAAATTTCTTAATGTTCCACTATTATTTTTACACCTGGACATTGCTTGAGGATTAAAAAATATATATATTAAATAATAAAAAAATTAAAATTAATCAAATTATTTATTAAATATTTTATTTTTTGAAAAGTTTTAACATTTTGCTAGTGGAAGAAATACGAAGAGCACTTGTGGAATGAAAATGAAAGGCTTTGTGCCGATTCGTCTTTCGAATTCTCCAATTAATCGTCATCCTTTGCAATCCTCTCCAAAAAAACCCTCCTAAATTATACAAAATTACCCATCTGAAAAGCCTCCTGCTACAACAATCTCCTGTGTTGTGCACTCATCATCTTCATTGTCGTCCATGGAAGCTCCTCCCCAAGGTTATAGGAGAAATGTAGGTATCTGTCTCATCAATCCTTCTAAAAAGGTCACGCATATACTTAAACTCTCTCTCTCTCTCTCTCTCTCTCTCTCTCTCTCTCTCTCTCTCTCTCTATATATATATATATATATATATATATATATATATGTTCCTTTTTGAAATCTTGAACTCGTGCATATTTGCAATTGGGCAGATTTTTGCTGCTTCGAGGCTTAATATTCCTAATGCATGGCAAATGCCACAGGTAATTGTACAATTATTTCAATTGATTGCATGATGTTGTATTTGATTTTCAATTGGGATCATATGCTGATTGCTTTTGGAACTATCATGGTCCGTTTGCTTGCTGAGAATATGTGGGAAACGAAAAGAGAATTTTCATTGTATGGGACCTGGAGAAACAGATATAAAATAGTTGTGTGTAATAATAAAATAGTAGGGTAATTTTTGTTATTGCACTATTGTTTGGCTTAATTGAGGTTGGTTTTTCATTTTCTTTGGAAAGTAATGATATAAAACATAAGATTGGAAAATTTTCTTTTGTTTTCCTTGGTTTTCTCTGCAACCAAATGGAGGGTCACTGGGTCGGTGAAAACTGAGAACTGGTGAAGTACCTGCCTTATGTTCAATTTTGTATTAAATAGCAGTTGAAACAACACCAAAGGGGTTTCTAGATGCATCTTCAAGCGTTCAAATCTCTGTCCAGAGCTAAACCCAAGCTTTATGCTGATGAGAGAGAGAGAGAGAGAGTAGTGGTGTCAATTCGGTCGGATCGGGCCGGCCCGATCCGTTAAGGTTTCGGGCTAACGGGCTAACAGATCGGATCATGCTTGGTTTGTTAAGCTATTGTATCGGATCAGGCTAGTCCATTAAGTTGAAAGACTTGTCCAATCCGATCCATTAGACTGATCCATTATGTTAACGGGCTAATGGATCGGATTGGATTGGACTGGACCGGGCTAATGAATCGTGTTAACGGGCTAATGGATCGGTCTAATGGATCGTGTTAACATGCTAATGGATCGAGCTTATAGGCTTTTCAATTTTAATTTTAATTTTAATTTTTTTCACTTTCCTTTACTTTTTTTTCAATTCAAATTTAAGGTGTCAAATTAAAGTACATGGAGATTATAACATTTAAGGTGTCAATAAGTTTAATTTTTTTTCAATTCAATTCAAATTTAAGGTGACAAATTCAATTATATATATATATATATATATATATTTTACATTATAACTATTAAAGATTTAAAGTACATAAATGAATAATGATTAAACAAAAATAAAAATAAAAATGGATGGGGTAATGGTCGGGCCGGATTGGGCTAATAGTCGGATCAGATTGGACCGGGATTTGGATCGAATCGAGCCACTTAATGGACATGCATTGTGCCGGCCCATTGAACAGAAAACTTTAGCCCAATTTGTCCATTTACTATGGATCAGATCAGTCCAATCCATTAGTTATTAGACCGGATCGGGCCTGATCCGTTAGCTTATCGAACCGGTCAGCGGATCAAATGGGCGGCTGTCCATTTGACACCAGAGAGAGAGAGAGAGAGAGGATCATACAATAATTGTAATACCTTGCATATTCAAGACGGAGAGACTGAAAGAGAGAGAGAGAAACAAAGAAGAGTCAGCTAGCATTTGGAATGAGGAGAAGAAGATATAAAACATGGTAAGGCTGCATTAATTTGTTTTTCTTACACTCTTTTCATTGAGAAGTGTGGGGAAGTTCGTCAATGTTATAAAAAATGAATGTGGGAAAGTAGATTCCAGAAATGCAGTGTTCAATTTTCTCAGTTTAATCAAGTGGTAATATAGAATATGGATTTTCAAATTTGCAAGTTTTCTTATGTTAATTGTGGCCCAGTGTTTGTTCTTTGGAAACAGAGGAAGCTGTCCTCATGGAAGCTGGAAAGTCAGTGCTACGTCATAAATGGCGCATTGTAGCTGAAACCCTTAGGGTCCATAAATAATTACAGCAAGCAGTTTTCGGCCAAGAGGAGACTAGCTATCGGGATTTATGTAAAAGTGTTATTTGGATTGAAGTGAACTTACTTGTACTCTTGACATAAAACTTTGTTTTTTAATAATTTGGAGACATTCTGATTCTTGTGTGTGCATGTGAACGGGAGAGTAAGCACCAATGCATCACGGTTCATATAATTGAAAAACTAGTGGTCTGCAGATAGTAGATTTGGTTTTAGAACTAGAACATACAATAGCTGTCAGAATTGATGTTAAAGCTACTAATAATAGTGGTCTTCCGATGCTTATAACATGTTATTCTGCATGAGTTCTCTCTTTGGAAGATTTGTTGCCTTTCGTACGTGACCAAAAAATTATTTATAGGACTTTGTTTAACAGGGTGGTATCGATGAGGGTGAGGATCCAAGAAATGCAGCCATCAGGGAATTAAGAGAAGAGACAGGAGTCAGCTCAGCAGAAGTTCTTGCGGAGGTTTGGCTTTTAGATTGACTCTCCTTGCTTTACAGTTTTTTGGTACAGATGTTTCAGTCTTTTGGTGAATTTCTTTAATACTGTGTTTGGTTCCTTGAAAGTGTGAAAGAGGATAAGAGCAAATGCTCGATGAAAGCATTCATTTGTTTCTGTTTGGAATTGATAATTTTTGTCTCTTAATTGATTTATTTTGGGGTAAAGTTTTAATATCTGGGTCAGCTTTCAAGGAGCAAATATTAACTCAGGAAGTCAAAATAAATAAATATTATATTGGAGTAACCAAGGGAATATAATTATAGTTGTGGGCATTAAACCTTTACTGCACACTGTTAAATCCAAAAATTATAATAGCTTAATTCTTCTCCTTCCCTTTCACCAATCAACCGAAAATGATAAAGGGAAAAAATTATAAAACAAACAGTTTTCTTTTCTCTTGTCCTTTTTCTTTCTTTCATTTCAGATTCATCTGCTAAACCAAATGGAATCAATTATTGAATTACAGTGTGTGTGTGTGTTTTATCTGAATAATAGGTAGATATGTAGTGGCTTTGGGGTTATTAAGGTTATCTCCGATATTTTCCTTTTCGATCTTTTTATCTATTTGTTCCTGTAATGCATTCATTAGTGAACTGAGTTTTGACATTGGGTCTCTCATGAAGGTACCTTACTGGCTGGCTTACGATTTCCCACCAAAGGTCAGGGAGAAACTTAGACGTAAATGGGGATCAGACTGGAAAGGTCAAGCACAGAAGTGGTGAGTACATCAAACAAACCCATATAAATTTGGATTGCACCATATCTTCGAAATTTTTCCACAAAACCCAATTTACATTCAGTATATTTCATCAAAGTTCAACATGCAAAATTGCAGGTTTCTTTTCAAACTCACTGGAAAGGATGAAGAAATTAATCTTTTGGGTGATGGAACTGAAAAGCCAGAGTTTGGCAAGTGGTCGTGGATGTCACCAGAACAAGTGGTTGAGCTTGTGGGTAGATATAATCTTTTTTTGGTCGTGTTATTTACCATTTTACTTCTTTTTCTTTTATCATTTTTCTTGCTTTTTGTGCAGGTAGTGGATTTCAAGAAGCCTGTTTACAAGGAAGTTTTGACAGTTTTCACCCCCTATCTTGCATAAAATCTGTTGAAGTACTGGCTGTTTGTGGTGCTGTCAAATATGCAGTGTTAATTATTGTAAATTTTTTTCTTTTGGGTCATCAGGAAGAATGCCTTTACCACCTTGTTATGACTTATGATTGCCTTGGTTGAATAAATCTCATTAACAAGTCATTGAAACCTGGGCTATATATGTGAGCAGTGAACTTTGTGTATTCATTTTCTTGTATCAAAACTTCATGGAATTGCATATTAATCTTTCTATCGGATGGTATTATCTTTTCTTTATTGATAATGTTTGACATTGATTAAATAAACGGAACTGGGACTCCTTCCCAGATGATTGTATGTAGGTTTCTCGGAGTTGAGAATTTTCTGGGTATTGATTATTCGCATGAGTTAGTTAAATAGTGAAATTAAAGTTGTTGGTTTATAATTATATTGCATATATCATACATGGGCTATGTAAATGCAGCAGAAAATTGAGCACAGATTAAACCCTAAATTCCATTTGTTCAGAAAAACGGAAATGAAACTTATAAAAAGGATGCTTCAAGATTTTTATTTATGTTCCCTAGAAGATGACGATGGTGATTGTTTATTTCAAACTTGGTATCGGGCTTTATCAATTGATAGACCCTACCTTGAAAACCATTGAGAAATTCATGTGGGAAATGCAATCCTGGCCAATTGCTTCTTTGTTGTATCATTTATGCTTATATATCTTTGAGGGTATCTTGATTTGTTTCCCCATGTTATTATCTGCTTTATTATCTTTGGAAAAAACCACTGACCGAAAGGATTTCCTGCATTTGAGGGGTGGTAAATTACAAAGTAATCTATTTGTAATATTTCCAAATGATTTGTTTTTTTTTTTTTTTTTTTGGGTCAGATTGCAAGTGGCAGATCAACCATGTTAAGTGGACTTCCTTTTATTTATCTATTTATTTTTTAAAAAAATTCATTCTTCAAACTTTGGAAAGTACCTTGAAATTCTCAATACATATACAAACACACATGCATATATAGTTTTCTTTGAAAAACTCATCATGTTTTCAAGCAAACTTCAGTACAATAACAAGATTCAATCAAATTTTCTACTATATTTTGTGTTGTTTCACCCCATCAAGAACAAAAATTATCCAAAACACAAAAACCTTACAAATGTACAAAACCGTATCGAAATAGAAGTATGAATGAACAAAATTACTTATGAACAGCTTGTTGAGTCAACCAACTCCTTCACCAACATTAGCAGCATTAGCAAAAATAGGGACAAAATCTTCAGACAAGAACTTAAATTTTCAAATGATATTGTCAAGAATATCTTGGATATGATCAGCAACAATTCTTGCAACAATCTCAGGAGAGAACCTACTAATCATGTCCTCCCTTGCCTGCCTTCCTTTGGCCTTAGATTCCTCAACATTACTCATCACATGCCTCATTAGAACTCGAAGTTTATCGACAGATGGTTCTGCCCATAAATTCCCTTTGAATGGCCCTTCCTTTACTTCACTCATTTTATCCACTGGCAAGGGATAGCTATTCTCCTCACTCAAATACTCTGTTGGTCCAGACCAGTTTGTTGCAACAACTGGTAATGACATTGCCATTGCTTCCACAATAGGCCGACCCCAACCTTCCCCTCTTGATGGAAGAACAAATGCATCGACCGCCTTATATAATCTTGGCAGATCAACCTGAGCTATGTGGGTATCAATCACATATACAGGAGCCCAACCATTCACTGGTTTTTCAATATCAGAATCCTCCACAAACTCCACTATCTTATTACCAAAGTCCCTATCAGAGTGATAAGGATTTGTCAAGAGATACAAAGCAACCCCATCAAGCTTAGAGAACTCCTTCAAATATGACTTTAACAACACATCCCATCCCTTCCTGTATTCCCACTTAAAAACACTCAAGAACACATACTCCTTAGAAAAATTTGAATTTGAATTCGAATTTGAGGAAGCTAAGCCTAGAACCAGTTTCCCTATAGAGGAAAGATCTAATGCCTTATACTTGAGTGGATCAAAGAACTCCACATCAACAGATTGAACAATTTTCACAACCTTGGATGGTTCAACCCCACTTTGAATAAATGTTGATACATGAAATTCAGTAGGAACCCAAACAAAATCCATTCGATTACAACGTTTTACGTGTTCATAATTCACCCTATCGGTCTCAAACATCGTTCGACCAATTACCAACATGGCATTTTCATAACCAGTTGGTGGGCATGGAAGGGTTTGAAACAATGGAGGGTACCAAGCACCAGGCTCACTATGACAAATCACAACAGTCTCATTCATCCTACATTCTGTATGGTAAAGCTCAAAAGTCAGTTTCTTGACATACTGAGGTAAACCCTCCCAAAATTCAAGGACTTCTAAATCACCATGTTGCTCAATACCCAATTTAAATCTAGGGTTTTTCATGCTATATTCATGAAGAGCTAAGATATAAGACCAAGCTTCTGAACTGTACCCACCACCTGAAAGGAAAGGAGCCATCCATAGGACACAGTAAGGGGGCACAGAATTGGGATTTGGTCCAAGGCTTTGTTTGGGTTTTTGGGTTGAGTGAAGAAACCCTAGAATTTTGTGAGAGAGGGTGGGGTGTGATGAGAGGGTTGATTTTAGATGCTGGGTTTTGTAATAGCTTGTTCTGGTGATTGCTAGGAAGAGAATTAGAAGAGATAATAGATAGAATACAAAGGATTTTGATCTTGAGGTGAAGGGGTGAATTTGATTGTGTTGTGATGGGTTAGTGGGCTGTTGGTTTTCATGGGAATCCATGACTATGGGTTTGGAAATAATACGCAAGAAAACAATCTAACGAGCTTCGAGTAAAATGAATTTTCTACAGCAGAGCCAAAGCAAAAGAACGAAGAGAGAGATAGAGAGGATACCAGGAGTTGGGAACTTTTGGCTGGAGCCTGAAAATCAGGAGAGAGAAAACAAAACCCCTTGCACTTGCCATTATTCGGTGCGCTGGTGATATAACCTCTCACTACATAAAATCCATTATTTGGCATATTATGTGATACGAATTTATATATAATCAATACATAGAATAAATTTTAATTGGGTTATTTTCCTCCTTCTGTCCACTGTTTTGTCGTGGCAGAAACAAGTAGTTCTGCCTTGCATAGTGAAGCCATTGCTTGTTTACAAGCCAAGCTATCAAGTGGGCTCGTAACAATTCCCTTCAAAGATATTATTATTTAGTCAAAATGAGGAAATTAGCCTCAAATTGCATTTTAATAATTAGTATTACCTTCTAACTCTTGGGTTTCGCTTCACATGTTGTCTCTCATCTCTTATCACCATTTCAAAATTTAGCGACTAATTAATCACAAGTCACACTCAGTAATTCAATCATAGTGTTTGATTCAATAAAAAATGAATATTCATATAGCCCAAACTTAGCCTTACATTAAGATATTAGGCGAAAAATGTTCTCTCCCGTTTGGCTGCAAAATCTCCCTAACCAAATATTAAGCATCTTTTAGCAGGGAAAATTAGTGGAGAATTGAATCATCCTTATTCTTGAATTAGGAAGCATAGTTTGTGAATGTCGAACATGATTTAGGAAATTATCCTCAAATTCATCACTACTGCAAATAATCTGAAACTGTAGAGTCATACCAGATATATAAAATTCAAATTTAGTACGGTTTGTAAAAATTTGGACAAAATAGGATTATTTTTGCACTATTTCATCTAAATAAACAGTATTTTGGCTAAGTGAAAATCGTTAAATACCCGAAATCAAATGGGTCCCATATAGCAGAGAAACTGTATACAAATATATTCTACTTAATGAATTTAAAACACCTAATTTGGATTCATATTTACTTCAAAAAGTACTCAAGAAGTATTTAATTCGAGCATTCTCATATTGATTGAAAGATAATGATAAAATTCCAGTCCACCAAAAAGGCAAAGAGGAAACCTATAATAAATTGAATCATACATGAGACGATTGCATCAGTCTTCTATCAGTAGATTAAGATCATGAATTCAAGCTCCATTTTGCAACAATGAAAGACCTTCTAGTTACAATTATGTGAAACAAATAGGAAGATCTTTGTGAGACATATCCACTGATTGCCACACTTATCGCAAAGCACACATGTTCATCATCGGTCCAACGACACCAAATATCTCAAAATTCAGAGTGTAGTCTTAAATTTATTCTCTTCCATAAAAATAAAATAAAATATTATTCACATGTATTCATAGTAGTCTAAAATTTATCCAACAGAGAGTAGTCTTAAATTTATCCATACTACAGAAAATAAACCACCCTGCTGATTATTTGAGATTACACTAGCAGAGAAGGTAGAGGACTGAAAACCACTTGTACAGCAGCCTCTACATCTTTGACCAGAAGCGACTCAAGCTTGCTTCAATTGATCCATGGGGTTCATCCGTCGGCAAATATACATCATCATTGAACTGCAAACCTCATGAAGAACAGTATCATGGAGTCAGCCAATTGTTTCATAGCTACACCACATTTATCATGATGTAAATATCAACATAATATTAACATTGCAAGGGTGATATTGTGCTTGATTGGGATCAGGAAGTGCAGTGGTTTGTAGCTCATTGCAAAGGCAAGCTACAAAAACTAAATGCTTAAAACAAGGATAATCTTCTTGTCTATTCTAGCTTTATCAGTATTGTGTCTGAATGTATATATTGTTTGGTAGCTGGCTATTCTAAGTTATTACTGGGTTCCTCTTGCTTCTGAATATGCACATACCTGACATACGTATTATGTGCACATATACCGAAAGACATGCACAATGTTCCTTCGACATATGAAAGAATTCGTTGCACACCAAAATGTATTCATTGAAGGTTTCTTTTTTATGGTTGCTTGCCATGTTTGACAACGTATCCAAATGACAGTTAAAACTGCCACAGTACGGTCACATTTTGTTAAAGTACTAATTTATGAAAAAGCTGCGTTTCTGTGTAATATTACGCAACTAAAATCATGCAGCGCAGAAAACACCAATTACAGAATGGTAAGTGTCCACAACAAAAAGATGACTGAGCTCTAAAGTGGTTTGTGTTACTGAAGAAACAAAAAACTGGTTGAAGTTTACACAGATGAGCAATCTTGTGCGGCCAAAAGCAAAAGCAATGACTGTACCAGTTAAAGAAAGCGATCTGGTTCAAGTTAAAGGCAGTACAAGAACAAGGTGAAGGCAAAAAGTAAGATGGGTTGAGTTGTGAGGGAAAACATGATGGCGCGTGATTTAATATAAATTACGGCTTAGGCCCTAGATGGTGTAAAATGGTGAGAAAGGATTTATGCAGCCTTCCCTAAGTACCTTGGGTAGTTGGGTAAGAGCATAGCTCTTTGTCGAGTCGAGTTGGTGTGACTAGACAATGGCTATAAATATACCAATGAGACTAACAAAAGCCACAAAAGCATGCATGCACACATATGCAGCAACTACGAAAACTGTTGCAAGAAAACCACCAAGAGTTTTATATCCTCTTTTTTAGGGATGAAAAATCTGGAGCTAACCCCGAAGCCAAGATGTCTCATCTGTTTGCACATAATTTTATCCTATGGGTAATTTGCAATGTGATTTTTTACAAGGTTCCTCTACTTTGAATTCATTGGGTTCAAAATTTGAACCCTATTGTCAATATTTGGCCATCATCAACATAAAAAACCAATAATCCTACCTTCACAATGGCTGGATTATCCTTGCTTGATATATTAACTGGTAAGAAATGGAGATTTGGCATCTTTAGTTGGATTGAATCTATATCAGGAAACCTGAAAACATGAAAATCAATATCAATATCAAATCACTGGCTGCATACGAAAATCAAAAGGTGTGGATGAATGTCATAGTGGGGGGGTTGTGTGAATGTGCGCACGAGAGAGAGAGAGAGAGAGAGAGACCTGCCAAGTACAGCCTTTTCCATATGGTAGAGAGTGCTTTGAACAGATGGGCTGTATACTCCCTCTTTTGGAGGACCAAAGAAAGTCTCAACCAAAACTTTTTTCACATCTAGGTATCTCTCTGTAAAGTAAAGTGGCTTCGAGGGGATGCCAAGGAGAGTTTCAAAAGGATACCTGAAACAAACCATTGTATTTTCCAAACTCAGAAAATCAAGTACAGGGTATACGGGATAATATGCCAATCCTAAACTCTGAACCGAAGAAACCAATAGGGAGCAACCATGTTTGTCGGCAAATATAAAAATCTTCATCAAGGCTAAACTCTGTCACCTTACCCACAACCATCAACAAAAAGGAAAATCATACCTCCATGATGCAGTGACCTCTGTTGCCACAATCCTCTCTCGTGTTTCAGGCAGAGCTGTGTATTTGTCCCTTATGAACCCTTCAAAACCTGACTGTCCATGACATAAATTCTAAAGTGAACAATCAACAGGAAAATCAAATTGTGCTTTCCAAAGATCATTTGAGATTCAAAACTCATATGCTTTGCAACGTATATCAGATAATGTGGAAGAGTAGGATGCATGTGTGTGGAGGGTGATAGATTGAAGCTGTTGGGTTACCCCCTGAAGTACCAACTGGCACTGTTGATCAGAAGACATGTGTCAACATCAACCTTTTCTTAGGCAATAAATTTGCATTACAAAAGAAACCTTTCAAAAATAGACATACTAGTACTAAAGAAATAGAAAGACAAACCAACAGCAGACCAAGACTCCTATAAAATAGAAAACATCATAAAGGAACTATCCCTCGCTCTGCAAAAATTAAATTAAACTTTAGTTTTGTCAACTAAAACTATATCACCAACAAACATGAAACAACATACTCCATGAAACTATTCCTAAATATGCCCAATGAATTAATTCATAACCAATGCAAGGTACAATTTAGAAGCTTGATGTGAGCTGATGGAGATTGTAAACCCACTTGTCCTCTAATTGCTTATGCTAGTCACTGCTCCATTGCATATGTCCTTGATACTATTTTTTGATACCTCTTTTTTCATAAAAATACCATAATTTCAGTATATCACATTTTTTTTACAAGTCAAGGAAAACTGATGCCATTTACTCAGCCTCAAAATATGAAATTCATACACATAAATGCAACATAGGTGTGAAAACAATTCCCATTCCCAAAATATATGGATGCATTTTTAAAGCCCATAACCAACTGTGATGTAGACAGAAACAAAAGCTTGGGAAACAAATTTGCACTTCTTGTAATTTAATATGGATAAAATAAAAAACGAAAAATATTGCTTTATCTGATGAGAGTACTCATCCCATTTAAGAAAAAAAGAGATTTGAAGAACATATGAGAGATAATACATCAGGTATTATGAACCGTGAAAGAGAGATAAGGTTACCTTGGTTGTCTTAAGCAAAGCCAATCCTTCAATACCAGAAGTCACTCGTAAATCACCAGACTTTTTTAATATTACTTCAGTTGTATGCTTCTCAGATCCAAGTTTAAATCCTTAAATAAAGGAGATTATTGCAGAGGTTAATAACATTTAAAGGCTATGCTTCAGCTTTTCAAACTAATGTGCTTAAAGATAATTGTAGGATCAAAATTGAAAAATACTTAATAGTTCTAGATAAATCATGGATGTGGCAACAACCATAAAACAGTAAGAAACACATATTTCTAACAATAGTTAAACAATTGCATGCTGTTCTCCTGTCTATTAACTTAATGGGCCTATATAAAAAAGGTATATAAATCATATAAGATTTTAAGCCCATAATGAACAATAGTTTACTTCTTGTTGAGAAGGAAAGTTAATGATTTGTTTACCATAATTTTTTTTTTTTTTTTTCTAATAATAAAACTTTTATTGCTTATTAAAAAAAAGGGTATTTTAGCTAGGGGTGGCAATTCTTGACCCAACCGTCATTTCACTAGATCTTTTTCAAGGGTTTAGTTTTTTTTTTTTTTTTTGACCCATTTAGATATATTAATCAAAATTAGTTTCCCCTTCTAAACTGATTTATAAACAGGTTGGGCAAACTGGCCTCTCAAAGTTTATGGGTCATTAAACTAGGGCTCTCTGTCATAACATACATAGTATTATCTTTATTACACTTTAACATTAATGTCATGGATAAAAAAAAGGTTATTACGACATAATTATTCAATGTGTACGAGAATAATTATCCAAGAGAAGGCAGAACAAATTAACACAAACATACTGCTATATTTAGTTAGCCTGAGTTTTATGAATAGAAAAGTTTTCGATGGGTTTTTGTTAGTGGTGTCAAAATGGGCGGATCGGGCCGGGCTAGCTAGTTAAGAAAGTGGACTAACTGGCTATCGGATTGGTCTTGGCCCGCTAAGCTATCGGGCCTGCCCAATAAGAGAAAAAGTCCTTTCCAATCCGGTCCATTAGACTGGTCCACTAAGATAATGGGCCAGATCGAGCAAATGGACTGGACCGGATTGGGCTAATTGATCGAGCTAACGGGCTTTTTTGTCAATTTTTTTTTTTTTTTTCATTTTCTTTTAGTATATTTAAATTACAATGTAAAAAAAGAATAAAAACCAAACATAACTAGTAAAGTACATGAATAAATAATTAATAAACAAAAGATGAACTTATTTTATTCATATTTCAAATGTATACAATTTTGGTATGAAAGAGTTGCATCACCATAGTTAAAAATTAAAAAGATTCACCATAGTTAAAAATTAAAAAGATTTAAAGATTGTTGTCAAAAAATAATAATTTTAATTAAAAATAAATGAGATTCTTAATTAAAAAAGATAATTTGTGACTTCTACTAAATAAGTTTTTTTCATTTTTCAAAAATTTAGTGAGTTCATGAATGAAAAAATAAAATAAAAAATACCAAATAGACTTGTGAACTGGCTCATTTAATTGTAATTAAGACTTATTAAAAGAAAAGACCCATAATTTGTAAAATACAAAACCCACCGTTGGATTGAACAAATTTCTTATGAATAATACTATGATTGCAAAGAATCATGATAATCTAATGGTCTATTTTTGAAAAATGTCAGTGTAAAAAACTGCATGTTTTGTTATTCAAAATATAACAAATCTTCTATAGACATTATTCAAAAATTGACCGTTGGATCGCTATGATTTTTTGCGAGAATGGCATTCAAAATGTGTTTATCAAATCCAACGGTTAGTTTTTCTAAATGTCATTGGTGATTGACTCTAATCAAGTAACCTCATTCAATTTCGTACTAGGTGCACATTGTAATTTACTAGCTCAAGTCACATGTGTATGGCTAATTAATCAAGATATTTCTAAAAATCTACCATTGAATTGAACAAATTTCTTACAAATATCATATTGTCAAAAATCACAGTAATCCAACGGTTGGTTTTTTAAAAATAGCAATATGAAAAATTGTCAAATTTGTTCTTTAAAAATATCACAAATCTTCTATAATCATTATTCAAAAATTGACCGTTGGATTGCTTTAATTTTTTGCAAGCAGTGGCAGAACTAAGTGTTATGCAAGGGAGGCCATGGCCCCCCCTAACTTTTTCAAATTCATGTATTATATATATATAATAGTTAAAAAATTCAAAAAATACACTACGTGGCCCTCCCACATTCAAAGTCCAAAACTTATAAGGCTTTGCCTAAATAAGAAATTTGTCTAATCCAATAATGTTTTTCTCTAAATGTTATTTTATATATATTTAATGGTTATTAAATAATTTAAATGAAATTAATTTAAATATTATCTATCATCATAAGGTATCACAAGCTAATATTTAGTCTAATGGTAAGAATTTTTACATAAAACTTTTATCTTAAAGAGGTATGGGGATCAAATCCCACACCATGCAATTTTATTAATTTTATCAAAATGAGTTGGGCTTAATGGATCAAATGGGCTATTAATTTTACATAAAACTTTTATCTTAAAGAGGTATGGAGATCAAATCCCACACCATGCAATTTTATTAATTTTATCAAAATGAGTTGGGCTTAACAGATCGGGGTAGGCCAAACAGATCGTATCAAACGGACTATTGGACGAACCAATGGGCGGATCGGATCAGATCGGGCTAGCGGATCAGTTCAGGCCACTTATCGGACTCGGATCGAACCGGCCCATTGAACAAAAAATCTTAGCTCAGTCCATTAGTTATTTGACCGAATTGGGCCTGATCCGTTAGCTTATAGGACCGGTCAGCAGGCCGAATGGGCAGCCCATCCATTTTGACACCACTAGTTTTTGAACATTTACCAATAACTACGTATTATCATTTGTTATAAAATTTGCGAATTAAATGGGTAAAAATAATAAAGGAAAAACTTTAACAGCAGTTTCCAAGAAAGTGTGGCAAGGTTAATATCCATGGACACTAAAAACTAATCTCTTAACAGGAATTCATAATATATAAGAAATGTTCTCCACCCTATCTTTTGAAAGGTTTAATAAACCCAAAAACTGACCATGTTCGTGTTCTTGACCATCTATACATACACGCTCCCATGGCTTTTCCACTATGTTCACTATGGCAGCAGTAACCTACATAAACAAGGAACAAAAATATAACACAAGTGTATCAGAAACCATAAATGCCACAAGAAGAGTTTTACAAAACAGAACACCAACAAAATATTTAATTTTCAATGCTATAACTCTGAATCCAATCTAAAATCAACAGACCTCAACAGATAAAAACCATGAATTCCTAATTATTTGTACAGAAATAAAATTCAACAGCATTAAAAAACTCAATTGATGTAAGCATATACCGGTGGATAAACTGATGTAAAGTGCTTAGCAAGTCCAATTGCAAAGTCCTCCATTGAAAGTTGCTCTGAACATTCCTTCGCTTTCACATATACCTGTATTTCAACTCAATTAAATTCAATTTTTTTAAAAAATTATTATGTTTATTAACAACCAAACACAAGTTCTACAAGTAAACAGCGAAAGAGAGAGAGATTACAGTGTTCTTCATGGTATCAGTGGCGACGATATCGGAATTATCATCGCGGACATACGCAGCGATGCAATCGGAGATAAGACTGATGCTGACATTCCATTCGACGATGTAATGACGGCCATTTTCGTTTCTCCAAACCCTAGCTACCCTCACCCTCTCCTTCCCATGCCTCTGCTCGAACTTGAAGCCATCATCTGCCATGGTTCTGGTCCAGATTTTTCTCAAATTCTGTGAGTTTTATTCAATATATTGTACAAATGAATATCGATTTGGGTTAGGGTTTTATTACAATCTCGATTGCAGATGAAACGGCGGAGACGAGACAAGATAAGCTTAATTTAGCATTCAGATTTTCATGTTTGATACGTTTGTTCCAAGGAGGACCCCCACTCTCTTTAAAAAGCGCGTGAAAATCCCACGCTACCCCCTATTGTGCTTCTTTTTCTTCCGCCAAACAAACGGGCTTGGTTGGTAAACGTAAAAATTAAAAAATAAATTCTACTAATTGAAAATGAGTATAATATTTATATATATTTTGTCAAATGGAATAAATATTTTTCTCATCAATTTATTAATATTTATAAATGGATCCCAGTATATTTTCACATACTTTAAATCGAAATTTTGATGAGAGTAGATGTCATTAGATCAATATATATATTTTATTTTTTTTATTATATATATATTTACACACAAATTAGCTTTCGCGGAGTACGCAGGCGTGCTAGAACCGAATTGGTTCAAATCAAAGCCAGTCCTTTTGATCCGGGCTTCGATTGATTAAAGAAAAACCAATAAATCAATCAAAATGATTTTCAACCGATCAATAAGCCACCTTGAAAATCAAGATTTGATAACAAGCAATTGTGAAAAGGTTGGGGTTATTCCCTTTATCAGGGTTATTCTTTGCTTATGACGAGTTAATAGGATTTTAACACAAATTAAAAAATGAAATGCCGAATAAACAAATTTCAATTAAACTAAAGAAGTAGAGCGAATTAATTTATAAGTAATCTAGCTTATGAATTAAGCTAATTTTTTAAAAATAAGAGCAAGCTAATTTATGAAAGCAAGCTATTATACTGAATTTAGAAAAAATTGTGATAAATTACCATGAATTGATAGTAAGAACTACAGCTATGAATTAAAGAACAATACTGAAATTTAAACTCTAGAGACTAGATAAAATAGAAACAAGTAGTAGTTTGATGACTGTTGAAGTGTTGAGTGTTTTTCTTGAAGCCTCCAAGCCTGGTATTTATAGAAAAAATTCTTAGCAACCTCTCTCCCACGTTGTGTTGATTGCTACCTACTCTTGTTAGTTGGCTTCATGGGTGAATGTGCTCCTTGATTCATGCTAGCGTCAATATTTTATGTGATGAATAGAAAATGGGGATAATAAATTAAAACAAAACATCCGCACTCATCAATATTTTATTAGCTATATTTGACAACTATTTGATAAATCTTTTTTTTTTCTCTTAACCTATTTAATTCTGTACAAAAATTAAAATATAGATATGATTTTTTTTCTAATCAATTATAAGTTTATTCATATGGGGGTGTATTTTTTATTTTTTATTCTTTTGGGAATCTTTGGATAAGTGGGAGCCAATAATCGTGCTCCTGTGGAGCGTGTCTCTCACTCGTCAAGACAGAAGGGGAGGGGGGGGGGGACTAGCAAACCACAAATTTAGATTCCGTTTGGATAAACTACCATGTTTTTGCTTTTTTAATTTTGGAAGTAGAAGTAATTTTTTGCTTCAACTATCAATTTTTTTGAAGTAAGAAGTACGTTTGGAAGTCTCAGATTGCTACATGTTTTAAAATTTAATGGGCACACACAATTGTCTTTTTTTTTTTTTTTTAAACCTCATTCTAGCATTTTATCAAACAACTGATGTGCATTCAATAGATTCTCATAAATCAATACTTAAACAAAACAATCAAATATAGTATGTGGATCAAGGAATTATAGCCCCGAATGCTTATGGGTCTTCATTTTTTTGAAGACCACTTCAGCTTCAAGAGGAAAAATGGTGGCTACTGGTGCCTAGAGTACCTGCTGGTGGCCTCCATGAAATTAAAGCAAGCAGTTGCAGCACAAACGTGATTGTACCGAACCAAATCCTAAAAGTTTCCATGGCAATTAACAGTATTACTTTAGCTGATATGGAAGTTCTTGAATCATACTTGGAACTTTACTAGTCTTCAGCTCTCCCATCTACACTTTCACCTTATTCTTCGGCGAAATAATCTTTAGCGGCACCTTCTTATTCGTCAGCCGAAACTCTAGTTGAAGATGAAGCTTCATCGTTGAAGTTGAAGATAGAGCACAACACGAAATGGAACTCTCTCCGTTAATGTCGTCGCTGCAACAGGGGTATCCTCACCGGAATCAAACTCATCAGCATCGTCAGAGAGAAAAGTGAGAGGAGAGAAAAAGATGCAGCGGAGAGAAAAGAGAACACAGTGGCACCGGTGACGGAGGCAGCAGTCACAGTGGCACCGGCGACGGAGAGAGAACATAGGGGAAAGAGAGAGAGAGCTGCTCGTGTTAGGGAGGAAGAGGATTGTGAGAAAAAGAAAGGTAAAATTAAAATAGATGCTTAACCGAGGATTTGATGCGTGATAAAGGTAGGCGCAAAACTACTTTCTGCTTAAAAAAATTGTGGAAGCAAGTTTTTTTTGCTTCCTCAAATTCATGTATCACAAGAATTGCTTCCATGTAGTAGGAAGTAAAAGTCGTTTGCCAAACATATTTTGCTACCAAAACTTCCATTTTTTCTACCTTTTTTAGCAAAAAACTGAAAGTCGTAGCTTATCCAAACGCAGCCGGGTTGGCCCCATTTCACGACATGTTGAGTTGGCTAGATCACACGTGGAATCGGGTTGTTCACTTGTCCAAGAGGCAGCCCATGGCTGCGGGGGGGGGGGGGGGCCCCGCAAACTCACAAACCCGACCCGAGCCCTCAGAGTCCGATGGCCTTGTTTTGGCAAGTGAACTAATATATCTATCCATGGAGCAAGGTTATCCCCATACCAGTTCAGATTATCTAAAGTCTCAAAAATAATGGAGTGCGCTGTTTGGCAAATATTTGAATAGTGCCCCATTCTAGAATCTATTTGAAAATTTTAATATTAAATTTGACTAAACTACCACTGTTGGAGCTGTTTGATAAATTAAATTTGATTAATCTACCATCTTAGGAGTTGTTCCATAAATATATAGTTTTGACAAGCTTAAAACAAATATTACTGATTTTTTTTTTCATTTTTTTTTTTCAAAGTAATGAGGTGTTCAAGCTGTCAGAACGGGTTTAATCTCTGCTCCCCCATGAAACCACCACTCGATGATATCGTATAATATTTAGGTTATTAATCCTAATTGGTGGCTGGTCAATAAAGTTTTACTGATTTTTTCAGAGTATATTATTATGTTTGATAAGTCTTTTTACCCTATAAATTTATTCAGCCTTTTACAAAAAAAATATAAAAAGTAAGTCGATTTACCTATCAGTCAAATAATAGTGAAAGAGTCAATCTTCTATTTTATTCTGATTATTTTGTAAAATGATAGAATTTACCCCTACTATGAACTTCCCATGATATTAGTGAGTGGGCATTAATGCATCTTCATGTACTCAAATTCAAAATTTATTCTCTAAATATAAAGATACATGGCGTTGGACTAATAAATTTATCAATAATAAAAAATAAATTCTAACTGAATTCATTTTTAATTTTATTTTATTTTACATTTGAAGGAATTCAACCCTTAAACCAATCTAATCCTAACCATTTCTTTTCTACTTACACTAGCCCAAGCAACTTCACTTTTTAAAATTCCAAGCATTTTTGTTATATCTCAGTTTATATAAAAGAGTTAGCAAAGCCGGGTATCTTAATATAAGGCGTACTTGATGCAAAGTTGCATAAAGTGATATTCGTAAGGCCAACTGCATAATATATTTTGAAAAATTGATTGTTGGATTAGATACTTTTCTTGTGAATATTATATCTGCCAAAAATAATCCAAATATATATTGATTTTTAAAAAAGTGTCACAATGAAAAACCGTGAATCTTTTTATTCTTCAAAATGTAACAATTTTTTCGCAGTTAGTTTTTTCAAATAAGAGGAGTATTTAATCCAACAATCATTTTTAAAAATATATTATACAACTAGCCCTATAAAAATCACTTAACCAAAAGCTGCATTAAGTGCACTTTATATTAGCATCTCCAGGGCAAGGTTCTAGAAATATTTTATAAATTTATTTTCAATTGATCAATTTTTTATATTTTATTGAATTGTCGGGTTTCCTTGACACACAGTTTTTACTTCCAATTAGACATGCAGTTTGCAAAATCAAGCATGAGAATAATATTTTATAAAATCGATCGTTGGATTAGGTATATTCTGCTTATATACATTACTAAAATTGAGTTTCTTCTTAAAAATAAAATAAAAAATACAATAAAGTTGAGTGTCAACTTTCAAACTTGATTTTGTTTTTTATTTTTGGTAAAAGATGCGTTAAATATATTAAGACAAAGCAACGAGAATGAAGATTCTCTCTACTTGAGTTTGTTTGGTGATTGGGTGATGTGTATGATTTGAATGGTCTACACATTACTCCAAGTGAAAAATAGACTATTCAGACCATTCAGATCATGCCACCTCACCCAAGTATATCCAAGCTCGAATAAAGGATCTAGATGCAAGCAAGAGAACGTTCAAACGGGATGCGTGTCAAACCTGGTTACTCTGTTGAATGCGTATGTCTGAGGTGAGCCATGAGGCTATCCACATTTGTCAGGATTCCAGCTATGCCGATTTCGTAACTGATTTTTCTATATTTAATTAATTAATTAATTAATTTTTATTTTTTTTAATAAAAAATGCAAAATCGAATCAACTTGCGCTAATTAATAATGATTAATTAATTAAAAAGAATGACTTTCGTCTTTCGTTTTCTGTCCGCCGTTCTGGCTTTCCTCTTCGTTAGGCCGAATACGGCCTAACGAAGAGGAAACCCAGGAAGGTGCCTTTTCAATTTTCAACATCTTTCTCTTTCTAGAATTTTTGACTTTTTGGACTAATATATAAGGAGTCATTATGGTTTATATTATTTCATTGTTTGAATTCAATGGCGGCATATGAAGAATCAGGAGGGGAGAAGAAGAGAGTGGTGGTAATAGGAGGAGGAGTTGGTGGTTCTGCTCTCGCCAAATCTCTCCAGTTTCATGCTCATGTCGTCCTTATCGACGAGTAAGCTGCCATTTTCTGCCCCTCTTTCTTGATTCATCGCCTTTTAAAAAAAATATATATATTTTTCTGTTGATGTTGGATGCGGAAATTTGAATTGCTAGTTGAAATACCTTAATTGATAGGTAGATTTGGATTTTAGAATCGTTTGATATATTTTTTTTGGGCATTAATATCCAATGAGGATTCGCGTGTGTTCCGTTTGTTTGATTACTTTGAAATGGAATGGATTTTTGCAGTGTTAAGTGAAGAACTTTTAGGTGCCTGTTTTCCCCTTTGAATTCCATATTTGAATTTGGAATAATGAGGAAAAAGGGTTTTTTTTTTTTAATTTTTTTTATTTTTATACAGATATATTTGTGTATATGGATTTGGTTTGAGGTATTGGGGCATTGGTGGTTTAATCACAGATTCTGAAATTGGGTAAAAGGAAAACTCGGACAACTTTGTATTGTGATTATGTAGAGTGCACAAAAAAGTGAAATTTTGAGGAAATTACTATAGAAGTGTGCACTCTAAATTCTTATGAGCTGCATATGGCTTGAAAGTGAATCTGAGGATATGAGCTTTGTGCAATTCGAATGGTGCTTGTCCCAAAATATGAATAAACAGATAAGTGTTTGCTAGATCAACCAAAGAGATATCCATTTACATTTTAAATTTCGAGGACTTAGTTCTCCTAAATGTTTTTATGTCGAAGGAATTGTGTAGTTGACACGTGAAGTAGATAGGATATAAGGCCATGGTGAGTTTAGCTGTTATCATGGCAAAGAGACGCCCCTGAGGAAGAATTCTTGAATAATAAGTATTATAACTGATGTAAAGGGTTTTGACTTGAATTGGAGTTCATTGAAGTGAAGATTTGTGGTTTTTTGTTTTTAACAGATTGGCTGGTGTCTTATTATAGGGATATAATACAGTCCTCACACACTCTATCGTCTCTAAATACATTAGTCCAAGCTGTCTACAAATTTACAGTTTAGCATTTTGGCTTTCTGAAACAATCTTTTACATAATAGAAAGAGTTTAAAAAGAGAGTGTTTTTGCTGCAAAAAATTGGCACTTTAGAAAGAAGGCAGTAGCAGATCTGCAATTTGAGTCTAGATCTTATCATAACACAATTTCTGCAATAACTTTTTTGGATCCTTTTATTTATTTATTTATTTATTTTTGGTTTGGGCTTTTATTGTTTATTTATTTATTTTGGGTTATGGGGGAGAGGAGTGAAGATTAGGGTCAATAACATTGCTAAAATGGTAATTGGGTCCCATTGAGAAAGGTTTTCATTGCAAATATGTCAAAAATATCAGGGTTGGTAAAGCAATCTGCCATTCTCCCAATAATCCCAAATCCCCGACCAAGAAGAAAGACAACATTTAGGGATAGGTTGATTGGTTATTTTCCTTCCTTACACTAGAATTTCTTGATTATTTATTTATTTATTTATTTTGTCCTTTGTGGAGCTGTAACTTTGGTTTTAAGCGTAAAAATTTGTGGTTTCTCATTTGATGTTCCTTGTTTTTTGTCTACTTATTTTTATGCAGTATACATGATTTAGCAGAGACTCACATATGTAACTTATATTCTCTTATCTTCAGTTCAAAAAAAAAAAAAAAAAACTAAAATGAAGTTGTTCGAATAAAAGAAATATCTCTTTGTATGATCTTGTAATAATATTAATTGTTAAGAATCATCACCGCCTCTCAATCTCTCTCTAGAATCTTCTCATCGCCTCATTAGTCTAGGGAAATCTATACAAATTTCTTCCCCCTCTCTCTTGTATATCTCTCTCTCTCTCTAGAAATCTCTATTGCCGCCTCTAATGGAGGCCTCTAGAAATATTGAGAAGGTGATGCACCGACTTTTCAATGTCGGCAACAGCAACTGTAAAAAGGGGTAAACCCCTTTCACTTGTACACGTGAGGAAAAAGCCTCAAAGCAAAGTGTGTGAGAGTGAGTTATGTGCAAAACGTGAGAGTGGCCTTAGAGTTTGTCTAAGTGTGAAGTCAGCAAGTGTCTCATTGTGTGGGTTAGTCTTGTGTGCTAGTGTGAACACATAGTTAAGGTGTGAGTGGGGTTAAGTTCTAATGTATACGTGAGTGTACTATAATAGTGTGTGAGTACAAGTATTCTTTGTAGTTGTGAGAGTTTCTATTAATAAAATTCAGTTTTGTTTGAGCATCCGCTGCGCGCGAACTCAACAATTTGGTATCAGAGCAGGACAGTCAGGGACCGGTTTGTCGAGGCGCTTGTTTTGGATTGCATACAGTCTGGGACTTTAAAGCTTGTTGGTCTGGGACCAAGCTTGCGTTGTAGAGTTCGTGAGATAGCAAGGTACGATGGAGGATTTGGTTAATAACACAGGTGGGTTGGAGAAACTCAGTGACCACAACTACGACTGTTGGCGCTCATGCATGGAGTCATATCTCTAAGGGCAAGACTTATGGGAAATTGGTGGTGGTCATGGTTTTAAGTATCGGGTAACGGGTCCGTAACGGGTAACGGTAAAGGGTAACGGGTATCGGGTGTATCGGGTGATACGTAACGGGTAACGGGCGCCGTGGCCGTGAATTTTTTTTTTTTTTTCACACCAACCCCCAAATGCTTTGATATGCTTGTATTAACCTCTGAGTACTATATTTTAATGTTTTCAAAGAGTTCTGGTACTGTTATTATTATTATTATTTTTTTAACAAATTTTAAATGTTTTTACCAATTTTTAAAAGTAATTAGTAAAAAGTTTAATTTTCTTTTATTTTAATAAATATTTTTTTATTGTTTTTGATGTTTTTTTATTTTTAAATTTTGATGTTGGTGGCAATTTTATACAGAGATTCTAATATCAGGTACTCTCTTGTAGAGCCACTTACGGTGAAAATTTGGTAAAACTTACCGTTGGATTAGATACTCCAATTATTTATGTCATGTCTGCCGAAAATCACAGTGATCCAATGGTTGATTTTTGAAAAATGGAATTTTGAAAAACTGTGACTTTTTTGTTCTTTAAAATGTTAACATTGTGAAACAGTCAATTTTCTTATAAACTAACCGTTGGATCACTTTGATTTCTGACAGGCATGACATACATAATAGGAGTATCTAATCCAACGGTCATTTTTTCAAAATTTTCACCGCAAGTAGCTCGAGTATCAAGCGCACCTGATCATAGCAGTAATTTTATGTATTTAATTATTTTTATCAATTAATTACTATTTATACAAAGTTATATAAAATTAATGAATATTTTTAAAATTATTAAAAAATATCTTATACTTAATCTTTTTTTATTTTTGATAAAAAATATCTATTAATTTTTTTATATTATTTCATTAAATGCTAATTGGTTTGACATTTTGACCTATCCATTATTAAATAATAATAATATGATTAAATAAAAATATCTATTATTTCATTAAAAATGAAAGAGGCACTTAAATATACAAAAATATATATAGTCTAATTCTCTAAACAAAAAAAAAAAATAAGTAAAAGTAAAACATATAAAACATATAAAACACAAAAAACATAAAAAACATATAAAACACAAATATCTTATAAAGTAAAGTATACACTGCTGTAAGCCTGTAAGAGTCAAACCAAGTGCATGACTCGGACTTGATGCAGACTTAAAACTAAAAAACTAAAAAACATTATGGTTCGGTGAGCAGGGGCTTACTTCTGCGAAGGTGCCGACTGCCGAGGGTGCGATGGTCGCCGACTCTGCGAAGAAGATCGGTGACCGGGGATCTTCTGGCAACGGCGGAGACGGTGACGGCGACGGCGACTGCAAAAGCGGTATGCTTCCCCAGAAATTTCTCTCTTCTTCTCTTATAAGTTCTTCTTCAAATTACTGCCATAGTGCCATCTCTCTTCTTTTTGATTCTTTAGCTTTTTTTTTTTGAATAAAGGCTGATTATTTTGGTCTGGATTGACGGATTGTCATAGATTCCTGACAAATTTCTCAGAAATGGAGACTTTGGGTTCTGTCGTAAAGGCGTAAAGGGCGTAACGGGGGCGATACACCCCGATACGTATCGTATCGGGGGCGATACGCTGTGAAATACGATACACATACAGTATCGGTGAGAATCGCGTAAAGGTGTACTGGGATACCGATACGTATCGGGCGATACGTATCGTATCGCCCTGTTTTTAAAACCCTGGTGGTGGTAGTGAGACTACCATGCTAGAGGGTGCTGAAGCACTGCGCAAGTGGCACATAAAGGCTGGAAAAGCAATGTTTGTGTTGAAGACAACCGTTCAGAAGGAGATATTTGAGCATATTCGGGAGGCTGACAGTCCAAAAACAGCGTGGGACACACTAGCCAAGGTATTTTCTAAAACTAATGATGCTTGTCTTCAATTTTTAGAGAATGAGTTAGGATCGGTTGCTCAGGGATCGATGTCAATTAGTCAATACTTTATGAGAGTGAAAACTCTCTGTCACGAGATCTCTCAGCTCGATCCTGAGTCTAAAGTGACAGAGGCTTGAATGAGACGGATTATTACTACAGCATTGAGACCTGAATACAACGCGTTTATGACGGCTATTAGAGGATGGCCAACTCAACCCTCTATTGCTGAACTAGAGAGCTTATTAGCAAACCAAAAGACTCAAGCCAAACAAATGGTCGGGGTGTTATTAAACTGAGGAGGAGGCACTCTTCATCAATAAAATAAGAGGTGGATCACGAGACTCTTTTGAAAATACAAAGAAGAAAGAAAACAGCATCTCAAAGAGATGGGATGAGAGAAACTCTCAAGCAAGGCGAGTTGAGTACGATAGCAGCAAGGATGGGCAACAATCCATGGGTTTTAGACGACGTAGCAACGAATGCTACAATTGTGGCAAGAAGGGCCATTTTGCAAGAGATTAACGACTGGGAAGAAAATCAGTTCAAGGGAACTTGGTGACATTTAGCAATCACCAAGATAGCAGTAATGAAGAAGAGTGGGATGTCAGAGCATCTTTTGCGATGTTCGAGCCCATTGAAGAGTACGAGTCGGAGGATGAGATAGACTTCGATAAAAGAGAAGTAGAGGAACAATATTTTGCAATGTTCGAGCCTACTGAAGAATACAATTCAGATGAGGAAAAAGATTTCAACAAAAGAGAAGCGGAGGATCTATCTAGCGATTCAGTCAAACATGAAATAGAGGTAAGCTCAATTGTAACTGAGCTTAAGGATTCGATGACACCAGAGGTGCTGCTACTGGATTCTGAAGATTTAGAGGACGAGTTGCAAAAGAAGTTGGCGGAGCAAACAGAAGAAGCGATTGGACTTCAAAAGGCGAATCATGCTAGTGTTGCCACTGAAAAAGATGGCGTAAAAGAACCGAAGATATTTGAAGAAGTGTCCCAGAATGTCGAGAAGCAAAATGCGATGGAAGAAGATATTCTAACATTGAATCAAAATCAAACTTGCAACTTAGTATCTAAGACCAAGGATGATGAAGCAGAGATTCGAAGAATAAAAGAGAAGGCATTTGAGGAGAGATAAAGAAGAAAGCAAACAGAACAAGCGTTGCAGGAAAAATCTTAACATCGAAGAAGAGTTTCAAAAGCAGCTTGGAATGATCAGCTGAACTGAATTAAAGAGAAGAGTCGGTGATGAGGGGGAGTGTTAAGAATCATCACCGCCTCTCAATCTCTCTCTAGAATCTTCTCATCGCCTCATTAGTCTAGAGAAATCTATACAAATTTCTTCCCCCTCTCTCTTGTATATCTCTCTCTCTCTCTCTCTCGAAATCTCTATTGCTGCCTCTAATGGAGGCCTTTAGAAATATTGAGAAGGCGATGCCCCGACTTTCCAATGTCGGCAACAACAACTATAAAAAGGGGTAAACCCCTTTCACTTGTACACGTGAGGAGCAAGCCTCAGAGCAAAGTTTGTGAGAGTGAGTTATGTGCAAAACGTGAGAGTGGCCTTAGAGTTTGTCTAAGTGTGAAGTCGGCAAGTGTCTCCTTGTGTGGCTTAGTCTTGTGTGCTAGTGTGAGCACATAGTTAAGGTGTGAGTGGGGTTGAGTTCTAATGTATACGTGAGTGTACTATAATAGTGTGTGAGTACAAGTATACTTTGTAGTTGTAAGAGTTTCTATTAATAAAATTCAGTTTTGTTCGAGCATCCGCTGTGCGCGAACTCAACATATTAATTATTATATACCTTTGAGTTTTTTTTCCCTCATTTTAGTATTTTTATTTTAATTTTTTTATTCTTTCTATGTTTAATGTTTGAAAATAAAAATGACAATAGGAAGGAGTATTTTGAGATCCCATGGGCAAGCATGAGGGCAATGGTGGAGCCATCAGTTGCTGAAAGATCAGTGATTAAACACAGTGATTACCTCACGAATGGGCAAATTGTTACATCTACTGCTGTCAACATCACAGAGAGTGAAGTCTTGACTGCACAGGGTCGTCTGGTTGCATATGATTATCTTGTGGTTGCCACAGGTCACACGGACCCTTTTTTCAGAACTAGAACTGATAAGCTCAATCACTACCGAGCAGGTATATACAAAAGACAAGCTTGAAATTCAAAATTTTAATTATATTCTTGTGGACTGTGTATGGATGGTCTACAAAATATCCTTGCTTTACATGCAGCACATGCTCATCTATGGTTGTCAGTGGATCAATGTATGATCTGAATTTGATTTAACAATGATCTGGTAGCTATTTTAAATATGAAGATCCAAAATAAGGGTATCAAGTTAATAGATGTGATTACAGGAGAATTGATTCTGACAGGTGTGATTACAAGCATCTAAACCTAAGTGCATTTGCACATTTCAACCAATCAAATATTGAAAGGGAATATGATGCCCCATGTTGTAAGCTGACTGTTTGACTTCATTTTAACTGAAGGCAGGCCTTTTAGTGATACTTTATATGTCCTGTTAACCCTGTGCAAACTGTTTGAAGTCTCAACTTTTTTCATTTTTTGGGTACAATAAAGCCTCAAATTCATTGTGCTCTATGACTATCTGAACCAACTGACACCGTGTTGTTAAAATATTAATTCTGCATCGAGTTTGACTTCATTTTCTTTATATTTACAGAGTTAGAAAAGATAAAATCCTCTAATTCAATTTTGATCGCTGGAGGAGGGCCCACCGGTGTGGAACTTGCTGCTGAAATTGCTAATGACTTTCCTGAGAAGAAGGTGACACTGGTGCACCGGGGTCCAAGGTTGCTAGAATTTATTGGATCTAAGGCTTCCACAAAGGCATTGAATTGGTTGACATCTAAGAAAGTTGAAGTAATCTTGCGGCAATCTGTCGATCTGAACTCTGTATCGGATGGTATTTATCACACATCTGATGGAGAAACTGTCTCAGCGGATTGCCATTTTGATTGTACAGGGAAGCCGCTGGGTTCAGCATGGCTCAAGGAGACAGTTTTGAAGAATAGCTTGGATATTCACGGGAGGTTGGTGGTAGATGAGCACTTGAGGGTCAGGGGTTGCAAAAATGTCTTTGCCATAGGAGATATCACAGATGTTCCAGTAAGTCTGTCCAATCTTTCTCTATGGTTTTGTTTGGTCACAGCAATTAACCTTTTGGCCATAACTCTGCCTGACATAATAAAAAACCAAATGTTTTTATGAAATAGTGAAGGACATATATTATGTTCTACACGAGAATTAGAGGGGAAATAATCCTTGATCCCACCATGTCGGATACCCTGAGTTATACTGATTCTGCATGACATTAATCCTGTCCCTGCTGTTCGTTATGTGGTAGCAACAGGCTAGGCTTGACAAGAGTTGAGCATTTGCCAGCTTGAACAGACCTCCATTGTGGTTGACAGACCATATGGGGAATTGGCAGGCCATAACTGATATTTTTCTTTTCTTTTATTTTAATATTTTATGATTTTCCATACTTCATGGAAAAGCTCTTGTTGTTTTGTTTGATGAAAACTATTTGTGGTCCAGGAAATCAAGCAAGGGTATTTGGCACATAGTCATGCTCTAGTGACTGCCGAGAACTTGAAGTTGTTGATGACAGGAGGAAAAGAGAGCAAGATGGCTACCTATAAGCCGGGCTCAACGATGGCAATTGTTACGCTTGGGAGGAAGTGCGGTTTGGCAGAATTCCCCTTTATTACATTTAGTGGATGCATTCCTGGCATGATCAAATCCAGGGACTTGTTTGTGGGTAAGACGAGGAAGCAGATGGGGTTGCCATCTCGTCCTACATAGACTACAAAGTGAGCTGAACTTTTCTGATATTTTATTCTAAACTTTGATGGGCAAAATAAATTTTACATTTTTGGCTCTGTTTGGATTGCAGAAAGAACGAGGAAAAGGGAAGTGCTAAATTTTGCTTGGAAATAAATTCCGTTCAAAAGCATTTTTCCGCTTTCTTCCTACCTTTTTCTCAACTTTTCTGAGTTCCAAACAGGAAAGGCTTTAGTCACCAAAGAAGTAGACAATGCTAGTAGTTTTAGATTTTGGATTTTAAATTGCAAATAAGAATATGTAATCTATCCCTCGTGAACAGTAACATGTGCCTGGTGAGCCAGATACTGATCCATATGCACGCCGTTTGCATTGCCTAATATTATTGTAATTTACAGTCACTTATTCTCCTATACTTTTCACTTCAGAATTAACGATTTGAATTGATTAATCTAAGAGCAGTGCTAGGTCCCGTTCCCCATTCCCGTTTAGTTTTCCGTCTCACAGTGAAAACATTAAAACAATGAAAATACAGGCCTGTTTACTTCATGAAAATTTTCACAATTTTCATTTTCTATGTAAATTTTTTAAAAATGGTTTTCATTTTCAATTTTCAAATTTTAGAGAATGCGTTTACTTTGCAAAAAAGAAAACTGTTTTCAAAATCTAAAAATGGTGTAAATGTGTTTACTAAAACTATATATTATCTCTATATGTTTTATTATTTTCATTTTTTGGTTTTACAGTTGGTCTACATATTTTTTTCCATGTTTATAAGTATTGTCACAATATAATTCTTGTTTTTAGTTTTTGTGAAAATACAAAAAACGTCTTTTTGATGTTTTCACTTTTTTTAAAAACTGAATTCATTTTCTTAAAAATAGTTTTCATTTTTTACAAGTAAACGCGTTTTTAGGCCGTTTTCTGTTTTTATTGAAAATGAAAATTGTGAAAATTTTCACGAAGTAAACAGGCCTAAACAGTGAAGAAAAGAGAAAGAGAGAGAAAGAAGGGGAAGAAGAGGAGGAAGAAAGAGGAGGAGAAGAAGAGGAGGAGGAGGATTGAAAGAAAAAAAAAAAAAAAACAGTGGAAATGCTAAACAGTGAAAAAGAGAGAAAAGAGAGAGAAAGAAGGGGAAGAAGAGGAGGAAGACAGAGAAGAAGAAGAGGAAGACTAGGGAAAAATAAAGTGAAAATAAGACAATAAAAACACTGAAAAAGAGAGTGAAAACACTCAAAATGCTTTGTTTTCACTGTCTTTCCTTTTTTTTATTAGTAGTTTTATTAGCACATCAGAGCAAAACTCAAAAATATACACTCAAAAATCTCAAAAATGTTGTGAAAACTCCCCCAAAAATTTAAAAAAAAAAAAAAAAAAAAAAAACAGAGTGGAAACACGGAAAAAATGTTGTGAAAAAACAAGGGGCAGGGGAGCTTACGAGAATCTGAGAGACGATCATGGGTTGGCCAAAGGGCTTACGTGCTTGAGAAGGATATTCTTTGTTGAAATATGAAGCTTGGACAGGTGTGCTTTTATGATTTGGCGGCAAAAAATGCATACATATACGTGCGAGGCGACAGGAAAATGTCCGGACATGAATAAGAGTCTCCGTTCAGTGTCGACCTCCAAAATCGCAACAATGGAGAGAAAGCGAAGCGCCAAAACAGCCTCTTTCTTCTCCTTCCTCCTACTCTCTCTCATTGCCTTCGCTGCCTTCGTCCCTGTCTTTGCTCCTCTCCCTGCTCTCTCCTTCCTCTCCATTTCTCTCTCCTCTGCTGAGAGCTTCATTGTAGATGATGAAGACCAGCTTCATTTTTCTAGATTGCTTTCTCAGCTGGTATAAAGATTTTCTCTCTTTCTCCTCTGACAGTATTGATAACCATTGCTTATTCTCTCTGACCATGATGGATATTGGATAAGCCTTGAATAGAGAGAAGTCTTACTTTTTTCTCTCTTTGCTGCCACATATGACGGGAATAAAATACGGAAGTGTTGGACGGGTTTAACAGCGTTTTCCTTAATCTAATTGAACAAAGTTGAAGGTCTTCATATATGAGTACAAACTTTTTTGTTTTGAATGCAATATTTTGAGATTCTTTGGTCTACTGTTTTCATTCCTGCAGAGTATCATCTGTTTCATTTCCAGAACTTCCTTCCTCCAATTCACAAGCACATTGAAGACATGATTATTGACTCTCATAATTCGGATCGATTCTTTAAAATGTATTCTTAGTTTCAAAAGAGAGGAACTGCACTGCATCATACATGGCATGGAATTGAAACTGAGATATTGTCACGTTCCCAACAATTAATTACAGAATATATATTTGTTAAAAATAGGGTGCTTGTATATGCTCGAGTACTCAACTATAGTATTATGATTTTAAATATGTGTGCTCACTTTTGATGGAAGTATAATCTATGAATTCCATCTATATATGATCCAAGTGTTTTCTCTTTTGCCAAACAATAGAAATATATCTCGATTGTTTTTGATACTAACAAATGGGTATTAAAATGCCTTCAAGCACTCTATTTCGAAATCTTAGTGTGGGGATATATGTGATTATTTCAGCAGACCATCATGCTGTAGTTTAGTACGTAGATGTGCAAAAATAAGCATTTGTATTAGCTAATGCAACTTCTTTGTTCATTATCAAATTTTCCTAGAGTAAAGAGACTTGCAATAGAAGAGACTGAATCAAACTACAAACACTATACTCCATTTTTAATAAAACCTTGAAAGAAGAACAAATGGGTGGAGAATCATTACAACAAAGAAGTCTATTGAAAAAAAGAAAAAGCTAGATTCATTTGAATCATTCTAATAGAATCAATATTGATTCTAATATTAATAAAGATATCAATGTTCTTTCATATATATATATATATATAAATATTTTTATGAGGGATACCTCATTTTAACTAAAATCAGCTGAGACCCTTGAGCCATTGGAATGAAATCTTAAGATGAATCATGTATTA
>JAESVK010001050.1:482123-507870 GCA_017140935.1 Hamamelis virginiana
ATATATATATATATATATATATATATATATATATATATATATATATAAATGTTCTTATGAGGGATACCTCATTTTAACTAAAATCAACTAAGACCTTTTAGCCATTGGATTGGAATCTTGAGATGAATCATGCATTAAGTGAATGGGAATCCAAAGGCTTGTGTTCTTAGCTGATTTTAGTTAAAATCACGTGAATCCACTTCGATGCTTTCTTTTTCAGCTGCTATGTATGAAGAACAAACGTCTAAAGGCTGCAATGTCAGTTCATAACCTGTTTTAGTGAGAAAACCTAGTTCAAATAATTTTCTTCGTACCTGTTGGTTAAAGGTTTTTAGTGGATTCTATTTTATACAAACATATGGTGACATGTTTGGTGAATAGCATGTGATTATATCGGTCATGTCTACACTATCTTAATTTTTCAGTTTCGGTTTTCTTGTATGGTATTTATATCACGATTACTTGCTTTTTCTATGCTTAACCATAGAGCATATTATGCACCTACGTGTGTGGCTGCCCATTTATTTGTGCCTGTATTTCTCTGTCTTTTTTTTCCCAGATTAATAAAAGAGGTGAAACAGTGGATGAGAAGATCAAGAGGCTTGATGCCGAACTTAGTAGATATAAAGAACAGATCAAGAAAACACGACCTGGTCCTGCGCAAGAAGCTGTCAAAGCTCGAGCAATGAGGGTTCTTAAGCAAAAACGAATGTAAGTGTGACTTTTCCGTGAACAAAGTTTTAAATTTAAGGGTAAATATCTAACGTATTCTTCACAGAAAACATCCTATCCAAAAGACCCACTAAATTATTTGTGTCAATTGAACACTTTAAAAGACAAAAGACATCCAATAATCTCAATCGATTAATGCTTGTCTAATGCTGTCAAGAAAAGGTCATATTTGGACAAAAAATCCCTTCTTCAAGCGTTAAGTGTGAAGCTGCATAATTTCCTACCCATGTAAACGCAGCAGTAATAATGTCATGAACAGAAATTATTGTTGAGCCCTTGCTACAAATGTATTCACGTTTACTTTTGAATCTCCTTGTTGAACTCTTTTGGTGGTAATATTATAAACTCAGAAAAGCACGCTCTTTTTTGTGACTGATGTTACTTTTATTTGCCTTTTGGTTGAATTTGAGATTGGATTCCTGGACATGATTCACACTGATAGCATGTTATTATTTACACTGTCTATTTAAAATAAGGTAGATATTACTCTATTGGAAGAAATGAAAGGAATGCTAATATTTCTTCAAGTGGTTTCACACTAAGAATATTTAGTATGGATTGCTTAATCTTTATGTTTTGTTGCTTCCGTGCTATATGATACAAGTCATTAAACTTCTTGACAGGTATGAAGGACAACGTGATATGCTCTATAACCAGACATTCAACCTCGATCAAGTTGCATTTGCTGCAGAGGGAATTAAAGATGCTCAACAAACTGTATGTGCTAAAGAGCTTCCTTTTTTTTGTTTATTTTTTCCTCCTTTGGTAATCATAATTTTAGGAAGAATTATGTTAATGGGCTCCTTTGATGCATGCGTTGTACTGCCTGACCCACAAATATCAGGATACGAGGAGGGATAACGTTTTAATTAAAATTATGCAAAGCTTTACGGTTAACTATTTAATTTTCAATTTCTAAAATGTAAGGGTGTTTGAGCAGGCTTGGGCAAACTTTATAGATCTCCCCCATTATATTGTTACATATTTTGCACACTCTTCTAGAGCCTCTATTCTATTTATAAATGTGTCCCTTGTGTTGTTTTCCTTTTGTTCATCGGTATAAACTTGATGGTTATATTGTTAATCAGAAGTGATAATTTCTGTTGTTGAAAAAGTTATCTTCCTCTGTATCATTTCCAAGAAATTGACAAACTGGGTCGATATGTAAAAGAATTTCTGTAGTTTTCTTCACTTCGATTTAAAAAATAAAATAAAATTTTGGCATGCCATTTTTACTGCATTTTTTAGATTCTCTTTATATATTGAAATGGATGATTCCATGTTTATAGCCAAAGAGGAGTCACAATAGGGTTTTTCATACCAAAAAGGTTTTTATCTTCCTTTCTAATTTCAAATTTCTTGATTCCCATCCAGAATCGATTATAGATGATGCAATTCCCATTTCAATGCGTAAAATGTTTCATTTCTCACAGCATTTTCAAATCGATCCTTTTCTTTTCATTTATATTAGGTCAATCTGTGCATAAGGTCAGATGTTTAAGCTTTTCTAATTAACAATAATATACAGCATTTGTGTAAGATTCACTCTTCTCTACATCAGATGTGGTTTTGTTGGGGCTAAGCTATATTCACCTTAAAATATTTGTTTCTTCTTGGTAGCGCCCTAAGGGGCACGGTTCAAGGCAGTTCAGGAGGAGCATAATCTGTACTTTGTTTGGAACCTGTTGCCTACCTCATGAGAGGTAGGGGATGAACCATTTGTCACTAGGGAGGGATTTCTTCATAAAATATGTGGTTGATATATGCCAAACATTCTCACATATTCATACTAATATCGATTTTAGCTTATTAGGGGATGGGAACCCTGGAGGCAGTTTTAGGGAACTGATAAATTATGACTGGATTTTTCACAAACTGATTTTCATGTGTTGTTTCCAGATGACAGCTTTGAAAACTGCAAACAAGGAATTGAAAGGAATGATGAAGACCGTGAAGATTCAAGACATAGATGTCTGTAATCTCTTAGATGCTTTTTTCCCCCTTAAGCTTCCATCTTGACTACCTGAAATATTATCTGATGCTGAACAATTGATTATTCTATCTGTAGAATTTGCAAGATGAGATGATGGACCTGATGGATGTGAGTAGCGAAATTCAAGAGTCCCTTGGTAGAAGCTACAGCGTGCCTGACGACATTGATGAAGAGGAACTCATGGGTGGTAAACTCAAATATCTTAGAAACTAAATGCTGAGAGTAATAATATGCTGTGGGAATTGTTTTTGGACATGACATATTTCCAATTTTCTTTCATTCTTTTGCTTCATTTGATGTTCTGAAATAGTAAATCCTGGAATTAGTATTGAAGAACTTAATTATTGCTGTGCCTGCAGGACAAGAATGTAGGTTCTTTGTTAGTTTGTTGATGGAAAATGGTATTTTTTTTTTAAAGAATGATTTTTTGAGTGGCCACTTCCCAGGAAATTTAGTTGGATGTAACAGCTCTATTACTCTCATGTTATGCTAATCCTTCAAAAATTTTATCTTACAAATTTTAACTCTGCAGTGATGTGTCTCATTTAAAGCATTGATTAATACCTTTTCCTGATTACCCTTTTCCATTGAAAACATATGGAGCCTCCATGATTTTGTTGGGGTCCGAAAATGTTTCATTGTATTTTTATATTTTGTTCCTATTCTTACTGATTCTCCAATGCAGAACTTGATGCTTTGGAAGCGGATATGGGAATGGAGACTGAAGCTGATGGGGTGCCCAGTTATCTCCAACCTGATAAGGAATCCGATTTGGATGCGGAACTCAACTTGCCTTCAGCACCAACAGGACATTCCGCAGTGCCAGCAGGCAGAACTAATGCCCAGGTAAATTTTTTTCACCTGTTGTACTTGCTACCTGTTACCATTATAATATCTTTGTTAAATTGCTATGGATGTGTGAAGACTTACCTTGCTTCCAAAGAGAAAGGATCTGCTGTTTTACCCCAAACAGCTGACATTTTTGTTTGGTTGACTTGGCTGCTGGGAGTCTTTCCTGTAACAGTTACACACTTGTGTGTTTATCTCATCTTCATGTGGCAAAAAAGTTGGTTTAGTAATTTTTTGTAATGCAAACTGGAGTTTAGTTTTTCCTTTAGAAAGAACTCAGCGAGTTCTTATGACTGGGATATGGGACTGCTTAGTTGTTCCTTTCTATAATTACCTTTTTTTTTCTTTCAATATTATCGTAAGAACTGTTTTGCTCGTTAATGGCAAGGAATTTTTTTTTTTTTTTTTTTATAGAAAATGACGAGGAATTTTATTATGTCTTGTTTCATATGAGTTCATGGGTGCGGTTTTTGTGTGAGCCTCATACCTGAGAATCTCGCACACCTTAAACTTGTACCACTGACTTTAAAGTATTGGATTTACCAAATGTTGTGCCCCACCTAAGAGTCTGAAAGAATAAAGGTAAGATGGTTTTGGACAATCTGATTTGAAAATGTCCAACAATTGCCATACATATTTCAGAATAAAATGGTAAAATCAGATAATTCAAATGTTTGGTGGGAACCATTTTTGGTTCCTGTTATTTAGTCGCAGCCCATGCCTCCGGTTTACAAAATGCAACCCAATGGATGCTTACTTGTGGTCATTTGTCAATGGCCCATCCAAGGGCTGATATTGATTTGGGTGTTCATATCTAATTGAATATGCTCTGATTGGCTGTGGCAAAACTAATTCTATGTATTTATGCACGATCGATTTCTCATGTCACTTTTGATAAATGTTGGTACTTTTATGGCACCATCATTTGTCAGACTTTGAAATGAGCAGTGCCCTGATCTATCTCCTATCTCTCATGTATTTTTTTCTCCTGCAAATTCTGATGCTTGACAGGCTGAGGATGATCTGGGTTTCCCTGCTGTTCCTCATGCATCCCTTCGAGGTTAGGGAGGGAGCTGGCTGGGCTGAAGGGAATTTACCTGCTATCTCTTGTGCATCTACTCATAGTTTGGGAGGAAGCTGGCTGGGGCGAGTCATTGTAAACATATTGTGCAGATTTTAACTTTTAATTGATCCAGCTTCTAACTGATATTTGGGGTTTGGCTATATTTCCCTTGAAGTAGTTGGGTTGATCATTTATAATAAACACTACTGCAGACCCTTTTTTTTTTTTTAAAAAAAAAAAAAGGAAAAAAAACTATGTTTGTTGCTTGGGCAGCTCAGTGTGAAGGTATGTAAGGGCAAACTATTAAATTCTATTGTGGCATTCATTTTTTGGGTGTAAATACTCATGAAATTCTATGTTTTTAGTGTGTAGCAAACTTTTGCAAGATAGCTGGTGTGAATTAGTGGTGGGGTTTGCTTAGTGCATATGCAATATGCTAGATTGTTTACCCAAGTTTAGTACTAATTTTTTAGCTGTCATAAATAATTATAAACTTTTAACATATTGATTCAAAGCATTGTCGCTTCAGATAAAATTGCAACCCTAAAAATTTATAAATAGATTATTTTCATTTTAGAAAATGTATAGAATTCTTCTTCTGTTCTCTCTCTCTCTCTCTCTCTCTCTCTCTCCAAAATCGAGACCAAAATTTGAATTAAAATTTTTAAATAGAATGATGTGATAATAAAATAATTTTTTTACTTTTGTGTATTTGAATGTTGTGGTCCATGTAGTGCTTTTGCAAGAGGAAACAGAAAGTGAAAAAGGGTCAAGCTTTCCTATATTTAGGTGAGACTAATTGTTTAATGTTTGTTGGCAAGAGTGCAAGACAGCAGCTGGATATCACTTTGCTTTGCCTTTCATAGCTGTCTTTGTCCACACGCAGCATCCATCATAATTTTGTCAGTCCCATCCACCAGCCAAAACCTCCCAGTTTCTGCCAGTAATTAGAGCATGGTTTTTGCGTGCAGAATAGGCTCACATGCCCAACAGTGCACTTCTCTTTGGTAAAATTGGAAACGCCACCAACAGTTGTCTTCAATCATCGCTTCAAAAGATCTATCATTCACTTTTTCAACTTAGATATATATATATATATATATATATATATATTTTTTTTAATGGTTGATCCAAAACTGAATTCAAAATGAGTTGGATTTAAAAATGGATTCAAAATAAATTGGATCTAAAAATTTATTCAAATTTGGATTCAAGTTTAGTTGAATCTATTTTTCTTCAAGGCACGTAATAATGTCTAAAAACTTGTACTTAATTAGGGGAAAAAAGAGAGAGGAGTTAAAAAATAAATCCATCTCCATTGGAACACTTGGATTCAAATGGTTGTAGCATATCCAAAAAATAGATTTAAATCAAAACAAATGAATCCAGCCATTGAAATTGCTCTAAACCACACGATCAACCGTGTGGTAGGTCAGTGGTTAAAAAATACCATGCTTTCTACAAGTCTACTAACCATCTGTCATTAAAAACCATTTTAGGACGAAAGTCTACTAACCATCTGTCATTAAAAACCATTTTAGGACGAGTCATTGCTCAAGAAATTGGTGATTCTAAAAATATCTCACTTCTTGATATATTTCAACATCAATATTACATCAATTGTCATGTTAATTATTGAATTGACATAACTCATATGATATGAGTAGTCCATTGTCGCTTTATTTGGATTTATGAAGATTGGTTTGCCTGGATGAACATCAAGTCATGGAATATGAGTCATGTTTGGCTGTTAACTCCGAAAATAATTTTTTATTTGCAAAAACAAAAAGTAGAAAATAAATTTTTTATTTTTATTTTCTATTTTCAATTTTCACATTATTCGTCTTCAAAGAAAAAATTAGCCAAACATATTTCTTAGGTTGTTTCCTATATTTTCTTAATTTTGAAAACAAAAAACTGAAAGTCAAACTTGTTTTTTACTCTCTCTTTTCTGTTTTTTTTTTTTCACTCCAAAACTCTGAAAAACAGAAAACTGTTTTCAGAGTCTTCAGCCAAACATAGCCATGGATTGAAACCATGAAAACACCGACTCCAACCATGAAAACAACTAGGAACAAGTTATGTCAAGGTGCATTCAATTTGAATTGAAGATCATGATGGTATTATAAGTTTCCAAGGAAAACTCCTTCGAAGGGGACATTTTCCCTTTTAAATCCCTTTGATGCTTGATTTTAAAAGGAGAAATCTAAGCATAATCCAGAGTGTAAATGTAATGTCCAAGGGAATTTTTCTTGAATTCTCAAGTGCATCTCATGTGGAATTTGTATAAATTCGACGAGAAATATCGAGAAAACATGATGTCATATTAAAGTTGGTAGTAAATATAAGTTCCTAGAATATCAAAGTACAGGACATTTACAGGTGAGAATTAGGAGTGAAAGTAATGCCTGCCAACTTGAGAAATGGTACTGCTTTGGCTTGATTTCTTCTCATAAATGATGCATATGGAGCAAAGGCCTACATCCTTTAAGCTGCATCAACTTCTGAAAACAGGATTTAATGTTACTGCATTTCAATCAAGATTAAGTTTTCCCACGTCTAACATCAGCCATGTTGCTTCTGATCTAACAGCTTCAGCAGCAGGATTTGACCCAAAATATGTTCTGATCTTGCTATTTGAGGAACTCTTTAAACCAATTTTCAACCTCTCAGCTTCCTTCTTCAGATGTTGATATTGAACTATAGCAAGATATGTAGACATTAAAAGGGAAAAAGTCAATTTCTCCCACAAAAGGGTCTATTTATTCTGCAATAGATGACATCCGAGGCAGGAGAAAACAATCATGACTTCTATTGAATGTGAAAAAATTGCATTTTTTAGATGATGGTCAACATAATCTCACCTGATATTTACTTTCATCTTTCTAAAGATGTTTAGAGAAATTCATTTTTAATCAAGCAGCTGGCTTGCAGGTAAGCATTCATGAGAGGATAATGATGTCCTCTGGAATCTATCATCCTGAAGAAAATGTTCCTCTTATGCAAGAGTTATAATTCAAATTTTCCACTGGTATTTTAATGGCAGTGTGGAACTTTAGCTGACCCACTCTGCGTTTTTCTTTCTCATTTACCACTCTACTTCATGAAAGTTCTCAAAGTATTAAATGATCAGTTTTTGTTATTCTGCCAATACCTGAATATTACATGTACCTTGTTTATTTAATATGAGGCAAACTGAAAGGACAAGGAAATCATTTAAAAGAAGAAATATTTATTTGGCCTCGCATGCAGCCAAGAGTCATAGAACTTTGGATTACTTATATAGTGGGCCATCCAAATGAATTTCCAAGGAACAACTAAAAATTAAGAAGAAGAAGATAATCACTTACCATCCACGATCAACTTTTCTTGCTGCAGTCTGGCCACCTGCTGTTTCAATTTGTTGTTTTCCAGGGACAAAGCAAGGCGTTGCTGAAGTAGAGAAGAAACTCTAACTGCCAACTCTGATTCCAAGGTCTGCCCGATAAGATAAAGCCTACTAAGTTCCCATTTTCTATGATAAAGAAAGATTTCACCAAAACATGTAAATTACAGCATGAGTTTTTGCCTGCAGGATCGATAAAATAGTTCCCAGTCCCTGATGAATTACCTGAAAAACATTAACAGTTCTTTCCAGTTCAGCAATATACTGGAGTTTGCGAACCCTTGACCGCTGCCCAGAGTGCCTGTAAAGAAGTTACCAACAGAATCTTTGCATCAAAGGTTTGGCTGAAAAAATATTAAGGGCATAGACCCATAACATGAAAGGGTGTTTAAAATGTTTATACATTTAAAGGTCATAAATTTCCAGATTTAGACATTTGAAATACATCCAAATTGTGAAGGACATAAAACAACAAAAAATTATAAATGACATGCGGAAGCCAGTGAAGGACTTACACAGTACTTTTTATAGGACATAAAGCGTGCCTCTTAGCAAGCAATTTTTCTCAATTTAAAAAGAAAAATGGAGAAAACGGAGTTTTGAGAAGTATATATATGGTCATAAGTTCTGAAGTCTTTAAAATTAAATAAGATGGTCATGCAACATTTCAGTGCCCAAATTGAATAAATAAAAGTTTAGAAATTTTTTATTTGGCCACCACAAGTAAGTGTTGCAATATGTATTGATTAATATTTCAACATTTTGGTCAATATATTCTGAACAAAATATTTTTTTTATAGGATATAAAGCATGCTTCTCAGCAAGCAATTTTTCTCAGCAGCCTTTATCTTTCTTATTCACACGGTTGTATTTTGTAACATTTATTATTTCTGAGTGTATATTAATACGTCATGCAAGTAATAGCATCTGATGAAGTCTCTGCAAATATGGTTTTGCTGGGAATTGAACAAGCACGACAGAGGCATACTATGATTGTCCACATGACTTCCCAGTTAGGTGCTTAGATAAGCACCCTATACTAGTGCTTGCTTGATTCAAAAGCAAAAGTTGAAAAAAGCTTGTGCAATGATACACCATCAAGTTTTTATAGCACAATTGCATTTTCCTTCTCTTTGCCTTTGGTTGGTTGCTTTTGGGAGTGTTTTTTTTTTTTTTTTTTTTTTTGGGGGGGGGAGAGGACGTTGAGAAATGGCTTCTCTTTCTTAAGCAATTTTAAGCATTTTCATTTCCTTTCCCACATTTTTTCATTAGTTGTCTCCGCATTCTTTATATGAGTTCCAAATCCATCACACACATCAAACCCTCCAAATTTTGGCTCAAAATTGGCAAGACCTTACAAGAAGGTTTACAAAACTTCCTAGACCTATCATATATGCTGAATAACAAACAAACCAAAGGAGGACAAAATCCTCCACAACACAAGTGTATCCATACCCACACACAGATATATCAGCCAAATGATGACAACTACCTTCATAAGACAAGTGTATCCGCACCCACATATGGAGACAAAGACAAGTGTAATGTACATTATACACACACACACACACACGCGGAAGATAAGTCCAATGTATATTGGTCATAGCAACAATAGTAGACTTCTTTGTCATACCTTCCAGCTTTCTTGCCTTACCTTGAGATGATTTTGTCGGAATGAATTAAACACTATGCGAAATATCTCTAGATTTTTCTTCAATTAAACTTTTATATCCATGAAAAAGTTTTGCTATCCAAACCATCAGAGTGTATGGATTCTGAGAAAACCAAGTTTGATAAAGAATTACACAAAGCTTCAAGGTAAAATATGACACCTAAAATCACTCAATATTTTCTATCATATCTTGTTAGCGTTTCCCTTATAATTGGAAGGAATAAAGGCACAGAAAGTTGGCTACTCATGGGTTCTGGGGCACTTTTGAAAACAACAGACACAAGAACTTAAGGATGTAGAAGATCACCGTAACAACATGCGAATATAGAACACAAGCAAGTATACCAGACCACAACAATAATTAAGTTTGGAAACCACACAGGTGAAAAGCTACGTTGAAGAACCATGCCTATGAATTTGTTATTGTTGTGGAGATACAAAAGAGCAGTTATAATTACTGGACAAAGAAACAGTAAATGTCTAGGAAAAATAAACAAGTTCAGATTCTAACCGTTTTACTGCCTTTCTCTCAGTGTTGAGCTCACCAGCAAAACCACAACCATCTCCCTTCAAATCAAAGCCAGGAATCCCAGAAATGGAAAGACTCCCATCCACATATGTCGGAGGGCTTTGAGAAACATATTCTGATAATGCTGTAACTACGGCATTCTCTGAAAAGGTTAGATTGCCTCTTTGCCGCGGGGAATTGGGACCATACATACAAGATGACTCCAACCCACCACAAGTTTCATTACCAACTGAACTTTCCTCATCCTTAAGGGTAGGCAGACTAGGAAACGGGTCGACAAGACCATCCAAAAGAGCCACTGAATCACTAGCCGATCGACGATGGATGAATATGCCTTTGGAATCTGAGTCTGGGTCGCTCAACAAGTCATCAAGCCATGCCGGCTGTTCCTCTAAGATGGAGCTTTGAGAGGAAGACCTATGGTGACGAGGGTATGACTCGTTACCAATACGTGGGGATGGAGAGACAGTATCGAGAATTGGTCGAGAATTGGGTTTCTTTTGAAATGGGCAGCGGGGCGGAAGGCGAGCTTGTCTTGACATGGTGAACTAAATTACAGGGTATCCATCAGATGCTCATACTTATTGATAGTTAAGCTTCTTTGTGCCTCTTCTACGACTAAAAAGAACACAACATGTTTCTTTCAGTAGCTTAATCCCATGTTTCAGCCAGCATCCTACTCTAAGTCCCAATTGATATAAAATTTTACAATTAGAGAAAATATTGAAAAAATAAAAAATATAGAAACAGAAACAAGGATCTCCTCAAGAACAGAAATGCTTTGTATTACAAACTCAAACAATATAATAATAAAATAAAAATGCACAAAACAATCTTATTTTTCCAACATTATCTGTTCTGTACATATAAATCCAAACACCTACTTAAAACTAATTGCAGAGGGAAAATCTATAAAATTTACAACCTTCAATGAGAGTACAAGTCATGTTCTGTTTTTGTCTTTATTTTTGTCATTGACACCATGACTAAAATGGTTTTTTTTTTTCTTTTCTTTTTCTTTTGCTTTTCATTCTTCAAATCACCATCAAATCCCTAAAAAAGAAACAAGAAATCTTGAAGTACAAGTTCAAATTCTTATTCTTATCCTTCAAATCATCTACCCTGTAAAAAGCAAGAATCTATTAGAAAATAAAAGAGATCAAAGTTCACAAATCCAAAACTTTAACTACCTTTCCTGAAACCGTGGCAAAGGGAGGAGAAGCTGCATTCAACAAAATATATACAGATACAGATACACACACACACACACATTTACATAGAGTGTATATAATCAATGCAACAGTATTGATAAACAGTGAGATTCAAATTTTAGCAGAGATGAAAAAATAATGTAAAAATATCAAAAAAGAACACAAGAGATCCAAGCAAAGTCCAAAAGTAGCTGAAGATTATATAATAAAATTTTTCTACAAGCATTTAAATTTCAAACAAATAAAGTAGAAAATCAAACAACTAGCTCCAAATGAGAACCCAACAACAATTTTAATTTTAATTATTTATTTTTACATTGTACAGTTTTATCTTCCCTATCTTTTAAAAAGTTTCACTCACCTTACCTTCTCCTTTAATTTCTTCTGTAACCCACAAACAGAAAAATATGAGAGAGAGATAGAGAGAGATAGAGAGAGAGGGGTAGAGGAGAGCTAACACGCGCAGCCCATCCTCCTAAATACTGGGGTCTCGGACCCTCAACACCCACACTGGCTGGATTACAGTAAGGATGGATTGTACGGACAATGTGGGGTTATAGGGGTTGTCCTCTCAAACTTTTATTTTTATTTTTATTTTCATGGTTTTGGTTAACGGTGTATGAATGATCAGCTCGTACCACTGCTCAGCTCCTTTAGCTTCACTTTATTTTTGTAAGTATACAGTATACAGAGCAAAGCTACAGTAATTGAGGCTACTTCAGAAGCTTCCTCACTTTGTTTTTAATAAAGGAAAATATTTTTGAACAAAAGTATTTTATTAATATTAAAAATTAGAGGTGATATGTTCTGTTATGGGCATTTTATATCAATAATTCAAAAGTTTTCGAAATATTATCTGAGCGAACTCGATTAAAAAATAATTACAAACATGAATCTATTACGGTTTTTTTATTTTTTTTATTTATCAAATTACCCTTCAAACAATCAAAATTTAACTTTAATTTTTAATTTTGTACATAATCTCAAATCCCCAATTTTACCCAGAATTTCCAGGTTTACACATAATCCACAATCACCAACATATTAAATCAATATTTAATACCTGTCATTTCATGTACCCCAAGTTATCATGAGTCTTGAGTTTGGAATTGAGAATTCTTAGTAAAATTGAGAATTCTGTGTTAATTTGAGGATTTGAGATCCTTTGTTAAATTAGAGATTCTATTAATTTTTGGGGATTGAGGATTATATTTTAAATTAGGGATTTAGTGCAATATTGGGAATTGTTAACAAATCTTTTAGAATTTTTTTTTTTTTACTTTTGATCATTTATTTGGTAAAATGGTTATTATTTTATTTACATAAATGTATTTTGATCCAAACTTTTTTTTACATAATTATATTTGGATCGGGTTTGTTCATGTAATATTCCAAAAAATTAAGATTATTAATGTAAAACTCCCTTCTATTATCTTGTCATGTGACATAATTAATTTTAAAAATATAAACACAGAACATGAATGTTTAAATATGTTAACATATATATATATATATATATATATATATATATATATATATATATATATTATGAGCAAAAGTAAAATAACATCTTTAACATCTTTCTCACGAGTAAAAAGACAAGTATTCTTGAGCATGAGTTTTGGTTTAGTGGTTCATGTTTCTCCCTCTATGGAATGAGGTTTCGGGTTATATTCTTCATGAGAATTGAATCATTAGTTATTTTCTCTTCTCATTAACAACTAACCACTAATCTTACTAATGTATATTGCTTCCTCTTGACTGACCACCAATTCGGACGTTCTTTTGCTTGGCAAAAGAAACAAACAAAGTATTCTCTCATGCGATTCATTTAAATTCGAATAAACTTTTTTTATTTTTAGTAAAACAATAAAAATTTACTTTCATCCTAAGCTCTCACCGTTAATAATAAATCCGTTACTAAGCCAACAACCCTAAAATTAATATAAAAAGTATAATGACATGATATAATTTCTTAAATGTCATGTCATGATATCATTTCTCATTCATGTTGATAATAAACTTTTGGTAAAATGTAATTTCCTTTATTTACCAAAAGTGGAAAAACAAAAACAAGTATTATAAGAGTCTAAATGACATGAAGGAAGGAAAAACATTAAGCAAAGGGCACTAAAAACTCAATAAATGCCCTTAATTCAAGGGAACAAATCAAATGGCATGTATTGGTAACTTGGTACGGTATGGGTCATTGGCCAATTGAGGTCACCTTAGACTCAACTTTGGGTGAAATTTTAAGCCTCTGCATTACCCAAACCAAATTACACATGGCTTATCTGGTTTATAGACTTGATGGAACAAGCTTAGACATGACCAATCAAATTGTCCCCTTGCTAATTTTTTATTTTTTGCCATTCGATAGTCGTGATTCATGTTTTCAATTATATTCACAGAAATCGAGACTATCTTAAAACATATTATTTGATTTAAAAATTTTAGTATAAGATTTGGTTCATCTAACATTACTGTTCCTAATACATTGATTATGTAAAACATTTTTATGATCCACTCATGCACGTGGAGAATTTCTACTGATTGTCTGGAATTTTGATCCCCGAAGAATAGTCTCAACGGTCCATTCAATAAATCTCCCACGTCCCACCCAACAGAACAATTTTTTTATTTTATTTATTTTATTTTATTACCACGTCTTCATCTCCAATAAATAAAAAATAAAAAAAATGAAAACTGACAATAGCACGAAAACAAGCAACAAGTGGCATGGATGGCATTGGGACCACATGGTACAGATAAAAGAATGAGCACTAAGAATGGACGGTGGAGATTTAACTGTGGAGAATATTAAAAACAAATGTCAATGTCTCAGCTCTGTCAAATTATATGAACAAGTGTATTGGGCCGGGGATTGGTCAGTAGTAAAAGTAACTTTGTGAATTGGGTTGGGGGCTTAATATGTTTTGCAGTGTTGTGTCCAATCATTTTAATTGACAGCTGCAACTCAACTAAATTGATGGACCAATATGATAGAATGTGGTCTGCCCCCCCTTATAAATTGGAAAATAATGGTACATTTTATTTCATATATAGTGCTGCTCAACAACCTACCTAATTTGTAAAGCACTTACTTTTCCTTTTTTTTTTTTTTTTGTGTAATGGGCATAATTAAAAATTAATTTATAAATAAATTTTGTGTGTAATGTACATTTAATATGCTTTTTTAAAATTTTTCTAAAAAATTACATATTAAAAATTTAAAAAAAAATAAATAAGTACTTATAAAAAATAAATCCAAACGGTACCTAAACAAATAACCCATTTGAATTATAGGTCAAAATTACAAGTAACCACTTTAAACAACTTTCTAATGTATGCAATCCAAGTTGCTTGGAAAGACCTAAGTAAGTTGTAGGTTTTTAATTAGTGCTGAAGATCGAAGTTGGTGTTTTTTTTTTTTTTTAATCAATTTTGAAAATTAAAAATGTATTCAAATTGTTAATTGTTGTAAAAAGGAGAGGTTGTTTTATTGAAAAAATAAAGAGGTTTGTATTTTAATTAGTATAAAATTAAAAAAAAAAAAAGAAAAAGGAAAAAAAGAGGGGCGGGGGGAGAGGTGAATGTTCAAAGCATATAGGATGTTCTTGCTAGTTTGTCTCATTGGTGGTGATGTCTCTTACATTCTTACTAGCTCATATAACAAAGCAACAAAATTAAAAGTTATATATACTAGCTTGTATATATCTTATTGCAAGTGTATCTGTTGGTTGGTGAGTAAGCTAGCTAATTATATATATACAAATATACAACTTGTCAAGCTGACTAAATTTTCTAATCCAAGTTGTTTCTTTGTTAATTTTTTATTTTATTTTATTTTTTATTTTTTAGTAGTTGTTTTATGGCCATGATCGCATGCATTTGGCCTATTCTAGGGCCAAATGATCAACTAATTACTCCTTGTGGTTCTTTCAAGCTAGTGCATCTTATGATCTTATCCAAGATAGTGTTCATCGATATGTACTTTTCATTAAAATAATGTATACAATGTAAATAAATTAAAAAAATACATAGCTTATATATAAAATTCAGAATTAATCACTTAATTCGATCTAGCTCCTCAAATTTTGAAGACCAATAGAAGACTTTCAAAATATCCAAAAATGTTTTATAAAAAATGTTACACCACTGAATGCATCAAAGTTGGAGTTTCATGTTCATGAACTTGAATTGTCGCAACATGATTGCTACTGGAGTTGGAAGCTGCTGCAGCTGGCTGCTGGGCTAAGCTTCCCTCTTGCAGTAACTCGGGTTTTTCTGGCATTAAACTTGAATCTTCATGCTTAAAATCTGCAAGGCTAGCAAGCTCTTGAACTGACTTTACAATTTCTTCAATGCAGCCAACAGTTTCAGTAAGAATTGAAGTGATTGTGATGGCTGGAAGGACCTCTAGGATGTTACTATTAATAACATTAATATTATTATTATTATTATTATTATTCTTATTATTGTCTTCCAACAAGGCTGTTTTGAGTTTGTTGGCAGCAGTTTTGGATTTGAGGAGATGAAAATTGGCTGAAGATGATAGTGTGGTTGTTCTGATTGATAAGGCTAATGCCTTCAATGCTTTGCCGCTTTCCATACTCATCTTTATGCATGCTTCTTCAATTATTTTCTGGAACTCCGGTGGTCCCTGTATTAATATATAGCACAAGTGTAGTCAGGATGGTCCATTAAGCATTTATGTGTTTTGTGCCACTGGCACTTAGCAAAATTTCAGTAAATGATTTTAATTGTTGTAAGTTGTTGGGCTAGCCCATGCAGTTGGCCTGGGATTAGGTTTTGGGTTTGAAACTTGAGACCAAATATAGTTATTGGGGCATCCGTTTGGTCTCGACTTCGAAACCCGGCATGTTATTAAATATTAACCTAGTTCGTAGATTTCTAAATAATTATTGATGTATTATAAAAGAATAAATAAAAAAAAGTCTAATCAACCTCACTTTTTAACTTCCTTGATGTGTCTATTAAATATGGGACAACTATTTTGAAAAACCGATTGTTGGATTAAATATTCAGATGAAAAATCAGCCATTAGGTCAATGCGAGTATAAGCAAAATATTTAATCCGACAAGTAATGTAACATATCCTAAAAAATTGTCCTAAAAAGGCATTTCAAATTGATTATAACCCTTCATTTATCATGGAGAGAGGATTTGCTAAAAAAAGAGAAGGGTTAGATCATCTGCCACATCTTTTGGGACAAATTTTTTTTCGAGACATAGTATTTTCCTTAATCCAACAGTCAAGTTTTTCATAACAGTAATGCTATACATCCCCAAAAATTATTCCCAAAAAGCATTCGAAATGAATCATGATCCTTTATTTATTATGGAGAGAGAATTTACTAAAAAATTGAATAATTGGATCATCCGTCACATCATTTGAAATACACTTTTGGGACAAATTTTTTGCGGCATATAGTATTTTCAATTTCAAAATACATATCCCACTTTGAGTACGCGCTAGAGAGGAAGAAAACAAAGGTTGAATAGAATTGTTGGAAGAAAAAAAAAAAAAAACATGGAACTAGTATTGGGTTATAATTAATACCTGGATCTTGGTATCAACATAGCCCCTAAGTGCATCAACATGATAGGCACATTCCCGTGACAGGTTTCCAATCTTCAAATATTGTTTCCATGGATGTCGATGTCTGAAAGCACCATGAGGCGGTTCCCATGTTGCAAAATTAGCCTGCTAGTAGTAACGTTAAAATTATAGCACATATATACATGCATCAAGCTATTAATTTAAGAGAGAGAGAGAGAGAGAGAGAGAGAGAGATTTTGACAGACCATGGATATGGTTTCTTCAAGTACACTGATGCATCCTTCAAGAAATGACTCGTCATCAATCGAAATCACAGTACTCCTCTCTCCATCCTCTTCTATTTTGAAGAACTCACTTCCAAATCCTATCAAGTTTTTTTTTTTTTTGATGAGCTAACAAGATTAATTATTTATTAAGAGATAAAGCATACAATTAACTTCACAGCAGTGATTGATCATATCCCAGTTAAAAAGTATACAACTTCCAAATCCTGTCAAGTTTGCCCAATTAAAAAGTTACAAATATAATTTGAGCTTAATTCAAGCGAAACTAGCTGCCATTGGTATGCAAGGGATTCATATCCCTTTTTTTTTCCCTTTCCTTTGTTCTTTTTGAGATCCAAAGAGAACCTTAGTAGATGCATGAGAGCCCAAAATAAAGTTCAAGGGAATCAATGCCTCTATAGGGTGCACTATTTTAGATCAAACAGAAGAAAAAGAAACATGCTTATGTACTTGTAAGTAAAAGCTTTAGGGTTTCGACTTTAGGGTACCAATGGCACCACTAATTTTGTGGTTCAGAACTCATACATATTCTTAAGCTTAATTTTAATACTATGAAAAAGCCTAGTTATTCTTTTTTGTTTGACCTCGAATGCCTGCAATACTTGAAACTCTTTTAATCTCGAAAATGAGACAGGATTGCTAGTATTGCTCTTATTGAAAATTTATCAATATTTACACTGCAAGAACAATAATGATTAATACTATTAAAGCCCACCACTATACACTGTGTACCCCTCTCTAATAGTAGCCTAGCTATTAGGCATAGAGTCGATAGCCTATTAGTAATTTAGTGGCATATATCATGATAGAAATATCAGATTTGAGCACATGGAATTGTATCAGCATCCATTTGTTAGAATTGGAAATTCAAGAATATGGGTTAGCTTCTATTGGTAGAGAAAAAAAAAATCTAATCGGTTCTGGCTTTTAGATGAATTGTTAAGTTAACAATTATATATATATATATATATACACTTATTCTTGTAAACTGCAGGACATCAGGACCTGGGATAGAATTTAAGCTACAAAAAAAAAAAAAAGAAGAGGATATATATCTACCTTCTAAGAAACTCCCAAGATTTTCCATGTTAAGTGCAACCAGATTGTGAAGATCTTCACCAGCCCATACAGGGCAAATTAATATGGATACAATCACACAGATTGCACTTCCAATCACAACTGTAGACAAACGGTGGTAGACTAGCTCTAAGATCTTCTCCACCTGATAACCAGATAATGATAGTGAAACGAATATCAACATAAATATCATCACCCCATAATCATATCTGGCCTTGATTCTTGGGAAAAATCGCGAGAACGACGACGCTGCAGCTGCAAAATACATATAATCACATTAAGAACGTACATCAGATAATACAATCAAATGATAAGAATGCTAACTGATCGAACTAGGAAAGAAAGTGATTTTTTTTTCCTTTTTCTTGTTCTTTTTAATTTTTTCTTTTGTAATTGTTGTTCCTAAATAATTTACATAATAAAAAGATAAAAGAAGAATAATTTATTTACATAATATGAAGACAAAGGACCCAAGGAGTATGGGCTCCCCTTTCTTCCCAAAGAAGCTTGTGATATAATAAACTCCAATACTAATTGCACATGCCAGAATTGTAGCAACTCCTCTATTTATAACTTTGGCCACAGTTGCACCTGAAAAGATCATTCATTAATTTTCATAAATTAATTAAATGACTCTTAATTTGTTCTAATTTATAATCAAAATGGAATATATGATTCTTGATGAATTCATAGAATTTTTACCTACTGTGAATTCGAAGAGAACGACGACATTTAAGATAGCCCACATAGCTGAGACACCAACACTGTCATAAAGAGGCCTCAAGTAGTAAAACAATGAAACCAAAGTGAGTGCTAGTCCTGCTTTAAGAGAATGCACAACAGTTCTTGGGTCTTTTTGGACAAGCTTCTTTGTCTTCTGGGCAGATTCAACAACTTTGGTCTTGAATTTCTCAGGCAATGAAGTGAGCCATGACCACATAATGGCAAAGTATCCAGGCTCCGGATTTGTCGATGAATCGATGCGAATGGGAAATTTGGATTAATTGATGGAGAAAAATTGTTATCAAGAGGGTTATATATGAAGAGAATTAATTAATAATGCGGGTGAAAATGTGGCTAATTGGGGATTAAAATGCATGTGTTTGGATATTGAGGAATCTCTAGCTCCACTGACTCAATTTATAAGCCTGAGGGTTTGATGGGGGGCCTCAAGATTTCTTTAGCAGAATTGGCACTCGACTTTTACAATGAGAGGACAAAAATTCTTTTGTAGGGCCAGGGTTGCCGGATTTTTGATTGTGTAAAACAAGTAAACCATCTAATATCCACAAGATGGGATATGATATAGCTTCTCAACTTTACAGCAGTTTCTCAATCTAGCTTTTTGTCTCTTTCTCTTGCAAATTAGTGCACGCACACTGCAGATGCATGTTTGGCAAATTTTTCATTCCATGATGGTGATTTGTACGTGGATAAGGGTACATTTTCCTGCTCGATATATATGTGTATGTATATATACACTTCAAAATAATGAAAAAATAAAGCAATCCGACACTTGAACACATACCTATATAAACCCAACATCCATACCCGGGTCTGAGTAACATCGATGGTGATACAGAGGTAAGCAGAAATTGAAGTATAAAAGATGCAATTAGCATTGTATCCCACTTTTAATAGATTAATTGGACAAACTTCACCCATTTGATTCAAAACTGATCAATTAATTAATCAAGTTAAAAGGCCATGCTAGCTAATTAACTTAACAATGAGAGGCAGTATTAAAATTATGTTGAGAGAGTATGATTCTCTTGTAAAAAGGTTTCTAGAGCTCTAATGGGGTCAGTTTTAGAAGATTAAGAGGTATCAACTAAGAATATATAGCTGGATGTTGACAAATTTCAAATTCAAAATTAACTATGTTTTTAAAAGTAATCATTCTATCCACTTAGATCAAAAGTACTGGACCAAGATGAAAGGGAACATTCTCCATAAAACTAAAGCAAGATTGATTTAGTGAGGATATATGTTGGGATTGGTGAGTGGCAATACGTACAGAGCATATATAGAACACGAATTAAATAAAGATTGATAGAATGAAATTAAGAAAATTGTCAAAATTTGATAAAATGAAAGAAAATTGTCTTGTCTGAGTTGGTTTAGTTCTCGATCTAGTGATAGCCTATGATTTGACACGCACAAGACGTAGCTCTAGATATGAATGATGAAAAAGGACTAATATATATTCAGTCCTGGTGTAGCTAGTAAGCATATTGCTTTTATATCTAAAGTGAGTATGAATGTAAGTCTATTGATAATTGTGGGATGCATATTTTTAAAAAATTACTGTTTGATTAGATATTATACTTATGAATATCATGTATGTTAAAAATCATAGTAATTCGATGTTAGAATTTTAAAATATAGTTATGAAAAACTGTAATCGCTGAAAATTGTCACAGTTTTTCTCAGTGACATTTTCAAAAAACTGACCGTTGGATCATTGTGATTTTTGGCCGATATGACATGCATAAGTATAATATCTAATTTAACAGTTAATTTTTCAAAATATGTATCCTACAATTATCTATGAGCTTCATTCTTATATAACCTTATATAAGCATATGCTAACCACCAAACACAAGTTGTTGGAATATAATATATCCTTTGAAGATTGGGGAATTAAGTTTATTTTCATCCATTAATTGGTTAACCCAAGTTAAAGGAATAATTAGTTTACTTTAAAGGGTTTTATACTAAAAGAACCTCTATATCATACCCCTGTACCAAGAGGCCCCTCAAATAAATCAGCTAATATAAACAGGCAATAAATACTATTAGAGGACAAAAATACCCTCATCCACGTTTGCATTAGATTACCCCATGCTAGCTTCAGTTTTGAGTTTCCTATTCAGTTGCCGCTAAAATAGGAAACCGAAATCGTATACTCAATACCACTCTCACTCCACTAACCTAAAAATCAGGAGAGCAAATTAATCACTTTTGAGAGAAGGTCAGTGATTGATTCCGTTCCAGCGACCATCTGCGATTGATTTCCAGAATGACGATGAAGAAAAAAGCGGCAATGAGGAGACCATCCAACGTGGTTTTGAAGGGGAAGAACATAGAGATGGCCAAAACAAGTAAGTATTTGTGTTTTTCTCCGATTTTTATGGTTTTCTTTCTATTTTTTGTTGGGATTGTGCATTCCATTGTTTGCTTTTGAGTTTCAAAAATGGGTTTTTTGAACATTCTTATCTTCGTTTGGTAATGTATACATGTATACATTCGTACCTTTCAATTTTTTTATGGGTTTTCCCAGAAATCCAGTTTTTTAACATTTTGTGGAACTGTCATTGTGAAAATCTTTATGTATTTAGGTTTAGTAAGTTTTGATTTTTAATGAAAATATTTAGTTTTTTCATATGATTTTGGAGTTTACTGTGATTTTTGATTAATTTATCACAAAATATATTTGCATATAAAAAATCATATCGTAGGCTCATTGTTGGAACAACGTAAGATGTATACTCAAACATGTTAAATGTATACAACTGTTAATGTCTTTTTAATAAAAATTTTTAATTTTTTCGTAATATTTTGCTGTGTGATCCAATACATTTAGATATGTATACATGTATACATTTATAAAAATGAAATTCCTTGAGGGTTTTCACAAATATCCATATTTTTTACTTCTTTTGGAGCCTTAAGTGTGAAAATTTTTAAACTTTATTTTATTAGGTTAGAAAGTTTTGATTTTTTTAATATTTTTATAATTTTTTCATACAATTGTGGGGTTTAGTGTGTTTTTTAATTATTTTATCACAAAATATATTTGCATATAGAAAAAGCATAGCTTAGGCTCTCTGTTTGAAATGTATACATGTATACATGGTGAGGTAGTATCTAAATTTGTATATATATAAATCAAGTATACATATGTATACTTGGGTTGTTGGAAGTGTTCTGTATTGGGTTGTTGCAGAATATGGATAGCGCAGTCCTAGTGGAGGCTTGGGCATAATCCATGCATACTTGGATGATGACATTGTATATGAGATCTTAGCATGGGTCAGATTCATGTATATTCAAGTTTTTTTGTATATATATATATATGACTCTCGGAGTTTTGTTTTTGTTAATTTGTTGTTTGATTTGAAATGAGAAACTTGGCTTTGGATTTTGGTTGGGCAAAGTCCTGACTTTTTTTTTTTGTGTGTGTGCAGAATATGGACAACACACTAGTAGTGGTGGCTTGAGCAATTCGTGCAGGTTTGGCATTTGGAATTGAGTTGGGCTTTCAACACATTGTAGTGGAGGGAGATGCAAGTGTGGTGGTTGATTAATGTGTTTTGGGACAAATGAAAATGATGAAAGTGGAGTTAAGAGTAGTTTGTAGGTAGCTGATGTTTTGTCAACATTTACTTTAGTTTTTTTTTTAAACTTTGTCATGGAAAGATGTTCCTTCAAATTAGTTGATGTCAGCGTTGGAGGAGGACCTAGTGTATGCTCCCTTAATTATTGAGTTTGGTTTCTTATGAATAAAATTATTCATCTATTGGCATAATTTTTTTTTTTTTAAAAAAAAAAGGCCAAATAACAATGGATGTATATTTGTTTGTATTTGGTTCTTAGTTGTTTTAACTGACTATCTCATTTATACAAAAATCCCATGAATCAAAGCCAAAGCCAAAGCCTATCTTTTTTTTAAAAAAATAATAATAAATAAATAAAAACACAATAAAGAAACATGTATACATGACTCTTTGAAAAATCACACACCACCCATGCTTCCACTACAATCCGCAGAAGGCAACCAAAAAAATAAATAAAAAGAGTCATATACACATAACAGTCCCAACAAAGATTATTCTAAAAACCTAAACCACACAAGACCCCACTCCAAGCCAATCAAGCCAAACAACACAAAAGAGTCATGTATAGGCTTATTTCCTCCGGCAATTACAATTTTTATTCCAAAATCATGTGATTGCAAAACACATAGCTAACTATGTATACATGATATATTAGCTTTATAAAAAAAAAAAAAAAATTAATGAACAAAGCATAGAAAGGCTTTCGAACCATGTATACATGGTTCATGTATACATGGATTTCGAACCATGTATACTTCGACTGATGATGAGGCAAACAGAAAATAATCTTTAATCAAAATTCAAATTCAAAAATAACTTACCATATCCAAACAATATTCAGCATATAATTCAAATAAATAACATCAATCAATATGGTATAATAAACAACTTGCTAAAAATAAGGAAGGGGGTATAATAGACAAATAACATCAACAAGTTGACTTTAAATTTTTTTTTTTGGATAATTAGTTGACTTTAAATTTGACCTGTAGGGGGCAATTGGTATAGAATCATATTCATTGGACTACTTGATAAATAAGATCCTACATAGGGTCCTATTGATCATTTTCCCTACTTTAAAACATTTTTGGAATGGAAAGTGAGAATTAAGGTGATTCAATTATATATATATATATATTCAAAGTTTAATTTCTATACTGTATTAAATTTTTTTTAAAAAAAAATGATAATTGATGCCAACCAGTTCCTCTCTAGGTATATTAATTTCAACTGCATAGAAATTTGGTAAATGATGTAAAACTTGCATGGAAATGGATACGTGATCGGCTTTCCATGCAATCAACTTCAGAAGTGAGGCCAACTTTACCTATTTGTTCGGACAATTAGTGGCATCAATAGATGCAAGTATTTGTGGTAATACAAATGGATGGCTGGCAGAAAATCTAGTGAGGGAAACAGAGAGGATCAATACTCTTATAAGGCCCTAACCTTTCATTATCAGAACCTTATCCCTTTCTAGATTCTTAGTTTGCATCTCTCCTTTTATATATGCTACTATTCGTACACACATATATAGCCACTAGGAAGCTAGCTTGCCCACCACAAAAAATACTTCAGCATATATCCTTTTTAAATCTTTGTTTGTTTTTTTTTTTTTTTTTTTAAACTTTGATTGATTCTGAGTGATGCATGCATAGTGAAGATTGAAGAAGTCCACATATTTGCCATTTTTTTTTTTTTATAAAAACAAGAATATATTCATGTTAGGTTGAATACATCCTCATTTAGCATCCAACTCCTATTAATTTGGAAAAAATAATATCCATTGAACAATACTCTCTCTCTCTCTCTCTCCCCCCCCCCCCCCCACACACACACACCGCCCCTGCCCCAAAATAAAAATAAAAAAATTGGAGTGATAGATAAAACTTTTACAAAACTCATATATATATATATATATACAAATAAAATTATGAACAGTAAATTAATTAGCACAGTAAAAAAATGAAAAGAAAATAATATTTACTCTTTATCGAAGTACGGTACATAAAAATCAACTTCATTTTAGTGGAAAAACTTATGAAATTAATAAAGATTCATTAAATATTAACATGAGGAAGGAATTCTATGAAATAAAGCACAACTAATTCAACTCTTCTTCAATTGCTTGCCCGCAATATTTGCCATGTATCTGTAAAAAAAAAAAAAAAATTACAATTTTTAAATAAGTCATACATAATGATGAGGTGGAATAAATTTATTTATATTTATTTCATTGTCTATTAATAATCAAATATCTTGTGATTTTCATGCACATTTTCAAATTATTGAATTTCTTCCAATTTTCTGGCAATCAGGCAGTCAGTTATTTTTGTTTATAGGATCAGAATTTTGATGAATTTAATGAAATTTAAGCACAAACTTTATAACATAACTTGTCCCACACAATTTTACAAACACTTGTATATTAAAACGGGAAATTTTTCAACTTTTATCCCATATTTCCATTTTTAAAAGATATGACCCAACTGTGTCAAAAAATAAAAAATTGGTGACTTTGGTTTGTCCACATCAAAATTTCTAAATCATGGCAAGAGAGGACTGCAATATGAAAATATGAAATTTTAAAATTACAAAGCTAACAAAAAAGGCTATGGAGACTAATCGCACGTTAAAATCATACGTTAGTTTATGATTAACTATTTGATCTGTGCATAATTATGAATCTCCTCTTTGCATAGTTCCACTTTTATTGGGTGTTTCCAAATTATTGAATTTCTTCCAAATTTTGTTAAGATTTTCTACCAAAGGTCACATAGGAATAATAATAATAATAAAAGGCCTAATAACTGGTTCAACATATGAGTTTCAATACACTCTGAACCATTTTGAAACTCAATCGCTATATATTATGGTCACAAATTGGTGAACCATACACTAAATCCAAACATAAAGGAAATTTTAAAGCAAAAAAAAACAAAAAAAAAAAGAACTCAAAATCCGAAAATAAAGGAAAGTTGAAAAAAAAAAAAAAAAAAACCACACACACAGACACGAGATCCATATC
>JAESVK010001050.1:510010-571166 GCA_017140935.1 Hamamelis virginiana
GAAACTAACAGCTATACACAGCTATACTATACTAACAGCTATACACAGCTATATAATCTAACAACCCTAAAGACACTTTGCCCTCAATTTGGCACTATTTTAACAAACTTCGGACACCTGAACAAGGGCCATATCCCTTGGAGAAGGCATTTGAGAGTTTCTGTAATGGGGTTTGCCATTTTGGGCCATTTTTTGATCATGTGTTCGAGTATTGGAAGGAGAGTTTAAAGATGCCTCAAAAGATACTGTTTTTGAAGTATGAAGAGCTTAAAAGAGACCCAAAAGGAGAAGTGAAAAGGCTAGCTTCTTTTCTTGGAAGGCCTTTTTTTAAGGAGGAGGAGGTTGATGATTTGATAGAGAGGTGTAGCTTGGAAAGGCTTAAGAACTTGGAGGTAAATAAGAATGGTGTGGATCCTTGGATTAAAATGCCAAATAGCGCTTTTTACAGGCTTGGGTTAGTTGGAGATTGGAAGAACAACCTCACAACGGAGATGACAGATCGCCTTGATAAACTTACTCTCATGAAACTAGAGGGATCTGGCCTTGATCTTGAAATATGATGCTTTGAAGCACTGTGTTGCTTCAGATATATTAATTTCTATTAGGGTTAATTGCTGCTGGTTTGAATAAAAAGATGTTGTTTGAGGCCATGAAGATGATGACATGATTGAATTTTCTGTTATTAAAATAGTTTGCTTTAATATATAGATGTGCCTTTTGTAATAAATTAATAATATTTACTAGTCTCCGATGCAGTGCAATGAAATGCATTGTAAAATTGAAAATGCTTTTAAATGGATTAATTTGTTAAATATTTTTTCTTTTATCATTATTTTGGTGAAAGAGAGGTACCATAAAAATGTAAGTCTGGTTTATTTTTTCTGGTTGATTAAACATAGAGTCAATTTCAAACCAACATAAATAGGAATGTATGCTAAACATATGCACTAATTAAGGAATATGCATGTGGTTATGCTTGTAATTATAAATATCTCTAACAACTATACTGCATAATTTAATATATTTCCAGCATAATTCACAAAATTTTGTTGTCATTTTTATTCTTATCATAAGATTTTAAATAAGATTTCTTATAAATGTTATTGAAAGAAGTCAATACACTTAAAGCATACTTCACACTTAAAAGTGGTCAGTTCTCTGTAAGGATATTTCTTAAGTATATTGTATTGTATCAATGTCAGAAATATCCAAATGGCCATGATTTGCAATTCAATGTGTTTAGAAGTGTAATATTTTCACAACAAAAAATTAAATTAAATTTTAGTTATAAAATGATTTTTGTTTTCGAATATACTTGAAGAGAAGTGATAAATTTAATATGAGGCTTCATTTGTTTGTTACAAAAATAATTTCAAAATTTTTTTTCCGAAGGAACAAAAAATTCACTCAATAGCATTACTCTAATATTGGGGGATAATTTTTGAAGTATGTTCAAGTAACTTTCAGAAAGAAAAATATCTTCATACTTCAAATAGGACTCCTTGTAGCATAATTCATTTTGATGGGTTTCTCAAAAAAGAAAAAGACACCAAAAAAAGAATAAAATTCCAGTGCAAACACATTTTTTCCCCAAAGCTAACTCACACAGAATGTAAACTTTCCTAAAACTTCACACTAGAATATCAATCTATTAAATGGGACTTCATTGATTTTTGTTTCATGAAATTTTTTTTCCAGAAACTATAGGTTATACATAAAAAATCACATATGCTTTCCGTTGGCCGGCTTAACACAATTTGTCCCAAATTTAATATAATTGCAGAAATATGGATATTAATTAAGCATATCCATTATTTATTTTCACAAACATAGTTTAACTCTTTAGTAAAAATAACATTCAAATAAACAAACAAGCATAATGAAGGAGAATAGTGAAATTATCATCAAGAGGAAAAATAAACGCAATATGATTCATGCAAAGTTAACATTTAGATCACAACTGAAAATATATATATATATATATTTCCAATTTTTAATTCTTTTAGAAGGTCTTATTCCATCATTTTACAATAGTAGAACTATTGTCTTAAATATTCAGACCTACACTCTCGTGTTGGTTCCCGAAGATCTTTGAAGTTTTTTAACTTTTCTTCTTCTTCATTTTTTTCACAATCTGAATCGACGATCTCTTGATCTTTAGTTTGAGAGTAACTAATGTTATAATTGATTAAACAAATGGTAGATTTTGATAGCTAAAAATTGATGGTTTTTGAGCAAACCTCTAAAGGTAGAGATTGGATAATTGAGATGAGAAGGGAGTAATTGTTGTAGTTGGAGCGGAAATTAAATCTGAATGAAAGAGCAACGTTGTAGATGAGAGAATATATTTCCTATTTGAAATCCCATAAATACAGGGATAGAGAAATGTGGGTGTTCTTTAATTGACAAAAATATCCTCATAGTAAATGGTAACATTTATTTTTATAAGGGTATTTTTCTGGTTGTATAGTATTTTTCTTATACATATTAGTATGGATCAACGTGATTTTTGGCTAGCATGACATGCATAAGTTAGTATAATATCTAATCCATGCAATTGAGAATAGAAGAGACCTAACAGTGTAAAAATATAAGGACAGTGAAAATATACCCATGACAGTAAAGATACACCCGACAATGAAAATACATTCAAGACAGTGAGAATACAAGGACGGTGAAAATACATTTCAGGATAGAAAAATACAAGGACAGTAAAAATACACTTCAGAGCATGTATATTGACGGAAAGAAATAATGCGGAAAAATTTAAGGTAAAAATACCATTTTCCTTTCAAAATATATATCTTCATTACAATTATTTATTACCTTCATATTTATTTTTACTAAAATAATTATATACTGACATGATATATCATTTTCTATATACATAAAAAAAAAAATACAAAAACATCTTACACGCCTAGCGTGACACTATTGGAATGACAAAATTTACTTATAAAAGCCATGTCACTCAAAAACAATTATTGAATCAATAGTGGCATTTCTTTCAACTTTACTTTAATTTTCAAAGTCTCCAAAGTTTGGCCCATTTAAATTAAGCCATTCCAATAGCACACCAGCAGTTCCTGCTCTTCTTTTATCACATGCACAAAGACTTCTTCATAACTTAAATTTTTAGGTTAGAAACCTAATACGGTATAAGAATATTGGTTTTCCGTGTGAAAGGCCCATATGAGCCTGCACGCGAGGAGGATGGAAGAAAAATAAAAAATTCAGTATATCTTACATCGCCTAAATAAAGAATTTGCTATATTTTAATATACCCGTTTGGCCCTCCTAGCTTAGGGCGGATACAGTAGCGGGGGCATGTGCCCCCACTTAAATTTGAAAAATAATTTGAATTAGTTTAAAATTTCGAGAAATTTTAAGAATTTTTAAATTTGCCCCCACTATATTATTTGCAAAACAACGTTAAAGTTACTTGCTTACTTCAACAATTTTAAAAGTTCGGGAATTTATGCTAAATATTGCAAAGTAAAATAATGCCTATTTATTAATGTTAGGTATGTTTGGGATAAGAGTAGGCTTTTATTAAATATATATATATATATATACAGAAATGATCCATTGGGGTCCAGACCACATTTGGATAAATACGGTCCACTCCTCATTGGAATAGTTGGGACATGTATTTTGAAAAATCGACATAGGATTAGATACTGTTGTTATGTATGTCATGTCTGCCAAAAATCACAGTGATCCAACAGTTGGTTCATGAGATATATAGAAATGATCCATTGGGGTCCATTTGGATAGATACGGTCCACTCCTCATTGGGATAGTTGGGACAGGTATTTTGAAAAATATGCGAAAAATCACAGTGATCCAACGGTTGGTTTCCGAGAAAACTGACTGTAAAATAAAACTGATATTTTATCGTGTGTGTGTGTGTGTGTGTATATATTGCTCCCATACTAACAAAATTCTGGCTCCGCCCTTGCATGTGTTATTATGCAATATTGATTTGCTACGGATCCAATCAGTGGCAAAAATTGTATGTGTGCTTTGTAATTAATTAATCAACCAATGTTACGTTTATTTAGCTGTTGCTTGCTGTTGTCGTTTAGAAAGATTTGTTTACTTTCCCACCCCACTCCCCCTAGCTTTTTTATGCAATTTCGAGATGAACCCTTTTCAAGTGTCATTATTATGAACTTGGATCCTTTACTTGAATTTTTTAGCGCTTGGATTTACTTGAATACCTAAAATCAATCGTATGACACACAATGTATGTTTACTTATGTATATACATAAGTAAATGCATATACTTTATAGCAAATATAAAATTACGCATGTGGAATAGAACTTTAAATAATTTTACTTTGATCCAAAATAAAGAGGGGAGGAGATATCAATGCATAAATATTGTGGTAGCCAAAAATAAAACTATCAACCAAGAAGCCCGTGACTTCTCTACACTCCCACTCGTAGAACCACGGTCTGACAATCATAATTTTCTGAATAAAACAATGGTCTGACAAAGAATGGGCGAAGGTATCAGATCGACCATGCAGGACAGGGCATGGACTTTATAGAAATCCATGATCAAGGCATATATGGGGCAAAGTAAGGTGGCAAGGCTCACCTTATAAAAGAATTCATCAAACAACTAGCTTAAGGTATGCAATTTCAATTCTCTCCCAAACACCACATACTACTTTCTTTTCTAAGATTTTCTCTTACTGTATCGGAACTTTTTTGGAAGATTCCATGCCGGAGTTCAAATCAAAAATTTACTTTGAGCACAAAAAATGTCATGGCCGGCAGTGCAAACCCATCGCCAATACAATAAACACCCAATTCCTCATATCATAGTTATCAGAACCGGACCAGCCCAGCCGGTCGGACCGGTGAACCGGTCACATAACCGGTCTGGATCTTCAATTGGACCACTTATGTAAAAAAACCAATAAAAACCAATCAAACCAGACGATTTTTATTGAACCGGATGACCCGGGCGGTTTTTATGGAACCGGACGGTTTTTAAAAAATAAGTAAAATGACCAAATGCCTAGTTTTGTCAAACAAATTCAATTTTAATTTCAAGGCTATTATTGTCATTTACCATAAATGGATCAAAAAGGTGAAAAAAACCCTAGCCCCTTTCGATTTCCCCCATTTCTTACCCACTTCATCAGTGATCAGAGTATCAGACCTCAACCCTCTTCCTCACCGAGTCACCAGAGTCACCGAACCTCAGTCGGTCAGTCCTCACCTCATCTCCTTGTCGACTTGCCTCCATTCACGGCTTTCTTGAGTTTCTTCACCAGACCTTCAATAATTAATCGACATAAGTATTAAGAAAACAACTGATCTTTAATGGCTTCAGATATTTTTTGGCTTGACTTACAGTTTTTGGCTATGTGTAGTTCTTCTTTGCAGTTTCCAGAGTTGGGAGTGGATCTTCGAGCAACGTTGTTCTTTTTCTATCCGAAATTATGGGAATGTATTTTGTGTCTTCTATTCTTTTGATAAGGAAAAGCTTAGCAACTGAATACAGGTATACTGTACAAATTTGCTTATGAACTGGATTAGTTTTAATTTAGAAGTGTCAACTTTCCCATTACTGTATCAATTTCTGACATCAACACACTTTCTATTTGTAATTTAGACGATTAGGATGCAATTGCCATTTGCCACCCATTAATTGTATTGATTAAAGTTAGGTGTGCTTTTTCATAAAACTGAAGATGAAATACAAAAATGGGTAACACCATTTACGAATTTGTTGTCTGCCTGCAATTTCTTGCCCTAGCTTGCAAATAAAGAAGATTTGATAGCTTCAAAGCTTACACTATCCCCAGTTTTGGGGCGGTTCTGTTGTTTTTCTTTGTTATTTTGTTATTTGCTTTTGTCCGCAGTTTTGGGGCGGTTTTGTATATTACATTTGTTAGAAATACATATTTAAAAGTTAAAAATGAATAGTATTAGACTAGAAAAGTGTTTATAATGTGTTAGCTAAGTTGTTTTTTTTTTTTTTTAATCATTAATATATATATTTTTTAATTATTTAATTATATCACCAGTCCGACCGTTGACCCGGTGGTTAAACCAGTGACCAGACCACCCGGTGCCTTGGCCGGGTCAATGTCCGGTCCGGTTCCGATAACTATGCCTCATATACACGTACAAAAATTAAAGTAAAGGGCCCAATCCAACAATAACAAAAACAGAGCGTAGAACCGAAGCCTAGCCAACCCTGAAAACACCTAACAATACAAATACAGAGAACAAAGACATCCCAACCAAGACAACTATTCGCACCATCACCATCTCTTGCTAAGAAAACAAAGAATCTTAACTCCGATGTCTTGGGTTGTCCAAGTGGTACTTGGAACGAGCCGTCAATTCGGATGTTTTGAGTTCGAATCTTGGCAATTCCTTGAGGGTTAGGCCATGAGGATTTATTCTTATAAATTTTCTAGTCGAGACATGGATGGTCTACCTTTGACTGAATCGGGGAGGCTAGAGGACTTAATATGGTGCGTGCAAACTGATCAGGATATCCCTTACCGCCAAAAATAATAATAATAATAATAAATAAATAATCTAACAACCAGCACCAAACCCAAAATCCAACCAAAGCATATAAATCTTCAACTCCACCCAATGACCCAAGACTTATTCTAATGTTAACCATCTAGTCCACCACAAACTGGATTTCCAGACCCTCAAGAAGCTGATTCCAAAGAGTTTTAACTTTTTCTCCAACATCATTTGAACTATTGACACACCCCAATTCTTTTCCAACAAGCTTAATTTCCCCCATCAGAATAACATTTCCCCATGTACACAATCCTCTTTAATATCGAAAAAAAATTTCATCCCATATTAATTAAGCACAACCCGGCCACCTACAGAGATCCATCAGCAAGAACCCACTTCACATAATTACCATTCCCAACTCCCCAAATTTGCCCAAAAGTGATTGTTTAACCCATCCCTTACAGCATTTTTTTTTCTTTGTAGGCTCTTGTAGCGATATTTTATTAGTTATAGAGATGCATAGCGCATCTCCCGACTTCAACACACAAGCAATAGCTCTATTGTGACAGGACCTTGATTTGGTTATTAAGATGACAGAAATTACATGAGAAAAATTAATTATGCACACAAGCAAACACATCCAATTTACGTGGTTCAGTTTAAAGCCTATAGATCTACATCCACAGGCAAAGATAGCAATAAATTCACTATGGAAGAAAAATTAGTAGGAAATTTTCTCTCTCACCCAAAGCCCCAGATACACCCAAGACAAACTCTCTCTCTTTCAATTCGGTTTCTTTCAATTTGCCGAATTTACTCCACGCCCTTCGATTCTATGTAACCTATAAATGTTTATAAGCATATCTAGCTATGAGAGAGTATCACGTACAAAAGACATAATAAAGTCTTTAATTATCTTACCCACATTGTCTTAGTTTTATTGACATAGTTTGCAGACACACATGGGAGGATGGCTTGTTTACTTTGTCCGCTACTCAACAAAATCAGCTACCATGTGATAAATACGTACATCACATATCTCAAAACCCTACAAGCCAATCTTACCATGGGACAAATATATCACATGGCTCAAATTGAGCCACCAGTCCACCACCGACAACAAGCTCTTACCAGAGAGCTATATATATTCAATACAAAACACTTGTTAGCACTAAGACAATAACGCTAAGGCTTACGCCGGAGTTTAAATCGATCTGCAGCTCTCAGGATCGAGATCGAAAGTCGAAAAAATTAGTTTGAGCACAAAAAGTGCCATGGCCGGCAGTGCAAACCCAGTGTTGAAGATAGAGTTATCAGAATCAACAAAGCAATTACTAGATCAACTTCCTAAGGAAAGTTATTGGGATGACTTTCCTCTCTACAAATTTGAAGGCTTTTGGCTTTGTCCTCCTCGTATTCAAGCTGCACTAGCAATGCAGTCTCATTTCAAAGCACATGATGATGATATTATCTTAGCATCATCTGTGAAAACAGGAAGTACATGGCTCAAGGCACTCTGCACCTCTATCATGCAAGGCCATGCAGTGAGATTAAGGGAGATCATGAGGACCTTTTGGTAAAAAACCATCCTTCTGTCTATGTGAAAACCCTAGAAAGCCAAGTTTACACATCAAACCCAAGTCCAGAACTCTCAGGTATGCTATCTCCAAGACTCTTTCACACTCACTTACCTTACAGTTTCCTCCCAGATTCAATTAAGGAGTCAGAGCAGTGTAAAATTGTTTACATAACAAGGAACCCTAAAGACACATTTGTGTCATTTTGGCATTTTTTGCACTCTTGGAAACCTGAACAAGGGCCCTATCCCTTGGAGGAGGCATTTGAGAAATTCTGTAATGGGGTTTGCCCTTTTGGGCCATTCTTTGATCATGCATGTGTTGGAGTATTGGAAGGAGAGTTTAAAGAGGCCTCAGAAGATATTGTTTTTGAAGTATGAAGAGCTTAAAAGAGACCCAAAAGGAGAAGTGGAAAGGCTGGCAGAATTTCTTGGAAGGCCTTTTTTAAAGGAGGAGGAGGTTGATGATTTGATAAAGAGATGTAGCATGGAAAGGCTCAAGAACTTGGAGGTAAACAAGAATGGAGTGGATCCTTTTATTAAAATGCCAACTAGTGCATTTTTCAGGCGTGGGATTGTTGGGGATTGGAAGAACAACCTCACAATGGAGATGGCGGATCGACTTGATCAACTTACACGGCTGAAATTTGAGGGGTCTGGCCTTGATCTCGAAATATGATAGATGCTTTGGATGCTACCTAGCTAGCTGCTCTCTATGGTGTTTGTTATTTGCTTGCTTTAGATGTTTGAATAAAAGATGTTGCTTGAGCATCTATCAATCTATTTGAATTTTCTGTTATTTGAATGTTTTGCTTTCATGAGATGCCATTGTATGTGCTCTATAATAAATAAATAAATAAACCAAATGTTTATTTAGCTGCTGCTGCTGCTTCTTGCTTAGAAAGATTTGTTTCCCTTCCTCAATTTTAAGAAGATGAACCCTGAGAGAGGGAGAGAGAGGGAGAGAGAGATTTCTCTTTTGTGGGGAAAGATTCAAAAGATAGTATGACAAAAACTTGGCAAAAGCATGAGAGGCAGCATAAGTTTCTTGGAGAGAAGAAATGAGTGACAACAAAATCTATCAATTATTGTTACTTTCACCATGTTAAGTCTCGCATGACATTGCAAAAATGAAAAGTTCATTACAAACAACATACAACATATGCATACAACGCACCCAATTAGATAAGATTGCTAATTTTGACTAATTCACTTCCTAATGCGTCCAGATTTGTCTCTTTTTTCATTGATTATTGAGCTCCCTCCCTCCCTCCCTCCCTCCCTCCCTCCCTCCATAGGAAAATACCATTTCCCATCAAGATTTTGCAATTACTATTATCTCTTCTTTAACCTTTTTTTGAAAAATATAAACAGCAGGAACTAAGAATTTCTTTAAAACTATTCCTTCTAGTTACAAGCCCATTAGCAGGTATATGATCCAATAACAATGAGGATAAGCCCAACATAGCTGGTCCATCAGCACAATAACACCCAAACCTAATCCACCACTCAATTTTTCAAAATATGTTTTGCAAATGCTCCAACGAAAGCCATTTGATGCGAAATTGCATCGGGTGCATCTTATATATGCATATGCTGACTTCATTCATATATAAATATATATATATATATATATATATATATATATATAGAGAGAGAGAGAGAGAGAGGGAGGGAGGGAGAGAGAGAGAGAGATATTTGATATGTTTTTCATTTCCGAGTGGCAGAGGTGTGCAGGCGAATATCAAAAAAGAGAGAGAAGATAAAAGGAACAAATAGAGATAATATGAGATAATATATTATATTATATTATATTATATTATATTATTAGTAATAAATACAAAAAAGGGAAGGCTGGTGGAAGGAGCAAATGGGAGATGTACAAAGAGTCTTTTAAGGAAAGGAAAAAAAAGAGGGCAATACGAGCTTTGAAGGGTACTGCCATTTTCCGACTACTCCACACTAAGCCCACCTTCCATTCAAGAGACTTCTTTGTCGCCATCGTAGAAAAAAAAGTAAAAACAGAGGTGTAACATCATGCACTTTCTTCATTCCTTCTGTACAAGACAAAACAGGGGAGGCAGCTGTGACCAATACTCTCACATTGGGCTTGGGCCTTTTATACCCTTTTCCCCAAAACACCGCCATTCCCTTCAATTTCAAACCTGGAAAAAAATAAATTAAAATAAAATCAATCACATTATTACAGAATTAAAATAAATACCTTTTGATGTATGTAAATTTTGGTTCTTATAACTTCCTTTTTAAATTTGACATGAATCAATGGAATCGTAGGTCGGTGAGCGAGTGCGCAAGTGGTGTTCTTTTTCTAGAATAAATATGGTGACACGTAGCTTTTATATTGACAAGGTGAGCGTGTATCGATAACTGTACCAAAATATTCATACTACATATTAATGTATGTTAGGCACAGCATAGGCGCTGTTTTGTACAACAACAGATTAAATAAAAAGAGCAAAAGAGGATAGGTGATCGATCACATCACCACTGCACCAAAACCCGTACTAATTGGCTCTACCTCTCTCTCTCTCTCTGTCAAAAACTTCTCTTCAATCACTATAATACCCCTCTACCCTGCTGCTTTGACACCGCCCAGTGCCCATAAATTATAAATAGCCTATGCAAATGAGGTGCCAAATCTAACAACTGTGCCAAATAAAGTTTGTAAGAGCCATCGAATCTACTTGAACACCAATGACAAATTTTAGCAATGCCGCGTCAAATGAATTGCTTTTGGAGCTACTCTTCTTATCTTAGCACCAAAAGACCCGGCAACAAAAGCTGGGCAGGATTTAGTTGTAACTGAAACATACTCTCCTATCTAGTAAACTGGCAACCCATTGAAAAAAAATCTACGTGTCATGGTTCAATTGGCTCGATTAAGAGATTTCAACGCATGACTTCTACACCTAACCAAACTCACAATTAGATGTACAAAATGTACTGTAACCAGCAGACTATAAGATCGGTCCTCTTAAATTCAAAAGATGCGATTGATATCCCGAAAAAATTGCAACTTGCAACTAGTATGACACGGTCTTCCTTTCCCAAACTCGGAAGACCCAACCGGGTCAACTCAGTAATACTGTAATCAAAACTCACTGGAACGAAACAGAGATCCCTAAAAAAAAAACAACATTACAATTGAATTGTAGAGTAAGATATTGTGTGATAATGCTAACCTTTATGCTCATCTTCAATCCCTGAAAATTACTTTATCGGCTATACCCATCAACTGTTCCAAGCAATCCGGCGAGAATTTTCTCGCAAAGAAATACGAGTAACTGGAATTTGATTCCCTCAACCTGTGAATGAGCTCCGGCGACATTTCCGCCGGCCGATAAGTATGTGGGTGACCGCCGGTACTACCAGTCCAATTCACCCGAGTGAGCGTGTAATGACTGCATCCATTTGGATCCTCCATTGATAAAAGGGTCGGGAAGTAATGCTCTTCTGGATAACACGACTCGGTATTCAAACAAGGCAATCTAAATTTCCGCCACAATCTCCTATCTTTGATTACTATCAAAGCGTGTCGCCGAGTCAGTATAAAGAACTGCGAGCCGACTCGGAATTTCTCGAATGGTACTTCTGGGAGCATTACCTTTTCCCCTCTAGCGATGTAGCGAGTCCTTAAAGTGCGCTCCTCGGAGAGTATTTCGATGAAGCTTTGAAAACGATTTGGATTCTTAAAAAATGATTGTGGGGATTTGAAGAGAGTATTGTAGACGAAGCTGAAGGAGTGGAGTGGGATGCAATGTTGTGAGACGAGAGCGAAGTACGAATTGAGAGGATCATCGACGAGAGCGGTGGCGAGGAGTCTGCGCGCGGCGGAGATTAGCGTCGGCGAAGCGCGCTCGGTCTTTTTCCCGGCGATGAATCTGTTGTCGAATACGCCGCCGGGAGGAGTTAATTTTGCTGAGGGATCAGCGTGTATGTAGATGTTGTAGAGATTATGATGGGTCTTGTTGAAGAATCGCTCCCATAATGGGGCGAAGATGAGATCGGAGTTGGTGAGGAATAGGAATGCGATTTTGGGCTCTGGGTTTGTGGTTCCTAAGTGGATTCTTTTGCCGGATGAGGGATGATGCACAGATGTGAGAGTGGCTCGCCGGAATAGTGCGAGATCGTCGAGCTCGTCCGGAAGTGAGATTTGGATATGTTTGGGAGGGAGGAATCGTGGGGCGAATACAAAAAGAAAAGCTAGAGAGAGTAAAAGAGCTAATGATGGAACAAATGGGGTTGAAACCATGGCAACAGCTGCAATATAAAAGTGTTTGAGAAGAAAGAAAGTGATAGGAGAGAAATGGGAGATCAGGGCAACTACTTTTTCTTTCCCTCTACTTTCTCGGAAAATTGTGAGCTGGGTTGTGAAACAAGAAAAAGGGGATCGAGGGTTTTTGGAGGAAAAGTAAAAACTCAGTGGATTACAGAAAAGGAGAAGGAGATTAGGGTTCCATGTTGGATGGTAGGGATGATGTTAGTGTATAGTTGTTGATGACGAATTGAGGATATCATGAAAGAAAAAGAAAAAGAAAAAGAAGAAGAAGAAAAGGGTTTGAAGATTGGGGATGAAAGAGACAAGAGGAGAAGTTATTTACCTTACCTTTTGCTTTTTTGGTGATGGAGAAGAAGTGAGAAAGAAGTAAAGGGAGATGAGAAGGGGGCTTTTGGTACCAATCTGACAGAGGCACAAACCCCAGATGATATCTGTCTTCTCCTCCGGCGCCGATGGGTTCCTTCTCTCCGTTCGCCTGAGAGCGAGATTCTGGGCTAAAACCATAGATTTTTCTCGCTCACCTCAAAAAGGTGAGCTTCGTCGGTGACGGGATGAAACTTCAACGGCGATGACAGCGATGTGGCTCGCCTCAAGAGAAGAGGAAAGGGTAAATGAGATCACGGGGAGCAGAGAGCAGACTTTATTTGTGGGTTCGTTTCCTCCCTGTGTTTGGATCGAGATATTTGGATAGAAGAGAAAAAAACGAAAGAAGGGACTTTCTCTCCACCAGCTTTGAATAGGTAGGAGAGAATAACTTTCTCGTGTTTGGTTAATTTTTGGAAGAAAAGATGTAAATTTTCAAATTTACCCTCCATTTTTGGTTTATATTAAAAAAATTATATACGTAGGCGTATTTGATACTCTGAAATTATATATTGCAAAAATATCATTTTATAGTGTAAATTTTTTATTGCATTTACTTATTTATTTTATGTAAGTATAAAGTTAATAGATACGAAGTATTGTGAAATACATATTTTAAAATAAAACTGCTATTTATATTAAATATTTTTCAAATGGATGTCATACAAGTTAAAAATTACGGTAATTTAATGTAAATATCTCAAAATATAGACTGAAAAAATAATGATCACTAAAAACTATCATAATTTTTTTCAGTGATATTTCTAAAAAACCGACCGTTGGATTACTGTGATTTTATACATGCATAACACATATTCAACTGCTAATTTTTCAAAATATGTATCTCAAAATAATCTATTAGTTTCACGCTTTCATAATCTTATATAAGCATATGCTGGCAAGATCATTTCCGGTTCTTTTATTTTTTTTCATTTCTCTCCAAATCTCTCTCCAAAATTCCATACTTTCTCTTCTCTTTCAATTTATATTTCCAAACAAGAGAAATTGAAAAAAACTTTTATTTCCAAAACTCTCAATCCAAACACAGTGTAATTCAATTTTTTATTTTTTATGTTTTTTTTTTTTGGTTAAAGGGTAAATCAATGTTGTCTTTTGGTTACGGTTACAGTATGGTTTATGAAAACAAAAACTGAAACCGCGTTAGTGCCGATCTGTGCTCAAAACGGGGGCCACTTCGTCGTTTTGCTCTTGCTTACATTCTGAACCACTTGATTCTTGTTTTCAATGATGTGGCGTGATCTTATTGAAAAACGAGGAAACCCATGAGAACACTGAAGCAGAGGATCCGACCGCATTACTGCTATAGTTAGTGAGTGGGTTGCATTTCAATACGTTGATGATTAAGACAAGTAGACGGTGGGGATGGGAACTGTGTGTAAGATCTGTCACATTCGAAGGTGGTGTTTGGATATACATGTAACAAATAAATATAATAAATATTTGCTTTGACCTGGTGTTTTTTTTTTTTTTTTTTTTAAATTTTATTTTAAAAGTTTAATTAAAAAAAAAATAAAATTTTGTTTTTATTTTATTTTTTTTTTTTTTTTTTTTTTCAAATTAGATTTTAAGAGTGTATTTAAAAAAATAATAATAATAAGCTTAATTTAGATTTTATTTTAATATTTTTATTTTAAATTACTTTAAATCGATCCCTGATTTTATTTTTCAGTTTTTTTTACAATATTAAACTTACTATGATATTTTGAACGATAAAAATCAGTACTGTATAGAAAATGAATAGATCAGATTCACACTACAAAAGATTGATCATAAGGAATTTAAAATAATGGGCATCTCACAACTTCAATGGAGAGGCATTTTTTCATCTAAAACCACTTTTTAGTTGATGATGAAAAAAAAAAATCCCTCTTCGATAAAACATGCATTTTCTTGTCCAAAAATATCTCAAACTATAAGTTGAATCGAATTTGCCTTAGCTTTTAGTTTTAGCCATTATTTTTTAAGATGCACCAAATATATTGAAAGGTGTGCTTGGTAGTAATGGAAGAGGGATATAAAAATAAGAAGAAAAAAAATTATCGTATATTGGAGTACCTCTAGCCAAAATGTCTAGCCATTCGACTGTAGTTTAGCCAAAAATATATATATTAATGGGGAAGAGTAGTTTTTGCTATTTAAGATCTCATTTGGATAAGCATCTACGAAAATTTTCCAATTTTAAAAGTTCAAAAATGAAAAAAAATACATATATAATTTTTTATAGTGCAAAATTTTGATAATTATTTCAAAAGTAACTACTAAAATTTTTCACACACAAATATTTCGTATTTTTACTTTTAATTAAAGTAAAAAATAGAAAGTAGAAGCCTATTAAAACGGGTCCTCGGATGCTCTCAAAGTTAAATCTAATATAAATTTCAAAAACAATTTTTTGTAATTCAATAAAAAAAATATTTAAACTAAAAAATAGTGTTTGAATTTTATGGAGATTTGTTTCCATTGTCCAAACAAAAAATATTTAAACTTTTTAACCTTTTTAACAAAAAAGAAAAAGTAGTTAAAGTGAAATTGATAATTGGATTGTGCTTTAACATTAAAACCTCTTGACATTTCAATAGTGAGAAAATTAGCAACTTTCTCATAATATAATGACTATCCTTTTGTGTTGTCTAACCCTTTTTGCTAGTACAATCCTACTTTAGCATGATTTTACTAAACTTCTCTCTCATCTTATTATTATTATTTGTTTAAGACCTCTCATATTATTATTTTGATACACCATATTAATAGTGGATAGAACACTTTATAATAAAGTAGCCAAATCTATTATTAATTGAATTTTAAAAATAAAGTTTTGAGTTTGAATTTTTTTTTTTTTCAATCAATATATATCAGTAATGATAGTTGTTAACAGAGAAAGAGATCAGCAGGATTAGATGTTAGTAGAGGAAGAGATAATAATATTAGACGGGCCTGTTTGGGAACTTCAAAAATTGGGTCTGGCCAGTTCTGATCTCTTTCTGTTATATGGTTTTTATGTAAACCAACTTACAGTTGATTTGAAGAAAAAAAAACTGTACTTGTGCATTATTTTCTGTACATAATTGAACTGATCTACATAAACAAATGCACTTACCAAATAGTACTAAATAAAAACCAGACAAACTTAACCTCGGCTGGCCAGGTTTTTAAGTTTGTCAAATACCCCATTTAAAAATAAAAAATAAAATAAGCTACACCTCACTCGTAAATTTTTTTTCTTCTTGTTGCATAATATGATAATCCAATATTATATGACAATATTAAAATTATTAAAATACTAACAACTATCACACAGATTACATTTTTTAATATATATTATTTTTGGCAATTTTTTATGATGTAATTCATATAATATTTAAGGGTTTGTGTCAAAATCACATACAAAAACTCATGGCATTTAAATTATGATATATATCTAACCAATGACAAACCAATTTCTGTCCCATTTCACCATTCATTGCTCCACCAGTTATAACGTGGATTAGGTCATCTAATAAACTCATGACATTTAATTCATTTATTTTTCGAATTATAAACTTTGAAATGTTGTTTCCTAAGAGCATCTTCAAAATAGTGTTATAAGCGTAGTTATTATTAAAATTTGGTATTGACATTCAAATAACCTACTTCAATGGGATACCGTTTGGAATGTCAAGTTTTGGGAATGCAGAATTTGTTTGCAACTCTGAAACTCAAATGACACTTGCCAATTGTTTTGAGAAAAATGACCGTTAGATTAGATATTATACTTATAGATATTGTGTACACAACAAATCACGATAATTCAATATCAGAATTTCAAAATATAGTTATGAAAAATTATGATTGCCGAAAACTGTCACAGTTTTTTTCAGTGATATTTTTTAAAAATCCACCGTTAGATTACTATGATTTTTTACAAATATGACATTCATAAAAAATTATAGCCTTTTATAAAGATATAACTTATATCCACACATATGTCAAGTTATGTCAAGTTGATAGATCTAATTTACCCCTATGCGAAGTGTTGTGTGAGCAGTGTGCACAGGTGTTGTCAGCAGACATGGTGTGGGCTTCAGTAGTTGACACTGCAACCAACTTTCATCTGCCCAATGCCGACACCACCTAATTCCCAGATGCACAGCCTCGATGGTAAATTATTAGAGTTATAATTTTGATATATTAACCAAGTCAAAGTTACATTTTGAATCTCACACATTTACTTCATAAATTAGATAAATTTGAAACTTAACTTATTTATAGAATTAGTTTTGAATTAAATTTGAATATCTTAATTATTAAGCATATTAACAAGTTTATCAAACCGAATAAAATTTTATTCTAATTTGATTCAATAAATTAATAAACGTAAAATTAATATTTTTAACTTGATTTATTTATTTTACTAGTGCGTTCAAACAATTTATTTATCAAAACGATCCTTGAATTATTTGACAGTTAATTCTATTCTAGCACTAAAGTCACCATGAAGCAAATCTCTTTCCTAATAATTTTCTTGGTTCTGCAACTGTTTTTCTTCTTCTCCGTTCAATGAGCATGGCATCATGGCCCTAAACTCATTGATTGTCATGCCAATTTTGACCTGCAAAATCTCAAATTTTCTTGTTTAATTATGACAAGGATGCATACTAGAAATAACAATAATAATAAATTGGACCAAATGGAGTCCAAGTCCTCTTTAATGCTGGTATAGTTGGGTATGTTTGGTGACTTCATTAGGCTTGACAAGGAATCTCACTAGAGGAGGTCCTTTACTGAATTTTATGAAAGATTTGTTCCTATTAATGTCCAAACAAAATTCGAACTTACAATGCTTCATTAATTATAATGCCTTTCCTCCTCCAATTTAATTGATTTTTTTTATTCTTTTTAAAACCTTTTTTACCTAGAGAAAAGATACTTAGAAAATAAAGTCGGCTCTCTAGAGATCGATGCCTTCATTTCCATTCATGTCAGGATTAATGGATTGACGTTCGGATTGGCGGTTTATCTTAGAGACCATTTGAACTACCCCTAAGTATCAGTCGATCATATGTATTGACACTAGTATTAAATTTTAAAATGACTCATTTGTACTAAAATAAGTTAATCATAAATATTGGTCAGACACAGGTGGATGAGAGATGATGTTAAATTTTGAAATTAAGTATGTATATAAGATCCTTGTAGAGTCCTCTATTAAAAATTAGAATTTGTGCTTTAGGATTCGTGCGATAATTCATTAAAATAATTGAAGAACTTATCAATACACTACGACACAATGAGTGTATTATTAACATCACAGTTGGATGAGAGAGCACAATAAATTTTAATTTGTGCATGTATTTTTTTTTCTTTGACAACATAAGTTATCTTAGATCGACTCTTGCCAAGATTTAGGCTTATACAGTCTCTAGAAATGGGCGAGATCAATTGTAGCCTTTGTTTATTTGATAGCCATATTGTCGAGGTTTGATCTCAAAACTAACCCTAATTCTATAAAGATCATTCAAAGTCTGCCCATTCATCGAGTCAGGTTAGGGTTGGCCGAATTAAACCTACCCAAATTGCACCCACTATTAATGCCCACTAATGCGGGCTCATATCTTATAGGTTATTGCAACCCCAACCAACTCTATGCCCACCCCAATTTTTATGTTTCCAAAAATACCCTTAAATGATTTGACATTTTAGGACAAATATAAATCAAGCAATGTCCAATATCTCCTAACTTAGTTGTCAGCCTCTTCTCCTTATTCATATCATTCATCCTTTCAAACTCTAATCCTCCATTTTTCATTCCTTACAAACCCTAATCCTCCATTCGAACTCTACTCTTTTTCCTTTTATTTGAACCTTAATCCCTAATTTGAACTCTTCCACCATCCCATACAAATCCATATTCTCCATCAAATTTTCATTTTTTAGATTTAAGGATTTAAACATTTTTTCCTCTCTTAACAACAAAAGGCATATAAAATAAAGCTTAAAGAAGCCACCAATAGTGATGAGGTGGTATTTTGAAGCTTTAATGATGTCTGTTTGTTTTTTTGAAAATTATGTGCTGTTATGTTACATAGAACTTAACAATATATAATTGTTGCGTAGAAGACGACCTAACAATATGGGAATGTTAGGTTGCAACCAACCTAACATCCCCTGAATGTTTGGTTGAAGGCAACCCAACACATAATAGATGCTTTCCTTGGATTTGTTGCTGTGCTTCAAACCAAACATTCCCATATTATTGCGTTGCTTACAACCTAAACGATCATGTTTGTTAGGTTGGTCACAATCTAACATAGACACTCTGTTAGATTGCAATCAACGCAACAAATTAAAGAAAAGCGTCCATTATGTATTAGGTTAAAACTAACCTAATAAATCGATTTTTTTAGATTAGATGCAACATAACATTCTCAGATTATTTTCGTTTTCTATGCAATAATTACAAATTGTTAAGTTCTGTGTGACCTAATAGCATAGGATTTTGAAAAAAATAAAAAAATTATATTAAAGCTTCAAAACACTTACCTCATCATTATTAGTGGCTTCATTAAACCCCATTTTATATGCATTTGGTTGTTAAAAGAGGGAAAAATATTTAAATTCTTAAACCTAAAGAATGAAAATTTTATGGAGAGATAGGGAAGCGAGAGGAGAGAGGGTGGCCAACTGTGAGAGAAAAAGGGGGAGACGACGAGGTTGAATCGGCAATTCAAGAGAGAGGGATGGGTGAGAGAGGGAAGGGGGTTACGTTATTTTTTATTTATTGGGGTGGGCTTAACAAATGAATTGAAACTTATTTGGGGTTGATGGTATTTTAGGAAAGGGCTTTGTTATTGCAACTCTTCCCAACTATTAGCATACCCCGACCATTTGTGATTTTTTACCGTTTCATGAAAAAATACATTGTTTTTAAGAAAACTAGCCGTGTTTTCCACTAGAAAACATCATTTTGAACAACTTTGTAGAATAGAGTTTTTCCAAAATCTATCATTTAAGTAGACTTTTTGGCATTTTTTATGAAATATTCTGTAAAAATAATAATAAATGGTCAAAAAGTACTTAAATGATAGATTTTGGAAAAAATTTCTTTTATAAAGTTGTTCAAAATGATGTTTTCTAGTGGATAATATGGCTAATGTTCTTAAAAACAATGTATTTTTTCATAAAACGATAAAAAATACAAATAATTGGAGTGGGCTAACAGTTGGGTGGCATTGCAATAACAAGGCCCTTTAGGAAAAGAATGAAATTTACTTATCTGATATTGCCGTGGGCCAAAAAAAACTCGGCCCGCTTTAGCTACACCCTTGACCCAACCCGAACCTTGGTCTCTCTCATCAGGCTTTTCTCTGGGTTTAGGGTTTTAGGATTTCACTGTAAATACGCCAAAGCCCTAATTTTCCATTCGGTCAATTCTCCATCCCCACCACAATCGCCACCCCCGTGCAAGAAGCTGAGGGTTACAGAATTGAACTCCACCATATAACTTCAAACAGAGCAAGGTAAGCTTTCATGGCTGCTGCTCTATGTATCTTCTTCCTATCAATCTCTCAATTATTCCCCATACCTCGAAAATGCCCAGTATTCTAACCTATATTAGCGATATTCTGTTCGATGTGTTTCAATTTCCATGTGGGTTTCATCATTCAGGTTGGTTTCTTATAGAAAATTTATCAAGCATTGTCAATTTATTCGAATAAATACAGTATCGGGGCTTGCCCAATTGAGCCCCACCTTGTTTGAATCATTTCCTGATGAGCAAACTGCTAGTATCCATAACAACAGCAGTGTAGGTGATAATTTTCATGAGTTAAATACAGTTCAGGTTATTGGAATCTTGAACAGTTTGAAAGAAGAGCCCAAACAGGCATTATCATTCTTTCGCGAATTAAAGGAAAGCGGGTTTAGGCACGATGTAGGAACATACGCGGCGATGATTACTATACTGTGTTATTGGGGTCTTGAAAGGGGATTGGATTCTTTATTGGTGGAACTTATTGGGTCCAGAGATGGTCAGTTAGGTTTCAAAATTTCGGACTTGTTTCAAGCTCTTGGGAATGGAATGGACCGTGAGAGGTCAAATTGGTTAATTCGAGCATATGATGCATTGGTGAAGGCTTATGTTAGTTTTGGCATGTTTGATGAGGCTATGGATGTTTTATTCCAAACAAGAAGGCGTGGGATTGTTCCACATGTATTGTCGTGTAATTTTCTTATGAATAGGTTGATTGAGCACGGAAAGGTGGATACGGCTGAGGCTATTTATAAACAGTTGAAGATGTCGGGGTTGATTCCGAATGATTACACCTATGCTATTCTGATCAAGGCATATTGTAGAAAGGGTAACTTGGAAGAAGCCCTTAATGTGTTTCGGGAGATGGAGAAAGCTAGGGTAACCCCCAATGCCTTTGCTTACTCAACGTATATTGAAGGGCTTTGCTTGCATCAACAGTCAGAATCAGGTTATAAAGTGCTCCAAATGTGCAGAAGAGCGAAGGTCCCAATTAGCATTTTTGCATATACTGTTGTGATTCGTGGGCTTTGCAATGAGTTGAAGTTAGACAAAGCCAAGGATGTTTTACTTGACATGGAAAAACAGCAGGTGGTCCCTGATGGGTATACCTATGGTGCCTTAATTCAGGGGTACTGCAATGCTGGGAATTTACAAGAAGCTTTGGCTCTCCACGATGATATGTTGTCCAAGGGCATTAAAACAAATTGTGTGGTTGTCAGCTTGATTCTTCAGTGCTTTTGTCAAATGGGCATGGTTTCTGAAGCAGTAAAACAATTTCAAGGTTTTAAGGACTTGGGGATTTCCTTGGATGAGGTTTCCTACAATATTGTGATGAATGCTTTGTGCCAACTGGGGAAAGTGGAAGAAGCAGTGGAATTGCTTGATGAGATAAAAAGTAAGCGAATGGTTCTAGATGTTGTTCACTACACAACTTTGATTCATGGGTACTGTCTCAAAGGAAAAATTGTTGATGCCTTGAATATGTTTGAGGAAATGAAGGAAAAGGGTTTTCAGCCTGATATTGTAACTTATAACATACTTGCTGGTGGGTTTTCTAGAAATGGCCTTGCACAAGAGGTAGTTGACCTTTTGTATTATATGGAGGCACAAGGTTTGAAGCCCGATACTAGTACACACAACACAATCATTGAAGGCTTATGTATGAGAGGCAAGGTGGAGGAAGCTGAAGCATACTTTAATAGTTTGGAAGATAAGTGTCTGAAAAATTATGCTGCAATTTTTAATGGGTACTGTGAAGCCAACCGTACAAGAGACGCCTATGAACTTTTTGTTAGGCTGTCTACGCAGGGAGTTTTAGTGGACTCTAGCAAATTTATGTACCATAAACTCATGGCTTCTTTTTTTCGGGCTGGAGATATGGGAAAGGCCAAGTGGGTGTTTGATGAGTTGATTAAGAGGCGGTTAACTCCTGACGTTATTACATACACACTGATGATTAATGGTTACTGCAGGGCAAATTGCTTAAAGGAAGCCTGGGATATTTTTAATGATATGAAGGGAAGAGGGATTAAACCTGATGTTGTCACTTACACAGTTTTGCTTGATGGTGAATCAAAAAGTTATTTAAGAAAGGCGCGTTGCCTTCCAGATGCAAGAGGTAGTAAGGAAGAAAGAATGCATGCTTTGCGTATTTTGAGGGAAATGAAGGAGATGGAAATTAGACCTGATGTTATTTGTTACACTGTTTTGATTGATGAGCACTGCAAGATGGAGAACCTTGAGGATGCTATTAGCCTCTTTGATGAAATGATTGAGAGGGGACTGGAACCTGATAATGTGACATACACAGCTCTTCTGTCTGGCTGTTTTCGCAAGGGGGATGTGGATAGGGCTGATACCCTTGTTAACGAGATGTCATTGAAGGGAATCCAACCAGATGAGCATACCCTCTCCACATTAAATCGTGGAATTCATAGAATTCTAAAGCCTAGGAAAGTGCAGTTTGAGCAGTAAGCTCTTTGGCAACTCTTAGCAACTCTTAGTGGCTAGCTGTGAATTAGTCCAAACAAGTGTTCAAAGGTAGAGAAAAATGAATTAGGTATGCTTCTGATTGATTCACATAGGTTTAATTGCATTTTGAAAATATTTGGAGATTGCCTTTTATTGCATCATTACATCAAAGGCCTTATTATAAAGGTTGCTGCAGGTCTTGGGCAAGGGAAGCTTTGTGGGTGTAACACATGGGAGTCATTTGCAGGTATATGCACTCAATTCTTTTGGATGTGGACAGTGTAGATATGTATTATTGTCCTGTACTTTTTATTTTAATTTTGTATGCTTGACCCCTACGAAGGGTTACCTCTTTTTTCATTTAGGCTTAATTATACTGTTGAACCTTGTACTTTTGGGGTAGTTTTCCATTTGATACTTCCCTGATATGCTATAGAGGAGACCTTGTCATTCCCCATGACAGATGTATCAAGACCTGCTGCCTGATCAGAATGACAAGGTCGAGTAGAGGATGTGAAATCATGTTGTCTAGAAATTCATAAGGTTTATTCCAGAGATTTCATTTTCCATCCTTTCTTTTTGTCAGTGAAAAAACAGCGGCTCGTGTGATAAGGCATCCTTTATTAATGCACAAGACAAGAGAAAAGTTGCTCCAAACAAGATTGAAGTGGTAGTCTTTGCTTTCATATCTTCTTCATTCATCACTAGCTTCCACTGCAGCATTTGTTGGAATCTTTCTTTAATAAATGGGTTTAAGTTTATCCCCTTCATCATGCATTATGTATTTAGTATTATTAATTTGCCCCTAAACCTCTTGCTTAGTACCATTCATTTTAGGCATGTAAGATTTCTTTTGATCATCTGAAGGGTTTTGGCTTAGTTGAAATCTTGTGTACTTATCATATCATCAAATACAAATTAATTATTTCACATGGAAAAAAAAAACACTGTTCTTTGCTATTTATCTGTTCTCGTAGATCTGGTTCTGCAAATTTTAGTGAAGTTAAACATTTTCTTAAAATCATTTTCATTAGGTTAGTAAGGAAAATGAATGGGCCTCACTCTCCTATTTTTCCCACCACCCGTTGCCCTCTTGCTAGATTTATCTATGCACACATCTTCCTAAGATTTGATTATGCTCTATCAACATGAAAAAACCCTTGTTCGTCCACTTAAATTATCAACTCATCCAAATTACTTGGGCTTGAATTTCAAATATTGATCTTCTTATCTTTAATAATTTGATATTCATTTGAGAGTTATAAATTTTTTTATTTTTTGCCAAACCCCAAACCCCACTTAAAATTAGTAGATAGGTATCATTGTAGTTAGATGTTCCCTAAATATGGGAATACATGCCATTGTGCCAACATGTCATCGACAAAAAAAGAGAGACTAACACTATCTTTGGATTCAGAGAATTGGAGAGAAGAGAAGAGAATCTCATTAAGAGATGAGAAGAGAAGAAAAGGAAAAAAGTTAAACTTTGCATTCACCTGTTTGGATAACTTTTATCAAGAGAAGAGAAAATATTAAGAGACCAAAACACTCCAAGCAATGTATACGAGTATAAAAGTAAATCTGTCCCATTTATCTTCTTTTCTCTCCAATTTGGATAGAACAAAAAAACATCCACTTTCTCCCCATTTTCTCTCCCACTCCATCCCTTTCTCTCTCATTTTGGAAAACCAAACACACAAATTGGGGAGAAACTTAAAAACCCGCTCTTTTCTTCTCTCCAACTCTCTCAATCCAAACACACTGTAAAAGAGGGAGTGAGACTCACTAATTTGGAAAGTTTATTTTGAAAGGTGTAAAGAGTAGAAAGTTATTTTGGGGTGGTTATAATCTTAATATACACATCTGAAAAGTGAAAGGTGCAGCAGGGGAGTGAGATATTAAGAAAAGTTTTTTACCTCCCAAGAAAGAATGAAAGATATTTTAATTTTAAAAAATTAGGCTAAAAATCTACATCTGCATCACTTAACTATAAAAATCATGAGGTCCATGACCCTCCATTCTTTCATAATCTCAATATCGAATGCACACTTTGTGTAAAATTCAAATCGAGCCACAAAAGCCACCTTGCATTTAGGAAATTCACCAACAGCCAGATGGCTTTGGCTGTGAAGTTGGTGGCCTCATTTATATAACTACTAAATTTGGCTTTTCTTTTGATTCATCCAAGTCATGATAAGCATCGCATGCTCGATCTTGTCCCACCACTTTAGGGCTCCACCCTACCCTAAATAAAAGGTTTTAGGTGTGAACAAAATTATGGCCAGCTGAAGATATATTTAGTCGTCTTCTTTTTTTTTTCGTTAGACGATATATATCAGTCGGATTAGTGGTTAGTTGTTGGTTTCATAATTTTTTGATCGGACAATTTTCTCTGTAAATATATCCAGCATAGTTTAGAATAAAATATAAATACAGTTTTTTGTCAAATCATCTAAGAAATTTTTTTTTAAAAATTAATTGAGTATTATGTTATACGGAGTATGATTAAATCAATTTTTTTATTAAAAAAATACAACATCACAATATTAATTATAACAAACATTTACAAGATCCTACAATGGGGTCTCGATAAGAAGACTATCTATCACCAATCCCTCCTCTCTTGTTAGGTGAGCTAGCTCCAATTGATTATCAAATAAATTTAATGCCTAAATTGTTTTTTTAAATAAAATTTTCTAACATTCAAATACAAATTTATTGGAGTGCGATTTTAGGTTGTTGGAAACAAACACCTTCCTTTGTTAAAATGGAATAACAACGTCCCAAATTAGTGCAAGGAGGACCTTGCCAAACGGGCCCTTAAGAAAACCTTGAAGTGGGGAAATGTCCATGAAGTAACTCCGACCTCGTGCATTTTGTGTTTGTGATCATACATTCAACGGTTGAGATTCCACACCAAACCCGGGAAATGCAGAGAATTCAGAATTCTAGATCCTTCCAACTCCAAAAGAAAAAAGAACTCTGATATAATCGCTTCAAACTAATCTCGACCGTCCATTTCCTCTAATAAATTAAAAGATCCCAAACGCGATCGACTCTCTCTTCTCGCCGTCTCTCGTTCTCGCGTCGTTCATTCTCTCAACCGCACAAGTCAACCAAATCACGCCTAAAATTCATACGGTTCGATCCCTCTCTCTTTATCTCTCTCGATCTCTTTCTCTATATATATCGATTCTTTGTGTGTGTGTGTGTGTGTGTGTGGTGGGATTTGAATATCTGATTTATTTAGGGTTTGATTTGGTCTTTGTAGAGAGGTTGAGGTGTGTTTGGATTGAGAGAAAATGTTCGGAAGAGCACCCAAGAAAAGTGACAACACTAAGTACTATGATATTCTTGGAGTTTCAAAGAGCGCTTCTCAGGATGATCTAAAGAAGGCTTATAGAAAGGCGGCCATCAAGAACCATCCTGACAAGGGTGGTGACCCCGAAAAGGTCTCTTATATATATATATATATATATATAGGAATTCATTTTATTTATTTATTTTTGTTGATATCTATTGTCATTGATCAGCTTCTAGGGTTTGAGTTTCTAATAATCGGATTATCGAATTGACTGTCTATATCATCATCTAATTCAATTTGGTTTTGGGATTTTGTTAATGAAAGTTCTTGGGTTAAATACTGTAGATCGATTCACATACACCTACCTACTTATAGTGAAAATCAGTTATTGGGTGGATATAAAACAGTCATAGATGTTGTGTGTGGGAGCTGAAAATCGATGTTGCCCAGCTTGAGTATTGGGTCTCGTAGGTTTTGGGTTTTGATTTTATTAGTTGTTGCGTGAAAGCATGTTGCTTAGATGGACTTTGTTGAATGAATCACTAGGGTCAGTGAATTTCATGATACAGTGGATGGATATGTATGTTGCTGACAAGATGATTGACACTTAAAAAAAGCGATGGATTTTTTTTTTTTGGTCATGACCTGTAATTATTACTTTTTGTTGTTGGGGGGGGGGGGGGGCGGGGCTTAATTTGGAATTTTGATTATGTGGGAGTTCTTAATTGTGCTTTTACTGCGGAACTGTTTTTGTGGATTTGGGTTCTATAGAATTTGGATATAATTCTGCATCCGTTGGTTTATAGGTCAACTAAACTGTGGATTTGGAATTGAACCCATCAATTCTAATATCAAGGTTCCAATTCATTGCCACCAAACACACAATCTTCTGAGGTGTGAGGTTCAGATGCTTGGGATTAACCCCTAACATCTGCGCTGTTGCATTGTCATTTTGGTTTGCTATGGACTGTGGATCACATCTTATTGTTTTCATGTTGTATTTAATATATTGAAATAGTGGAATTTTGTGTAATTTACAGTTTAAAGAGTTGGCCCAAGCTTATGAGGTTCTGAGTGACCCAGAGAAACGTGAGATTTATGATCAGTATGGTGAGGATGCCCTTAAAGAAGGAATGGGTGGGGGAGCAGGTGGTCATGATCCATTTGACATCTTCCAATCCTTCTTTGGTGGCAACCCATTTGGTGGTAAGAACCTTTTAACTGAGACTCCTTTTTAAAATTGAAGCTCTTGTTTATTTGAAGAATATGAATTGATCATGATGATGGACTCTTTGTGCCTAGGTGGTGGAAGCAGCAGAGGCCGAAGGCAAAGGAGGGGAGAGGATGTGATCCATCCCCTCAAGGTTTCTCTGGAGGATCTTTGTAATGGTACATCCAAGAAGCTATCCCTCTCACGCAATGTAATCTGTTCCAAGTGCAAGGGGTGAGTAATTGCCTATCAAACCATTATGTTTTTTCGGTTCAATGTTTACATATTCTGCGAAGTTTGAATTATTATATTGTGATTTGCAGTAAAGGGTCTAAATCAGGCGCTTCAATGAAATGTGCTGGCTGTCAAGGGTCTGGAATGAAAGTTTCTATTAGACAACTTGGCCCCTCAATGATCCAGCAAATGCAGCATCCTTGCAATGAGTGCAAGGGCACTGGTGAGACCATCAATGACAAGGATCGCTGCCCACAGTGTAAGGGTGAGAAGGTTGTGCAGGAGAAAAAAGTGTTGGAAGTCGTTGTGGAGAAGGGGATGCAAAATGGACAAAGGATAACGTTCCCTGGAGAGGCTGATGAAGCAGTATGGCATGGCATCTTTATGCTTATGTTTTGCTTAATTTACTCCACTTAATATCTTGTTAATGAGCATAAATGCCTTTTTGTTGTCTATATGACCGTTTAGGCATTTTCAACTTGATCTGCTGATACATCTTTGTGTCTTTTTTCTTTTTTTCTTTTTCAGCCTGACACAGTCACAGGGGACATAGTGTTTGTCCTACAACAGAAGGAGCACCCTAAGTTTAAACGAAAGGGGGATGACCTTTTCTATGAGCACACCTTATCTCTCACGGAGGCATTATGCGGCTTCCAATTTTTACTGACCCATTTGGATAACAGGCAGCTCCTCATTAAATCCCAGCCTGGAGAAGTCGTGAAACCTGGTAAGTTTGCAGCATTACTTTAGTTGCTGCACACATTATGAAAAAAACTCGTGTGTTGCAACCCCCACCCCCACCCCCACCCCCCCAAAAAAACAAAGTTAATTATTTGCTCATGTGTTGAGTTATGTTTGAAGTATTTTTATGGTTCAAAGTACCTTGCCTGAGGGGTGTTCTACATGACACATGTATGAAAACCCTTTAACTCAGGCTAAGATGGGTGGAACCTCAGCTGAGGCTAAGCCGACTTGTTGAGATCTCGGCGAGTTGACTTGGTCTTTTAACCAATGATGAGCATAGGAAGTAGAGGAGAGAGAGGAAGGAGAGCAGCAGCAGCACTCCTCCTCCTCCTCCAATGCGTTTTTCCTATTTCTTCCGATTTTTCTCTTTTATTTCTTTTTATCTTTTTAAACAGTCTTTGATGCGTATTACCCAATACTAAGTTATATTAACATGACCAAGAAAAAAAAGAATTAAATACAATGATGGCCTTAACTGATATTTTGAACCATGATTATTTGTGATATTTTAAATGATCTTCAATTGCCGCTGGATTTAACTATGCCCGAGTCATTGTGAATAAAAATTGAAATAAACACATGCTTCTTTCTCTTGAAGACTATGCTTCCCATTTCTCCTTCTCTTTCTTCCCCAACTACCACCCATCAAAAAAATTGATTGCATCCTTTGTATTCTTTTTTGTTATTGTTTTCTCATATAGTCAAGTGTCATATTTATGTGACTATTTTTATCTCATCAATTCCATAATTACAGTTCTTCAATGATTTTTGAAACAACTGATTACTTGATATTAAATATCTATTTATTCATTAAACTGATCTTTGTTTTGATGTAACACACAGACCAATTCAAGGCAATAAATGATGAGGGAATGCCCATGTACCAGAGGCCATTCATGAAAGGTAAGTTGTATATTCACTTCACAGTTGAGTTCCCCGACTCACTGACTCCGGAGCAATGCAAGGCACTGGAGGCTGTGCTTCCTCCAAGGACTTCATCACAACTGACAGACATGGAGCTGGACGAATGTGAGGAGACTACACTGCATGATGTCAACATTGAAGAGGAGATGCGCCGGAAGCAGGCACAATCCCAAGAGGCATACGATGAGGATGAGGATCTTCATGGTGGTGCCCAAAGGGTGCAGTGTGCTCAGCAATGATCAATGAATGGGGCTGACCAGCAAGAACAACCGTTGAGGAATAGATGGAAGTTTATGGTTACCATGAATTTATCATGGAAAAAAGAAAAATAAGATTCTTGACAATGTTGCTGTCTGTTATAGGTTTTAGAGTGATTAATTTTTGGTTTGGGAGTTTTCATATGTGAGCAAACTGATGAAACATGGAAGATTAAGTACCTTTTTAACATTTTAGAGCACATCAACAATTATCACTATGCTACTTTTGTTTGCATTCTTGCATCATTTATATGGCTACCTTGATATCTATTGGAAGGCTATACAATTGTTTGACTGCATGAATTGTGTCTGCTGCATTCTGCATTGTTCTTTTCTTTTTTTGTGTCAAGGTATAGACAAAGAGCATATGCCACAGTTAAACAGTGGAAGATGTGATTAGATAGTGTAGGCTTGGGTGCTGTTTTTTATGTGAGCTAGATTAGTGTGACCATTTTGACATACAGGGAGAGTGTCATTTGAACAGGGTATGTCATATTGCCGTTTGTATTTTAGGTTGACAGGAAATGGCATATCTATCTGATGCAACTGTTGCAAACCCATTACTGCATGGTGGTAACTAGTGGCCGTTATATAGAGTGGATGGCATAATGGTTCAAATATTGTTGATGTTAAAAGAAGAGAAGTAAAAACAACAAAGGCCTATAGGCATTTGGACAGTCATAAGAAGCTTTTTATTTATTTATTTATTTATTCAATTTTTTTTGGGAAAGATAGGCAGCTATATATTATTAATCATTATACGCAGAACAATCACGAGTAACAGATAGTGGGGCTTCTGAAGTGAGTGTGCAGGCGTAAATAATATTATAAAGTAGTCCAGTTGACGATTGAACAAATCGTGTTCTAGAAACTGAGAAAACAAAACCTATCAACAACTAATTTTTTTTTTTTATTTTAATTTTTATTTTTGATACGAGGACAAATCCTCTCGGTCTGTCCTCTGACAATTTTGGAATCGATACTTAATGCCGTTTAATTAGAGGACAATTTTGGAATCGATGCTTAATGCCGTTTAATTAGAGTAGAACTGAGGGCAAACCCTAGATGTGTGCACAAGTTCCACAACACACACATCAACAACTAATAATTAAGTATTAGATAACTACTAATTATGCACTATATAACCTACAGAAGATGGACAGACAGGGATTCTACATTTCTCCTCCACTCTTCAGTACCCCAAGTCAAATTAACAAAATTCAAATCAAATCTTCCTCTTAAAAAAAACAAAACAAAAATACCACCATGACCAATTTACCATTACCAACTAATGATGGTGCCACACTCCTAGCATGCACCGGAGGTTGAGAAAACGTATCGCCGGCTAGTGGTGATGGCAGCTCCAATGGCGCTAAGGAAGAAGGCGATGGCAATGAAGTTGGTGCAGAATTTGTATTGTTGTGCCCATGAACAGTAATGGCGAACTTTTGGCCAAGAGTGCAGTAATTGGCAATGCTGCAGATGAAGTAGAAGACACCTCTCTCAATCAAAGGAATGATTGTTGGGCCGGCAGTGAAGTTCTGGAATGGATTGCTGGCAGTACAACTCTCACAGTCTCGTCTTGATACTTGAATCACATTGTGAAGGTCTGATTCAAAGTTGAACACTGCAGATAACAAAGTTAGAAACAAAATCTGTAATTTAGCCATTTAGGAGAAAGAGATATACCAGGGGGTCTATTATAAGTTTTTTGGTAAGGTGATTTCTGTAGATATACTAGGGGGTCTATTTTAGATTTTGAAAAATTAACGCGTACATTAGGTATACACTTTTTATGAATTTCAAACTATTAAAAATCACATCAGTTTTTGAAAATTGTCGCTGTGAAAAATTGTAACTTTTTTTGTTCTTCAAAATATCACAAATTTTTTCTAGTCAATGGTTGAATCACTATAATCTTTTGTGAGTTGAAATTCATAAAAAGTGTACCTAATGCAACTGTTAGTTTTTAAAAATATGTTACGGAATTAGCTCTACATAAGTCACCTTACACAACTTTTACATAAGGTGCACCACCACATACTCCTGAATGATATATATATATATATATATATATAGAGAGAGAGAGAGAGAGAGAGAGAGAGAGAGAGAGAGATGAATGTATGTGTTGAAATGGGGAAAAGGGTATACGGAGAGTGTCGCCAATCTGGAAGAAATGGGAGGAGGACCAGTTAGTGTAAAAATCTGTGGTGGGTGGGATGGACCAGATAGTGTCTCCTACAATGTGCTGCAAACCATATGAATGACCAAATAATACCACTGCTGTTGCTGTTAATATTAAGAAACAACCATTCTGCACAACCATGGTGGCACGGAGAGAGAGAGAGAGAGAGAGAGAGAGGGGGGGGTCTCTGAATTCGTTTATTATTAATCAAGGTGTAACGTTTTCTTTTATTAATTTGAAGAAATATGAAAGAGTATATGTGTCCAATGAGTTTCCTTCCTTGATAGTTATATGTCTTAGAACAGGCAGTGCTGTCCTTAAAACGAGGATTAACCTTAGATTTCAAGGACCTCAACTCCTCCACCAATTTTCTATAACTAAGGGCTTAAGATAAATAGACTTGAAAGAAAGTCAGAGTACTCCACTTCACCAAACATTGATAAAATATAAATTACTCACCTTGTTATTACCAAACTTCATTCAAGGCAATAACCGTACACTTTTCCTGCACAAAGAAATGAAAGAGTGTGAAGAGCCGCTTGGACACTGGTGTGGTGCCATCTACAGTATCTCCGACGCTCAAATTAGTGATCCCAGCCACACAGTAATTAGTAACTAGCAAAACCAAATTCTCAATGCAGGAAAAGACTTACCTTCTCGAATGACCTTTAAATAGATGAAGCATGAGAACACGTGGTAGATTTTTCATACGTCGGGTTAACCTACTAGATCATGATGGCATGGTTAACCAGTGGATGACCCGCCACAAGGCAGAGTTTGTTATTTCCTCAAATGATTAGATAGAATATTTGAATATCAACTATCCTGACAATCAAAGACCATTTCGACACATATATTGATATTATTGGATATATATTACAATTCTCTTATCCAATCATAATGTATATATAGAATGTGGTTCAAGCATATTCATGTCCAATAACTAGAAGACATGTGTATTGACCTGCTAATTTCCTATGCTAACCGAGCTTAACTAATAATCCTCATTACACACCTAATCTTTTGTTGGTTAAATTTTTATATGGGAAGAAAATAAGTTTACAAGTATGTGTGTCCATTGAGTTTGACTTCACTGTTCTTCAGCTCAGCACAAATCATTGGGTTAATTTCTAGCAAAATTATGCTGTGTCAAGACTCAAGAGAAGGACAAAATTATGCATGTAGGCCCATTTCAAATTTTTTTTTTTTTTGGGGTAACAAATTTATGCTAGTAAAACAGGATCCAATGTGATATAAATAATTAAATATTGTAACCTAGTGTCCAAGTTATATGCCAAATTTTTTTTTTTTTTAAAAAAATGAAAAACTCATAACAAGAAGATGAAGGTGGCTCTCATCACATAATGATTCGAAATTCATAGAAAAATTTGCAGATGATTTCGTCCATTTCTATGAATTTTGGATCCAAATTTCAATGAGAGTAAAATCCAATATGTCTTATGTTATATAAAAAAGTTTTTCTTTTTTTTTTTAATCTATCAAATGCATGCTACTCTTCATTAGTCTCTCCTATATACATTATCTGGCCAAGTATACTCTAAAATAAAATAAAATAAAGGGGAAAAGGAAAGGTAGCGAGTAACTAGGCATGTCAATAAGTAAAAAAGTGGGTGTAGAAAGTAGAAAGATAAGGAGAAGAAAAGTCAGAAAGCCAACGAAAAATTATGCACACTCGATTATAAAACACTTTGGTGAATTATGACCGTTGCCCTTCTCACATACCCTAAATATGGCATGCAAATGTATATCTCTGCATTATAGTACTTTAATTTTTTTTTAATTTTTTTTTAATAAGTATTTTAGGCATAGAGTCAAGGCTTATGCCTAAACTAGTCACTTCGTGATACGACATCTATGCTTAAGCCTATGCATCTAATAATTAAGGGAGCGGAGACTCGAACTCAAATCTCTAGTTCTTAAGCCGTGTGCTTTGTAAGTTCAGCATTAATAATTTAAACAAGTTCACATTCACTCATTTGTAGGAGCTTGTTTCAATAAAATATATTTTCGATAGTTGTTACGATGTAGTGATATATAGCTTCTTCTTTTTCTTTTCTTTTATTTTTTTCTTTTTATTTTTTAAATTTTTGGTAAAAGATATATAACTTTAAATTAGAGTTTTTGAACCTTGAGATGAGGGATTTAACTATTTAAGAAAAGTAGGAGGGCTGTCCTTAACTTGTTGAGTAGTTGAAACCTTGTTCGGTTCTATTCCTTTTTAATTTCTTTTTAAATAATCGAAACCAATAATTTTTTTAAACCTAAATAAAAGAAACATATCCTTATCACAAATTCTCCAATAATAGCAATAAGTAGATTTTAATGTATTTTTATATACTCGAATGTAATCTTTTTTCTAAAATTGAGAAAACATACCACTGTATTACAAAAATATATGTAAAATTCATCTTATCCAATCCCTTAATATTAACAAACATATATAGTTTGTATTTATATGCCTGAATCTAATAATTTTGCCTGAGATAGACCTGTTTATTTCGTGAAAAATTTTGCAATCTTCATTTTTATTTTCAATAAAAATAGAAAATAACCTAAAAAATGCGTTTACTTATAAAAAATGAAAACTATTTTTCAAGCAAATGAATTCAATTTTTAAGAAAATGTGAAAACATCCAAAAAACCTTTTTTGTATTTTCACGAAAACTAAAAATAAGGATTATATAGTGGCAATGCTTATAAACATAGGAAAAAAATATGTAGATCAACTGTAAAACAAAAAAATAAAAATAATAAAACATATAAAGATAATATATAGTTTTACTTAATGCATATACACTATTTTTAAATTTTGAAAACAGTTTTAATTTTTGCAAAGTAAACACATTTTCTAAATTTTGAAAACTGAAAATAAAAACTGTTTTTAAAAAATTTTCACAGGAAATAAAAATTATAAAAATTTTCACGAAATAAAAGATCCTTTTCTTTCATAGTTTTATTACAAATAAATAAAATAAAATTGTCTTAGTAACACACGTGTCGCACACTGATAGTTGTAGACTGCTATTATGTGCACCAACCAGTAGAGTCCCCTTCCCCCCATACCATTTTTAAAATTTAAAAAATGCCTTGCAACTTTCTAGCCGTTGGGCTTGAAAAACCCACACACTCTGCAACGACAGAAAGAAGAAAAGAACAACTTTGAGCCTTCGCTCTCTTCTCTTCAGCTATCAATCTCAACTCAGAAGAAACCCCATTTCGCCATCTCCTTCTTCAGATTTTCTTGTACATATTGCAAATCCCAGTCCATTTCAACAGCTACAGTGAAATTTTAAAAACATGAAGGGAGTGAAAGGAAAGCTCCTGAAGAAGCTGAAATCGATTCGACCCATTGGGTATTTGAAACCAGATCGACTTCTTCAAGTCAGTGCATCAGATGGGTTTATCGAAACATTTATGAAGATTGCAAATCCTGAACTTCAGACCCAGAATTCGTGCAAAGAACCAGAGCAGAGGAAGATCATTCGGAGTAGTAGTATAACAGTACAAGAACCCGACATCATTGATGTAACAGAGCTCATGAGAGATCTTGAAGGCGATGAAATGGAGTTCGATGAATTTGATGATGATATTGACAATAAAGAAAACATCGGCCCATCAATGAAGGCAAAAGACCCAGTTCTTTTACAGAGTAATTCTGAATCAGTGAAGGCAAAAGACCCAATTCTTTTACAGGAAAATTCTGTGAAGCAAACCCCTTTATCAGAAATTGACATCACATCTTTCCGGCGGCCGGATTTAAACTCAGGCAGCCTTTTTGACCCGAATCTACTTGCAGCCTTCGAGCAAGCTGTAAAGGAACAAATTAGAATCAGTGAAGCAGAGAGAAAAGCCAGAATTGAAGAAGAGAACAGCAAAAACAATGAAGAACCCCCATTGAAAATTCAACGAGTAGAGCTAGAAAATGATCCTCTATTAGCCGTCGAAGAGAAATGCCCACCAGGTGGAAGCGATTCGGTAATTTTCTACACAACTAGCCTTCGAGGGATAAGGAAGACATTTGAGGACTGTAACAGCATTCGATTTCTTTTAGAGAGTTTTCGAGTGCTGTTTTACGAGAGAGATGTATCGATGCACTCAGAATTTAGAGAAGAATTATGCAGGATTTTGGATGGAAAAGTAGTGCCTCCTAGGCTTTTTATAAAAGGGAGATATATTGGTAGAGCAGAGGAGGTACTAGCATTGCACGAGCAAGGGAAGCTCCGGCCACTATTTCATGGTGTTCCAATTGATCAGTCCAATGGCCCCTGTGATGGGTGTGGGGGAATTCGGTTTGTGATGTGTTTTAAGTGCAGTGGCAGCCACAGGATCATTGCAGATGATGGGTTATCGATGAAATGTGCAGAGTGTAATGAGAATGGTTTGATTATTTGCCCCATTTGTTGCTGAAGTGTTATTGTTTGTTCTTTACTGTATCTCTTTATATTGATTCTTTCTATTTTGTTTGGGGTTTCTATCTTCTTGTTATTATTACTATTTTTATTTTATTTTTCTTACTTCTGTGATGATTGGGAGAGAAGATGAGACTTTATTTTTGTCGTAATGTACTGGTTTTTGCAAATTGGCCTAATTATATTTACTTTGTATAGTTCAAACAGAATAAATGAAGCATGCTTTCAAGAGCTTTCTAAGCTTTATCTTTGTTTTTCTAGAATATTGGGGGATTCCCTCTTCCTTTTTTTTTTTTGATCTGAGACTTTTAGATTGGATCAATGGTTTGGTATCTCTCTCACTTTTGGGATACAGCAATCTTCTTTCTCAATTGAGAAAGTTTGGGATTGAGATTCCCACTATTCACCATTAGCTCTGTTTGGTTCAAAGGAAAATTTTTCAAAAGTTACAGAGAAAAGCTGAGGCAACAGTTGAATATGGGTTCAGTTGGGAACTATAGATCCTATGTTGTTGGCAACCACATTTAGATTTACTTTGTCTGTCCTCTCTTTGGCACCCTCTTATCAGGAAATGCAGAAACATAATTCTCCATGTACATTCCCCCAATCTTTCCATCAATTTTCTGAGCAAAGTCCTGTTTCCATCAATCTTTCCAAGTACTTTTCCTTTGCAACCTTTCACTTTCCCCTTCTAGACCAAGCTTTGGATATTAAACCCCTTTTTTATGCATAGTTAGTTCCCTTTCTAATAATTCGGACTTCTAGATGAATTGGTGAATTGACATTGATTTAATGGAAGTGTTTGCGTGATCCTAATTTAGATGTTACCTTTAAATGTTCCAATAAGTTAAAAGACTCTGGACGCACTGCCAAGATTGAATTAGGTTCATTCATCCCATAAGTGACATTTATAGAGTCCTAAACAATATTAATCGGGTGCAGTTCCATTTGTGGATCGTGAAAGAAGGCTGCCATGAGGATTTATTACCATGAATTCCCTATTTTCGACATAGATGACCTGCCTTTAACTGGATTGGGGAGATGATTTAGTTCGGTGCACGCAAACTGGCTCAGCATATTCTTTACCGCCATTAAAAAAAAAAAAAATCATTTTACCTGAGCTAAAAAATGAAACAATTTTTTTTTCTTTCTAATTTCGAAATACAAATCCCAAGACATTATAAAGTAAGTAAAGGACCCTTTACAGGTGTACATACAAAATTTTGTTACAGCTTTGGTCACGTGCGGATGAAAGTTTGATATGATGCATGTTTTAAATTGTGTGCTTGAATATTCCGTAATTTCAAATCCTCAAGGGTAGTGCAGATGATAAACAACCACCCCTCAAAATCGAAGCACTTGAGCTTGAATCTTCACTCCTCACTGTCGAATGCATGGAATTGGTAGTTGAATGTATATCATGAGGTGATTAGTCTAAATTTAAATCTCATTAGAAGTGAGCCTAAAATACTCCCCATTTGAAAAAAAAAAAAAAAAAAAAAAAACTAAAAGTAAGAGCGTTCATGACATGCACTTCTAGTATCCTTATTTCTAAGGATGGCCGTGCATTTGCATACTATATTTTGAAAAATTGATCATTGGGTTAGATACTCTTCTTATGTTTGTAATATCTGCCAAAAATTACAATGATCCAACGATCAATTTTTTTAAAAAGTCACTATGAAATATTGTGACTTTTTTCTTCTTCAAAGTATCACAATTTTTTCAATCAGTTTTTATTTTTTTTTATTTTTTTATTAAAAACCAACTGTTGGATTACTATAATTTTTGACAAATATGACAAACATAAGAGGAGTATCTAATTCAATGGTCGGTTTTTCCAAAAAAAGGGTTGTAAGTGCCTCTTAAACAAGTCACCTGATGCAAGAGGTGACCTATTTTGGGGGTATTTGCAAACCATATTTTGAAAAAATGACGTTGGATTAAATACTCTTATATTTGTCATGTCTATCAAAAATCACAATAATCTAATTATCAGTTTTTTTTTTAAAAAAAATCACTTTAAAAAAATTGTAACTTTTTTGTTATTCGAAATATCACAATTTTTTTACAGTATTTTTCAAAAATCAACTGTTGAATTACTATAATTTTTAGCAAACAAGAAACATAAAAGAAATATCCAATCTTTTCAAAATATCATCTTGGAAGTGGCTTTAAAGCCAGTCACCTACTGCATCCCATTATAGGATTCGTGTCCTTACTCTTCGGAGTCAGTAAAGCGGCATTTTTCTTTACCACTCTTATGTTCATGAGTTATCGTCTCCAAAGCATCAACCCTGTAGGCTGCAACAGCATTTACATACACCGGCTTATCCCGTCCCTAATCCATTCCAGGTCTGTAAGCTCCCTCTCACACTCCCTCATACTTATACATATAATATATATATATATATACACACACATACATGTATATTTATATACGCACCGACATCCGTCGGCAGTGGACACTAATTCTGTAACTTATCATCTCTTTATTTTCATATAAATTTAGGGTTTGGTGCTGCAGAAATCGAAGAGAAATGGAGGAAGTTGATCACTCGAAGGCGTGTGAGGTCGTAGTGGGTGATCCTGAGTTGCTAGATAAGAAAATTGCTGCAATTCGAATTGGCGGTCCCGCAAAACTCCAGGTTCGATTCTAGTCTTCTTCTTCTTCTTCATATATGCCTCCCGATATGAATACTTTTACTCAAACAATGCCCTGGATTTTTAATTCGTATTTATTTAATAAATATAAGCCGTTTTTTGTATTTTCTGTGTGTTTGTGGGTTATCATTTGTGTTTTTAGCTCTCAATTCCTATTGCATTTCCTTTAACTCTGTAATTTATTCAGTTTTTATTCTTCTGACAGATATAGAAAGCGATATGTGTGTATATATGCCTTTTTGCTTAATTTTGTTCTAGTTATTAACATTAGAGTTTTGTTTTTTATTCAACTTGAGAAATCCTTCTCTTCATATTTTGATTGTCTGCAATTTCTAATAGTAATGGGTTAATGGCTAGTAATGTGGGTCGTTTTGCGTGTTTTTTGAAAAATGAAAAAAAAAAAATGCACAGGCTTTGAAATTTATTTCATTTTCTTGGGTTTTTATCAACTAATTATATACATAAATATTTGATAAACACTATTAGCTTTAGGAAAATAATATTTTAAAATTTCAATAGTCAATAGGAGGAATCAATTGTGCTTTGACATTTAGCAAACAATTTGATTCCATGGGGTTGAGCTAGCTATCTAACCAACTTGCAGGGTATTAATTACTTGACAATAGAAAGCAAGAAGGCCTCTTGGGTTAAATTTTAGAGACTTATCCAACTGTCTCTTGTTCTTGATCTATTCTCTTGGTGGTGAAATGAAGGCTTATTCAGTCTCCGGCATTCCATGTTTCTCAGTAATGAACTGCAAGGACTAGAAAGTATTAATGACCATAGCAACTATAATTAAGAAAAGAACAAATGAAAACAAAAGGATATATACATCCTTGATGATTGAATGTTCAGCCATGACAACTATGACTAAGAATGATTTTGTTATACAATCAACAAGTCAAAGATGAAACAATTGATGAACTGCCACTTGGGAAATGAGAACTCTAAACTCAAATGTGAAGGAGGTCATTATTATCAGACAGCGCCTTGTCTATAAATTTTGGGTTCAGTCAATATGAATGGTCTTTTAAATTCCAATCCAGCAACGTTCAATTTTCAGTAAGCATCTATATATTGACCACTAATTTGCTTTTACAATGTTTTTTTTTTTTTTGCCAGATGATATACATTAGTAGGGTTAATGGTTAGTTGTTAATGGGGAGGGGAACAACAAATGGGCCAAGAGCCTCATCCGTGAGGAAAGGAACCCATAACCTCATCCCCTAAAGGGAGAGAGATAAACCACTGAGCCAAAGCTTATGTTTCAATGGTTTGTTTTATTAGAAGTTGGAAGACAATCAAATGGTTTCTAGCATAAAACAAGGTCAAAATGTAGGCTAATTTTTTCTTTTAAAGACATTTAGTTCCCTCTCTAGGTTAATAGTATTTAAGACACAATGAAGGGAAAAAAGCTCAAGACTCTTTAGTCACTAGATTGGTGGGAGCATTTACATGACAGATATTAGGTGGAATATGCATTTTCTTTTCCTTTACATGAAAAGGTTGCAGATATATGTGGAAAGATGCATATACGATCCTGTTTTTTGTTCTTATTAACAAAAGTCAAAGAGAAAATTAATGTCTTATAGATCTATTCTTTAATAAATTCTGCATCCCCCAAGCTTTGTAGTTATTATAAAATTGATTGTATACTATATTTACAGATATTCATTATCAGGTAATTGCAGATTTTGATGCCACACTAACGATGTACTGGATCAATTGTCGTCGTGGGCAAAGTAAGTTGCTGGTGTTTATATTCACGTTATTATTATTGTTTTTCCTTCAGAATCTGTTTATTGTGATTTGTTTCAAAATTCCCTAATAACATGTGTAGGTAGTCATGGTCTTTTGCAACAGGGGAACCCTGAGTATGATGTCAAGAGGCGGGAATTATTTGAATACTATCATCCATTAGAATTCTCACCGACAATTCCAATTGAAGAGAAAACAAAGCTAATGGAAGAGTGGTGTGTAATTCAGTTACTTGCTACTGAGGATACTTTACCATAGCTGGAAGACTAGCGAACTATGCTGCCTTCATGCAACTTCAATGCATTAATGTAGCCATAACTGTATCCTATAGGCATCTGAATGAAATTTAAAGCTTATTCATGTGAAAATTCCAATTCCTTGTTAATGACACTAGGTTACTTTAATGCACTGCATGCGAGACATTTCTTTCCTCTGTGTTCTCCAAATTCTGGCTTCCAAGAAACTGAAGATACTAATTCCATCAATGCAGGTGGGAGAAAACCCATGCTCTTCTTGTTGAGGGAGGTCTTACATATGACTCGATAAAGAAGTCAGTGGCTAATGCCTCAATCGCTTTTAGAGAGGGTGTAGTTGAGCTTTTTGAGTTTTTGGAGGTAAAGGCTCAACTCTCTCCTGCTTTAGTATTGAAATTGTGTGAATTTCTCCCAGCTCAAACCAAGCAACCCAATGGAGATTTGATCTTTTGATTTTTGAGTAAATTTTTTCAAGAAGCTATTGGTTTAGCTAATGTCAGCAAAGGCGCATAATTCTTACTGACATGGGTTTATTTTAGTGTTAGGGATGCTGTTAAATTGCATTGACTAAACATTGCAAGTTTATACTTGTAGTCATAGACACAAGTTCTTTAAGAATAGGTGTCATGGATTCTTGTCCTACGTCAGATAAGCATTGGGGGTATGAGGTATCTTGGGTTTAGAAAGTGGGTAAAGTACCTCCACCTAATAGGCTAGTCTTTTGAGTTGGATAACTGGCCTGTGACAAGTGGTATTAAAGCCAACCCAGCCCCTTATCCAGTGTCACCGCAAGTGCCCACACCGAAGGGTGTCCACACTATTAGTGGGTCATCCCCCCTATAGGGTGGACTCCTTGACGAGTAGGCAGGGTGGTCCAACCGCAATAAGGTCGTCACGTGTTCAGACAAGGAAGAATGTCACCGATTCTTGCCCCCATCGGATAGACCCTGGGGGGAGGTGTCTTGTTTTGGGCTTCTAAAGCAGGTACACTCCCATATAAGAAGCTAGTCTTTTGGGTTGGAGACCCAGCCCTTGACACTAGGATACTTGTGTTTTGTTCTCTTATTCCTGGAAAACAGCAGCCTCAATGCAATTTTTAATAGTTTCATGTTCTTACTAGGCATTCCATGCTAAGATCTGTTATGTTTGGAAGACTACTCTGTCCAAGACAAGATTCAGTACTTCCTTTTTGTTTCTACCTGTCTATCCTTCTCTCTAAGTTTGCTATTTTTTTTGGCTTGACTGCAAGGTGGTATCTTTTTGGGGCTAGTAAACTTCTTAAACTTGTGGGGACGAAAGACACAGCCAATTAGCATGCAAAAGTATAACTGAAGAATTAGTTAATGATGTGCTGACACAGCTTTTACTCTTTTTCCTCTATAATACACAGGAGAGAGACATTCCTGTACTTATATTTTCTGCAGGGCTTGCAGATATCATAGAGGAGGTCAGTTTAGGAAAATATAATTTATGGTAGTTACACTTGATGACATTTTATTAGCCACCAAGTTCAAGCATTAATATACACCTGTTCCCCTGAGATGCTTCTTTTTCTCATTTTCCCAGGTATTGAGGCAGAAACTTCACAGATCTTTTAAGAACATTAGGGTTGTATCAAACCGAATGGTATTCAATGCAGATGGTCAGCTAGTTTCTTTCAAAGGTATCCTCCTACCCTGATATTGAGATTATAATGGTATTATTCTACTGTGTGTATATTCAACTTTGTAGTTCTAAGTAGGATTGCAGTTTGCCAAAATTGATTCAGAACTTTCATTCCTTGAGTTGATCCCTTATGTAGTTATGTGTATGAGAATAATATTTCTGTGGAGGAAGTAAGAGGTAGTTTTGTGTAAATTGAACACATTGTGTTTTTTTTTTGGTAAATCAGCTCAGAACTTCATTAATAACAAACTTGAGACAAACTTGCAGCTAATTTTTTACCTGTAAAGTCCATCACTTCCCAGCCAACACCATCCCACTCATCTGTTGCTTTCCAAGCTCCACCACAGTAGATAGTCAGTTGAAAACTTATTGGTGGCCTACCAACACAGTCATGCATAATCACAAACTTTCCCTCTTCAGCATTGATGCCAACCTGATCCCTACCCACCCCCCACCTTAGCTGTGTGACAAACTGCTCTCAACCTCATTTGCTGGCATGAAGTCTGAGCCAAATTATACAAATCTTGAATCTGATGCAGAATGGCAACCGGATGAGGCTCCTCATTATGAAACACATTGTTGTAGTTGCATAACTTGATGTTGAACTAGGAAGCATAGGCATAGACGTGCAATATGGTTAGAACACAACATGGACTCACCGATACGGCAAATCTTCAAAAATCTAGGATATGACAGGGTAGAGACATGGCATTATGGTATTAATAAAATATATATTTTTGTACATATAATTAGATTGTATCATGTAACGTCACATACATTATTCAAAATACATCTCTTTGAATTGTTTTTCAAAATCCTAGTTGAATTATTCATGGTGAAGATAGGACAAAAATGAGAAGTGTCATGTCCAACACAACCATAACAGCTCTAGGGAAGTGTTGGTGCTTCTTATATGTTGAGGAACCACATAGGAGTTCTGCTGGAGAAAAAAGCTTTTTCTTTGATGAAACTAACACCTGTTTTGTAACATTGTATTGTTTGCTTCAACATAGGAAAGAGTGGTGGGGAAAATTGATAGAATTATCTATTAGATTGAGTTTTCATCCGGGATAATATCTTCCTTGGGAACCTTGGAATTGACTTATCTATATTCTCTTTAACTTTTATTACAGGGAAGACGATTCATGTTCTCAACAAGAATGAGCATGCTCTTGATATGGCTGCACCTATTCATGACCGGCTGGGTGATATTGATGGGCCAATCGATGACAATGCCTCAGTGAAGAAGAGAACCAATGTGCTGCTTTTAGGAGATCACATTGGAGACTTGGGAATGTCTGATGGTTTGAACTATGAAACTCGAATATCTGTGGGGTTCCTGTAAGTCAGTAGAATCTGTTCAATCTTCATAGCTCATATATAATATCACTTAGATATATTGCAATATTAAAATACATATTTTACGCACACATTTTTTTTAAAAGTACTTGTCTCATCTGTCTGACATGGTACGGAGTTTTTGTTTTTGTTTTTGTCTTTGTTTTTTTCTTCAAGCTATGACTAAGTAAGGATTTCACAATTTGTGGTTAAACACTCGTATCAATCACTTCTGTTTGCAAGTCCCACAGTGCAGGAAATGGAATGCAGAATCCATTAGCGAAATGCTACCTTGCCTACTGTCTGAATTTTGAATGAGTATTGTAACTATGCATTGGCAAGGATTTGAGTGGACTTGATTTTGGCCTAAAATTAAATTTCTTCCCCCGAATTAGCAAACTAATAGAATGCTTAGTGCCTTTAAAGTGGCTTCACACTATACTTTTGCCAAAATTAATGAATTTTATTCAATTCCTGCTATCCCTGTTAATAACCATTATATCTTGGAAATGGGATGCCCCTTTTTTATTTTTTTCAAAAAAAGGTAAAAAATTAGAGAGAGCTCTAGTTTCAGAACTGATGATTTCCATGTTTGTTTTTTGGGGGGAAGAGATAAGATCTTCGAATGACTTCATTCATAGCAAAAGAGGTAGAGATTCAGACCAAAAAACATTATATTACTTACCTCTTCCTAATGTAGCCAGATTAAGAGCGTCCTGCACACCTGTTTCGTTAGTTTTACGAAACTTGTAGAACACAAAAGACTTAGCTAAATACAAGATGCCATACAAAATAGCACACTTTGGTGGCCCAATGAGTAAAGCCTGCAAGAGACTTCACCAAAATATCAGAATCTGTTAGTGCATATCTTTTATATAATATTGACTATGGATATATGAGAGGGCTGCCTGATCTGGTGTAAGTTGCACTGGACAAAAGAAGCGCTTTCCTTCATTTATTTGTTTTTGTTAGGCAAATGTGCTTTTCATTGTTTCCTGCATCGGAACTAAAATGTATCTTCAGAACTGCCAACTGTGCTGGTTCCTTAATTACAAGAGATCATAGCTTCTCTTTTCTTGTGCCTATGCATTTCTCATTTTCTGTTCTGATTACTCTTGCTTTTACTCAGTGAACATTGGAGTATGATTCATGTCTATGAACTGATGTTTCAGGAATGACAATGTTGAGAAATCTCTTGATAGCTATCGCAAAGCCTTTGATGTTGTATATCTGGTGAGTCGAATGCCATAATATCATAGTCCTTTGGATTCCTTGTTTCCTCCTTTTTTTTAAGTTCCTCATGAATAATCTTCCAAGAATGGTTAGTTACTACCTGGACTATAATAACCTGTTAGGATGATTTTTAAAAAAAAGTTAATTTTTTATAATTAATCAAGTGAGAAAAGATACCATGAAATCTTTAAAACAAATAGATGAGGGAGAGATGATGTCCCTGAGCCCAAGTTTCCCTTCTCTATACCTAGAGAGAGAAATCTCCATAAAAATGCAGTATGGCTATACCATCCTTCAACTCTTGTGATATTGTTTCCTGCAGAATGATGCACCCATGCTGGGAGTAGTGAAGCTTGTTTCTCAGCTCTGTTCAAGTGGAAGTGATTAAATGCCATACCCATATCTTTTGTTCGGATGGAGGTGCTTGAATGCCAGATTTTCTTTTCTCAGAAAATGCTTCTTAATTAACCCAAGTTCACTGGATGAAGTTTTCGTTTCTAGGCTATGCTTTGCCAACAGACAGCTTTCCTTGAGCATTTATACTTTGGAATATCAGTGAATTTATGTATATAGAAAATAGAATTCTTATATTTCATTCAATGAGTTTTTTGGAAATTATAATTTTCGTGAACACCCCATTTCCAATGAAACACAGTAATTTTATTTTCCACTTCTAAAGGTAGGAATTATCATATTTCCACTCTTCATGATTACATTATTTAAGTTCAATTTAAAAAAAAAAAAAAAACAGAAGTAGTAATTCCTTAAAATAATTACTATTTTTTTTTTAGACTATAAAAAAATAGTTAGTCATGTAAATATGTGAAAATGAGGTTTAATTCTATTTTGAAGTTTTTTAGAGCTAATGGCCTGCCAATCTTTGCTCAACTGCCTAGGGAAGTTTAGAGGGAGGTGGACATTTTGTGCTGAAAGGTTAGTCATTCATAGCTTGTGGGTCTACTTATGGTCCCCATGGAACAGAATGCCGTTGGGGCCCAAGCTGCGTTTTGAAGATGACAAATAACCAAACATGATGAGTTAGTTAACTGTTCACATATGATTTGAACTGGCATATTTTTCAATAATTCTTCATGCGTTCCTATTTTCACAAGACTACTTGAAATTAAGCAAAAGAAAATAGGATGCTTAGGACCACAGCATCATCCAACAAAGAGACAGCTAGCTATCAAGAGGATGAGCCAAGCTGTAAAAATCCTTATGGATTTGGAGGTAAGAATCAATCAAACTCTTTTTAAAGTGAAAACAATCTTTTCCATTCATTTCAGGCCTTTCAAGCCTCAAGCCTCAAGCCAATGACATAAATTGACCTATTCAAAAGCAGCATCGCTGCCTTGGAAAGGAATATGCTCATCATGGCCAGCCACACTTCTGGACAAGGTAGGGCCCACCCTAGCATCGAGTTTACCTCAAGTATCCCAATAAGAGCAACTCCATTTTTTGAATCTAGATACAAAAATTCTTACTCCAATGGTAGGCTCAAAAATGGATTCAAAATAGATTGAATCTAAAAGTTTATTCAAATTTGAATCCAAGTTTAGATGGATTCATTTTTCTTCAATACACATAAAAGTGCCTAGAAATTTGTATTTGATTTGGGGGAAGAGAGAGAGAAAAAAAAATGGATCCAACCATTGGAGTTGCTGTAAGGGGACCTACATGATTGATAAGAATGTAACACACCGAATCGGCTGTTATGGGTTCAAATCATTTTAAACAGATCAATCTCGGTAAAAGACTAGTTGACCAGGATCTTATAACCAAGTGGGTACCCCTGCCTAACCCGATGTAGCCTAAGTTCTGCTGGAACTATGTTTTCACTTTCCCAAAAGATGAGTGGAGAAGGAATATTAAATTTGTCTCTATACAAATATAAGGCAGAAGTGAAGGACAAAGAATGACCCAAACCATTGAAAAAACACAAGAAGTGCTACAGCTATATCAAGAAAGAAATTAGATATATGAATAAACAGTCATTTACATCATCACTCTTACCAAAGAGAGACGGAAAAAGAACAATTAGAGCACAGACTAAGACAAACTCCCAAACTCCAAAAACATGTGAAGAAAAAGAAGGATGCTTTCATTCCCTGTTGTTACAATGAGGAACCAAAGTACCCTGAACACTCAAATGGGCTTTCTCATTTATGACCCATTCACCTAAAACACACCCATAACAAAAGTGGGAAAAGGGTTAGAACTCTCACTTTTACTGCAATATATAAAACTCTATAGCCAGTCACTCTATGCGACTGCCAGAACCGCCATTGATGGTGCATCAGCTGTTGCTTCTGCTACCGAAAATTCAGTCACTGGTTCCATCGATGGTGCATCAGCTGTTGCTTCTGCAACAGAAAATTCAGTCAATGGTTGCAAGAACTGGGTATAGTGGAATTCAATTTGTAGCCGGTGATGAAGAGGTGTCGATGCTATCAATCCCTTCTTGATATCAGCTTGCAATTCCCTTATAGGGATTGCTGCCAAAAAGCTCTTAATATACTCCTTGCATGACTCCTTCCCACTGCAAACCATCACTTCTTCTCCCTTAATGTTTTCTGACTGGTTCTGGATTACCTGTGTTCCTTCAGCTATAGCCTCCTTTGAGTTGTTTAGTTGCACCTTATCACTGGCAGATTTATCCTCTGATGCCGGAGTCTCATTAGGTAGTTGTTGGATCGTCGTGTCTTTGTCAAATTTCAGGACATAGGCCTGGTTGCATCCCTCATAAAGTCTCTCCCCTAATGTGTCGATGATGTAGTATGCATCCTCATCGACCTTCAGGACAAAAAAATGGTCGTTCCAGCTAACAATATAAATCAGAGGGTCACCATTGATGGGGAAGTCTGACCCATAACGGTTGATCTCATCCCAGATGCTGTCAAACGACATGGCTCCATGCAGGAAATCAAAACCCCCCTCTTCCAGTCCTTCTGGATGGAAGAACCCAATGAAGGACGTCTCTGGAGCTACAGACAGAGGACGGATTTTAGCCTCAAGGACTGTATCAAGGTCGAAGTGCTTGTCTGGGAACCGCTCCCTATAGGCCTCATTCTCACAGAGATTCCTCCACTCCAATGAACCATCTCTGATCAGACTGTCAAACTGGGATTTAATTGGCATTTCACCTTGGTTGGTTTGGAACCAATCAGCAATGACAGCAACAAGGGCTGTGCATGCACTTTCACCAGCAGCACGTTCACTTCTTTGGTCAATTGAGGCAAAAAAGACTTGGGTTTTGAGCTTCATGTGTCCATCACGGCTTATTACTTCCTTGTTCTCCCAGCAGCCAACAGCAAAATTGTCTTCCCCAAATTCAGAGACTGATGATCGGTTAGCAATTGAATCATCCTCTGTTTTACACCACTGCCAGAAAAATAGCCATTATTTGGATTCAGAACTCGAAGTAATGATTTTTTCTTACCAAAAAAAAAACGGTTATTTAAGATTTAGCACGTAAAGCTCAGGATAAGATAGACAGAGAAACTGAGGCAGCAAACCAAATGTTCAAAATGTTAAAAGTGATCTTTTATATAGCCATTATTGTATTCAGAACTTGATCTATTGTTCTTTGATTCAACCAATAAAGGAAAACTTCCAGTCAATTTTATTGATTCTACCAAGTATGTATTGTGATTTGTTATAAATCACAGAAAATACTGCATAGACCACCACTTTCACCACCTCACCTTACCGTCACTCTCTTTCTCTCTTGCAAGGGGTGAGACCCACTTGTGAGAGAGGAAGTAAGGGGATGTGGTAAAAGTAGCGGTCTGTGAAACACATCCGACTCACAAATTTCACTTTTTATTCAACCAAACATCATAGACAAGAACTAAACAAAAGGAAGCAGGAAATGATTAGATGTGTACCCCAAAACTGGACTCATCAGAGGAGCTAATCTGCCGGCGATCAAAATCAATGTCATCCCCACCCTCTTCTCCATAATCTTTCTTTAACAGTGGCTCCCCCTTGACCTTAGGAGATCTGAAGCTCAGCTTCCTCTTCCTCCACAGTAGTATTCTGCGCTTCGAACTCTGCTGCAAGGCCTGTTCAGGAATTGATGCAGTTGAATCCTCAACATGTACGCACCCAACATCTGATTTGCGGTTGCTATAGTAGACCCAATCCTCATTTTCACCAATGCTCATCGTATTGGAGTACAACGATCCTCCAGCACAATTTGCATATGCCAATGTTCCATAACTAAAAGACTGCCGAACACTGGAATCCTCCTTAACTTCCTCTGATTCTCCCTCATCAAAATCATCTGGCGAATCCGTGTCGAAGGGATAATTGTACTCACCATCCATGCTTCTGACAGAGCATCTACCATCACTGCCTTCTTCTTCGCGGCATGCCTTCTTTGCTCTTCGGGAAGACATATATTCTCTGAAAATTTTTACTTTTCTCAGACCTGCTTTAAGAGCAGAAAGCTCATCTTTCTCTGTTAATAAAGTTTCAACAGAACGGGGTGACAGTGAAATTGGCCCTATCGATCTCTGAACTGTCTCTGAAGGTTCTTGAGAAGTTCTCAATTCCAATAAGCTGAGAGATAACTGAATTTTGGATGAACTTGGGGTTAGAGAAACATCAAAGCTTCACATAAGAGATTGATGGTAACTGCAATAGAAACCGAAAACATATTAAAAGGCACTTACACAAAGTGAGGGACTACACTCTTTGCTGCCTGCAGGAAGTATGATAGGAACCTTAATTTCCAACTCTTTCTCCTCAGCTGCAGAAGCAAATTCCCCAAGGTTCAACGATGCAGTTCCAACAACAGGGACCTTGATCTTTGGTCCTTGGTTCAAGCCCTGTATCATAATAAAGTAAATCATTATTATCTCAAACAATTAATTGATTAGAAACTCAAAATCATGAACCTCGGAAATACAAACAACATCAAAATATAACCTAATAGATGGAGACATAATACACTGTTCCAATAAAAATGAAATAAATTACTTATAATTGTAAAAGCTTACAACCAAGATTTTCCAATAAAAAAGAAAGAAAAAACAACAAGAAGAAGAATGAAAATTCCTCCTTCATGACATCCTGACAAGGGATAAAACTAAAACTAAAATTAATTAACTTTGTAAAGCCTCGAAACCATCTTTAGTTCAAGAACGAAGTTACTTAGGAAAACAGAGAAGAATCGAAGCCCCGATTAGAATATCTAATTAAATAATTTCAATAGAACAGAATAAAAAATGGCAATCCAGACTAGAAAACACAATTCTTAATAATTGATACGCTTCAAAAGGAACAGATGACAAAACCCAACAATTTCAACGCCAGAACCAACAACCCAGAGAACTGAGAATTCAATGCAAAGATCAAGAAAACCTAAGCCCACAAAAGTCCCAAATTTATGATCAACAAACCTCCATCTCCATCAGAAATTTAAATACAATTTCAACAACTAAAAAAGCCCATATATTTCCTGTCATAAAAAACCAATTCCCCTAGAAAAATTCAAGCAACCAACACTATCTTTTACTCTTTATCCAACAATAGCCTTCGGAAACAGCCAAAAATATTTGAAGAAAAAAAAAAAAAGAACAGATTTTAAAATAAATAAAAAAAATAAAAGCCCACTTACATTGAAGACTGTAAATGTGACCTCCCATGGATGAAACACACTCTCCTTATAAGCCGAAAAATTACATACGCTTCGAAACTCCTCATTCCATTCCACAACCCCATTATCACTAACAACCCCTTCTTTGGTGTAATTTCTCCTCACACTTCGCCTTAGCGAACTCAAAGCTATGCTCTTTGAACCCTTCCACTTAACCTCAACCACCAATTTTCTCAAATCCTCCATTAATTTTTCTCCAGTTTCCTCTGAATCTAATCCTTCGAGACAGCGAAGAACGAGCCTCGCCTCGAATTTCTTCGACGAGAGAGGCGGCCACGGCCGCCACCTCATCATCTTCACCACCATCGTTGGGCCTTGGGAGAGGTAATTGTGAATCAGATTCTAAAGAAAAGACCCAGAAAAAACAAATGTAGAAGGCACTTGAATTCGAAGATACGAATGAGTTGGAGGTGTGTGTCTGTGTATACGGGTGTGTGTGTGTATATATATAGATAGAGAGAGAGAGAGAGAGAGTAGTGTAGTTGACTTTGCAGTCGAATGATAAGGGTTAATGGATCTTTGGAAATCTTTAAGGAGGAAGGTATGGGAGATTCAAAAGAGATAATGGGTTTCTGAAATTTGTACAAGATTGAAGCTAAGAGAGCTTGGAGGAGATGTATATGTGCGTATGTTATTTTATATATATATATAGAGAGAGAGAGGGAGAACAGAATATGCCGTTATTTGTGGCTCTGCGCTGTACAAACTAAAACCCTCCTTGTGGCCTTGTTGGAGAAGAGAGAGAGAGAGAGAGAGAAAGAGGCCGGCAGTAACAAAGAGACATAAGAACCAACGACTCTATTTCCTCCAACAAAGTGATTTTGCAAGGGTGGTCCTATACTTTTTTTTATTTCTATTTGTGCCCCCAACTTAAGCATAAGTTCTCTATTTACATCTTATTTCTATTCCTACAATTTTGGGATCTCTTTACCAAATACTTATATCCTACCCCAACAAATTTTATCCTTTCATAAATTTAAAATTAAATACGGATATATTTATATTTATATTGTATTTGATCACATGTGTTTGCATGTGATTATACAGGCACAGGCGTGATCATCTTCTCTAATTACACGCCAATGATCAAGTACTACAATTTATTTTATAAATACTTTTTTAAAATAAATTATTTCGTCGATAAACTTTTATTTCTTAAATTATTGGAATTAGCTTTGTTGGTCAAAGTATAAGAAAAAAAAAAATAGAGAAATGTAGAAAGGTCAAATCCCCACCGTGTTATGAGAGAGAGAGAGGGAGATGTGCTTTCATCAATGATTATTGATAACTATGTAGTTTTCAAAGACAAATAAAGTACCTATCCTAGAGATTACAAAATAGTGCACATTACATAATTTTATTGTACCATATTAGATAAATGGAATATGAACTTTGTACCCTGGGTAGTTATATAGCTATAAGTCATATTACAGATGTCAAAAATGATCAAGTCAGTATATGTTTATATAAGTTTATGTAAGCATGAAGTTAGTAGGTAATTGTAGGATACATGTTTTGAAAAGCTGACAATTGAATTAGATATTAAAGTTATGTATGTCGTGCATGTAAAAAATCACAATGATCCAACGTACGGTCAGTATCTAAGAAATATCATTGAGAAAAACCATAATAATTTTTGACGATCATAGTTTTTCTTGTTTATGTTTGGGATGATTATATTGGATTACAGTAATTTTTGACAAGCATGCCATTTATAAGCAGAATATCTAATCCAACAATCAGTTTTTCAAAATATGTATCCTACAATTATCTAATAGCTTCATGATTACATAAGATATATGAATAATAATCTAGTCAACTATAACTTACTCTAATAAAATCAACTAAGAAATCTAAGTCATTGGATTTCTTTTCACTTAATGCATGATTTAATGTAAAAAAAAAATCCAATGATTTGATTTTATTAACTGATTTTAGTTAAAGTCAACTATACCTGACTAGATCTTTTCACAAGATGAAATATAATACGATGACTAGATCTTACATATATAATTTAAACTAAATAAGCAAATAAATTACACAAAATATTCCTAAACTATAAATTAATTTTCACGAAATTCTCTTAAATTTATTATTCATATCCTTCTAATAATAAAACTTTTTTCTTTTTCTTTTTCTTTTTCTTTTTTTAGCTTTTGTGTCATCTTAATTATGAAGCATCAAACTTATGCATCAACTCCAAAAGTGAGCACCTTTTGGTGTATGTAGTTGGCAAATGCAATTAGAATTTTTCAATTTCGGGTAGCTTCAAGTGCATATACGACTCTTAATGCACTAAATTTGTGAACTCCATTGCTAAATATGTAGTTTCATTCGTGGATCATTTTAGTTGTTGAAAATCAAAGTCTAACACACGTACACGCACCACACACTCTATCACACATGGAGAGAGAGAGAGAGAGAGAGAAAGAGAGAGAGTTGAGTGTGTTGACATCTTCTTATGTATTATGTGGTCTAGTGGAAGAGATTATGACAAAATAGAAATGTGCAAGATTTGAAACATCTTCGTATGTTTCAACAATGCCTTATCTATTTATTTTTTGACTCAACCATCTTTTTTCACAACCTAACTCCCAATTTTTGGCTTCAATGCTCATATGGATATTTTGGATTAACGCAAAACATCTCTCATGGTAAGTACTTTAAATTCATCGTTTTAGATGTGGATATGGATTATTGGATTTCAATTTGACTCAAAAAGGGTCTATCCATCTTTCGCATCATGATTTGGAATGCCATTGGAACACTAATATGTATATCCAGGGTTGGTCCTGAATTTTTGGTGGCTTGAAGCGGCTACTTAAAACAGGGTTTCTCTACATGTAAACTCATAAGAAAATTTGCATATTAATTATAACGTTAAATATTTTAGTTTCTTATAAAACAATATCTATTATAGCAGGAAAAATAATGGGCTGTACATCATATTTCAGGGACTGCAAAACCTAAATATTGGGATTGTATATATATAGATAACAAACAAACAAAATTTGGAACTTAAAACGTCGGCTTTACGGGCTTTAACGCAGGGCCGGCCCTCTGTATATCCATATCCAAAATATGAATTTACATGACAGCTTGAAATACTATTAGAAATACTCGTTCTTATAACCTAATACACTCTTATTAATAAAATTAATGAGAAGTGTTATTTTAAGAAAAGCAACATCGTAACACAATTTTAAGTATTAATTTTCTTCTCTCACCCCATAATTTTCTAACAAATGTTTCTAGCTTAAAAAATTTGTGAGCTTATTTACCTAAATAAATGAAAACAAGTAATGTGTTTATACCAAATGTCATTTTTTTTTTTAAATGCCTAATTTTTATCATTAATCTCACATGGATAAATCGTTTTTATTATTTTAAAGAAATAAAATAGTACTTAGATCCATGAATCAACATCCACGTGTCAATTAAGGTGGGTGAAATACATGGGTGGATAAGATACTATTTTTTATTTTTATTTTTTTATTTAAAATGTTAATGAAAAGGGAAATGAATTGGAGCACGTGCAAATTATCTTTTTGGGAAATGCAATTCTAAGGATTGAGATATTTTATGACAGATATGCGTTCTCCTGACTGTACATATAATAAATTTATAAAAGGTTGCAATTTGGTAGTGGAGACATATCTGGTGTAGCTGCTGCATGCCTGCATGGACTGTTTTTTCTAAATCAACACGCGCCAGCATTCACACGCTATCCTTTTCTTCCAACAATTTCCAGCAAGCATCGTTAAATGCCCTCAACAGAGCCCTGTCCTTTTCTTTCTTTCTTTTTTTAATGTCATTTATTTATTTATTTTGGTTTTATTTTCATATTTTCTCATTAGCATAGAATAAATTCATTAATTCAAAATAAAAAACTTCGTAAAATTTGATAATTGAGAATAGATAGAAACTGTCGGGAGTTGAAACTGAGATCTTTTCTGTATAAGACAGTAATTTTTAGTCAACTAACTCAAAAATGGATGTAGATTTTCATACTTAATTTCTCCATTTAAGGCTTCTCCATTATTTATATTCTTTACATTAATCCTCCGGTCATATAATAGAACTAATTTCTATGATTTTAATATGATTATTTGTTATTTTCTTTTACAAAATATAATGTAATTTATCTTCAAAGTACAATAGCTAGAAGAAAAATATTGCAACACTGGCATGACAAGTTTTGTTAACCGATTGATTTTACCCTATGAAAGGTCGCTCGAGGAATCAAATGCCTAAGGAAAGAGAGAAGAAATTTTAATTGAAAGTGAGGGAAAGTGACATTTCCTCTCACTTTCTAACCCATCAAGGATAGCTCCAATGTAAAATGTCACTATCTTTGGCAAAATCAACAAGAAAATGACTTATTTTAACTGATTTTAGAAGCAAGATTGGCACTTGTGGGCACGGACGGATTTAGAGTGAGGGCAGGTGGGCGGATTTAGAGTGGAGGCACCTATTCCCACCCAAAATTTAAAATCTTTTGAGATTAATTCAAAATTTTTAAAAATTTTAAATATTTTTAAAATTGCCCCCACTATGTTATTTGTGAAATACCTTTAAAACTTTAGTTTTAGTTTTAAAGTTTTAGTATTCTTTTAAAAGGTAGATAAACTTAAATTTAATAGGTGTTTAGGTCATACGTGATGAGGTCTTTGAGTCGCTCTCCTCTAACTATCTCTATTAGGGTAAAAATATGGCAAGACACTTGTAATTATAGATTTTATAAATTAAATTTGATATTATTAATGAGTTTTTAAGTGCCCCTATATAGCAAATGACATGTTGGTCTAAGAGCATTTGTAATGGTATACCATTTGAACTACCATTGTCAAAATTTGGCATTGGCACCCAAATAAATTCCTCCAAAGGTGTATCATTTGAAGTACCAAATTTTGGCAATAGGCATATAGGGTTGCCAAATTTGGTACCACAAATGACAATTGTCATTTGTATCATATTATACTTTTCCTTTAAAAAATGGGAAATACTAAAAAAATCATTATTAATGCGTTAGAGCGCATATGTGACAAAATTTGGCACTAATCCATTTGGCACCATTTAATATGCCAAATTTTGGCATTGGCATATCAAATTATATGAATGCATTGGAAATACTCAAATGGTATGTATTTCATCTTTTAGGAGAAAGAGACTTCATATTTGAGTATATGAAAAATATATCGATATTCATTTGCTAAAGTAGGAATAGGTTGTTATCATTTGGCCAAAAAAAAAAGAAAAAAAAATTGCCCTCACATTGATAAAATCTTAACTCTGCCCCTTGCTTGTGGGTGGTTTTTTTTTTTTTCAATTATATAGAATTTTCTTTGGGTGTATTCCGATTTGTAAACAGGAGAGAAGTGATTAATTAGAAATAGTTATTATAATATTAATTATTTAATAATTGTATCTATGGGCTATTAGAAGGTGTATCTTACGTAGAGTTGTATAAGTTGACATTGGGTTAATTGTAAGATAGATTTTTTTAAAAATGACCACTACATTAAATACTCCTCTTATAAATGTCATATTCTCCAAAAATCATAATGATCGAACTGGTCGGTTTTTGAAAAATGTGATTAAAACTAATGTGATTTTTTTGTTTTTAAAAATATCAATAGTTTTTTGTTTTTTTTTTTTTGTTTTTTGTTTTTTTTCTAGACACCCAAAGTTGGATTCCTGTAATTTTTTATGAACATGACATTTATAAAAATTATATCTAATCCAATGGTCGGTTTTTCAAAATTTATTTTGCTACTAACTCTACATAGATGACCTTACGCAACATTGTGTAAGGTGCACCTTATAATTGAATGTTTGATATATCTAATTGTCACTTTCTTCATAAACTTAGAACTTGCCTGGGTGCATCGGACTAACTTTCCAACTAAAATTTAAAAAATAATAATAATAATAAATAATAATTAAAAGGATGAAGCCAAATTAAAATGATAAATAACAAAAACGGTGTCATTTCATGATTTGGAATTTAACGTGAAAATAACCAAATTCAGTCAAGATTAATAAAAGGATGAAGCCAAATTATAATACTAAATAAATAAAAGTGGTGTTATTTCATGATTTGGAATTTAACATGGAAATTTCAGTTAATTTGTTTATAAAACTAAATTTGACTTGTTCTTGTATATTGCTCCGTCGACATGAAAACAACCAGAATCTTAATTTCCATGACAATCTAGTTCCCGAGAGAATCTCTAGTTGGGTGCTATTATATGAGTTGTCGTTGTCAAAATTTGGCATTGGCCGCCAAATGACTTATTCGAATGAGGTGTAATTTTGACAATAACAACACTCGATGTCAAATCTAGTACTTTAAATAGTAAGCGTCATCTGTGCCATGTCATAATTTTTCTTCAAAATATTGAGAAATATCAAAATATAGTATTAATGTGCACATAGGTGCCAAAATTTGGCATTGATGCCATTTGAAATGACAAATTTTGATTTTGGCATATCAAATGACGTGAATGCATTGAAGATGATGTTGGATGTGTAATGGGAATTAAATCATCTCATTTGATGATTTCATTTTAACCTAAAATTTGGCATGCAAACAGAAGCAAATATCTAACTTAGCTAGTTTTCCCTAAAAAAAAAAAAAATGCTACTCACCAAATTAAAGATCACATGTGTCCAAAAGTAATGTGTCATGCATTGTGCATACCAAACTTTTGCACCAAGCATGAGCTCATTTTCTTTCTCCCACTCATACAACAACCTAGGCTGAGAAAATTGCCAAACCTTACATAATAATAATGAATGAATAAGCAAGCACTAGTGTACTTACAAAGATTAAATTAAAGAATATTGAAAGCACATGACCCAATACCTAACTAGGAGGAAGAATGAGTGGTCAGCATATGAATGCCATGCCACATTTAATTTCTTCCAAGTGCAAATGGATTAATGGTCAGCCTCCAGAGCTACAATATGCTGCCACATGTCATGCATTTTCATTATTATTTTCCTTTAATAATGATGACAAGAAAAAAAAAAAAAAAGAATAGAAGCCGACCAGCTTTTCTATGATGCCATATGACCCACCAGGCTACTACCATCACCTCTAAGCCCTAGTCTTAGCTTCTATGCTGCATGAACAGTTTTTATTTATTTATGAATATAAAATATTACTTCATGAACATGTCATATCATGATTAGAGCCAAATAAATATTTTAAATATAATTTACGAGTGGCATCTATATCCATAATTAGAATCTGATCAATTTTAATTGTGATTAGTATTTTTGAAAAATGATTTTTATGAAGGACAATATATTAAAATGTATGATCAAATAGAATTTTTTAAAAATAATTTTATCATTTTTTGACCAATATTTGACATTCATTGTCATCATCGATCCTTAATTCAATATATATATATATACATAGATGAAGTGCCACATAGAATATGCACCATTTATATATTCTAAGTGTTGTAATATCACTAATTTGAAGGGTCACTCATTTACATCTAAAGATTATTTATTAAAATAATTAAATAAAATTTACGCAAGATTAATCCCAATTTCTTGAAAGAAAAAAAAAAGCATGTATTTAGAAGTGTGCTTGATTCATGGTATAAGGGGCTGTTTGGAAAATTTAAAAATCTGGCCAGTTAAGGATATGCCTGCCTGATTTTTATTCAGTATTGTTTGGCAAATGCATTTTTTTTTGCAAATCAGTTCAATCATGTCCAAAAAATAAGACATAAACATAATTTTTTTTCAAACCAATTGAAAGCTGGTTTACATAAAAACCATATAGCAGAAAGATATCAGAACTGGCCAGACCCAATTTTCAAAGTTTCCAAACAAGTCCTAAAACTAAAAGTGTGCATGCTTTGAACCAAAAAAATTAAAATTGAAAAAATAAAAAGGTATGCATGCTTCTATAAAAGTCAGAATATTCCTAAAATATATATATATAATTTATGAGAGGAATAGATTTCATTGTCATCCCATATATATCAATAGCTTATGAGGATGAGTATTTCTATAAAATATTATACTGTAATTCTAAATTTCAGAGTATTTCTTTTGGGATTACATAAATAATTTCATTTCTATTTATAAACTACCCTCTAAAAAATTCACTTATCTACTGTGATATTGTCATATCAATATAATACAGAGACTATATATATATATATATATATATATATATATATATATATATATATATGTGTGGTGTGAATTAGTGGGCAAGTGGGCATAGAGGACAAGTGAGAAGTTGTTTTAAAAAAATTATAGAGTTCACACTAGATGTAGCTTTTCTAGGTATCTTATTTGCACCAAGAAATGAGTATATATATGGGTGCCTTTCGTACATGGTGTAGTAGAGGTCAAAAATAGTATTTTTCCCAAGTTTATAGTAAAAAAGAATATAGGTTAATTTTCAGTGTATCGAGGAAATTTAAAAGAAAAAAATATATATCATGACCCTTCTCTTTTTTTTTTTTTTTACCAAAATAGTTCAATCTAATAGTATGTATCTTCAGTTTTGAGGGGGAGATTTCAAGTTCAAGCACATGAAAAAACATTGATACCCATTTGTTAAGAAGAGAAAAATTACGGGTAAGAGCCGATCTTTATCCTTTGACAACAAAATAAAAAATAAAATAAAGATTTAATTCCAATTAATTAGTACCAGCTATGCAAAAAAAAAAAAAAATTATTCTTATTTTGTATAGTCTACTCTATTTATTTATAGTCATTTTTCGCAGTAAATCCTTAAAAATCATATCCTTTTTCATTGGCTCAACTTCAAATAGTGATTAGCCATCTCAAAATATTGCCTCGCAAGGTCTTCATCCTGCCCCATATATATAGCCTTAAAAGACACAATTACTACCTTTGCTACAGATTAGAATGAATGCTGATTAATTTTGTTTTAAAACCCTAATCACGCTCATAAATTAATCATTCTTTGAGCCACGATTATGAGACAAGGAGGGAAGTTTGAAGGCCTAAAATGTGAGCCACGAGTAATGAGACCAATGAGAGAAATTTCAACAATGGCCACCCCCCCGACCCATGGTGGACCATGGAGTAATCCTATCGAATGGTGCTCCCTGTAAATCAGCAGGTCAAAAACAATAAACTGGACCCATTTTTGCCATGCCTGAAATTCATTCAGACAATATATGTCCAAGTGGTGCGCGAAAAACACGCGGAATAAGGGGAAAAAAAAAAAAAAAAGAGCACAGAAATTTGTTGAACCAAGGGTTTTGAAAATATGATTCAAAAGCATGAGCACTTAAACCATAAATGATTGATGTTCTTGATCAAAATGATGTGGGTTTTTTTTTAATTGGGTTTCAAACTTTATCTTCAGTGCTTGTAGCTTTTAATCCTCCTGTTAGGAATTCCACACTTGATCACATAGTTGATACTGCTAGGCAATTTGGGCCCCCACAATTTCATGATTTTGAGGTCAACTAAAGAATGAGCTTAGTGGGTTTCAAATTTGAACAGTCCATCATCATGAGTATGAAGAAAACTTTCTCTTTTTTCCATTTACTTTCTTCATGGAAAGCCACTGTAGAGTTGACAACATGCTAAGACACTTTTGTGAATAAGTAATGGAGGGGGGAAATCATTCAAAGAGGCACATAGCAGAGACCATTCAATGGTTCTAAATGCAATTTGGACTTTGGAGGGGCAAATTAATTATTTTAAAAGGATTAAAAAATGCATTGACTTAATTAAAAGCTCATATATTGATTGACTTTATAATTTTGATTCAATATATTTTTCATGCAGTCCAATATCTATATCTATATCTATATATATGGCTTTCATGTGTTTTGGCAGAGAGGTGAGTGAATCTTAAAACTTAAAACTAATTTATTGATTCTAAGTAGTCTGGTTATATGTAGGCTGGTGTTGGTATGGCATAAAGGGCAACAGATACCCTAAGGTCAAACCCAAGACCCACCTCACATGAGAAGGTGAGCCAGTTGACTTGCTTTGTTGATTCTGGGTCTGGGCCATTCTGGGTCTGGGTTGGCCACACATGCACCTTATCCGCTTGTCATATCTACTCATTGAGAATTCCTCAAAACTTAAAAAGGGCCAGTTCCTTGAATCTATACACACATTAAGCACATTGTCATATTCTAGTCAGATCACTCACTTTTAAGGGTTCAAATGGGAAAGCCTCACTTTATTCAAAGGGCTTATTATTTGCGCCAATTTTAATTTCCCAATATTGAATGAACTTTGACAAATATTAAGGCTCAAACCCTCCTAAATCAGGAAAAAATTTAGGAGATAATGGGTTGATTACTTGATTGGGTACCCATTCCCAACCTTGATGAACCAGCTTACAGGGCAGTGTTTATTACAAGGTTCGTGCAACTACAAAACCAAGCATAAACAGACACCAAATGTGTGTTCCACACAATTCAAAACAGTGAACTAGAACAAATTTTCCAACCCAAGTCTGAAAATGTACTCCACTCTGGACATGGTCTTTCCAGATCCTATCCAAAGCTACCATCAACAAAA
>JAESVK010001050.1:587697-624689 GCA_017140935.1 Hamamelis virginiana
AAGAACAAAAAAATCATAGTTTTTCACAGTCAGTTTTCTCATAAACTAACCGTTGGATCACTGTGATTTTTGGCAGGCATGACATACATTATAGGGATATCTAATCCAACGGTCAGTTTTCCAAAATTTCATCACAGATGGCTCTACTGTTAGATGCTTACTTTAGCTTAAAGTAAGGTGATGCTCATAAGAGAAAACCTCTATATATATTAAAAAACATGCATGGAGATATTCTTAGGGCTCTGGACACTTCAGTCCAAATCTCTGCTTTTTAAAAGCCGTATCCACGGAGCCGTGCCAAAATTATTCTTTGGTGATCTAAGTGATAAATTGTATAGCTAATTTTTTTTCTGAACAATCCAACAGCTTCTTCAAAATTAATTATTTTATCATTTTTTATCAATCAAACATATTTTCCAACAAAACAAATACCAAAATATTCTCTTTCTTTCCTCACTTTTCTAATATTATATTGTAAAAAAATATTTGAAGAGTGAGAAAAAATTTCCAATTCTTCCGAATTTTTTTTCACTTTTGAAACCAATATTTGGTACCTCTATTGGAGCTCCAAAATCTGATATGGCTCTTCAATTTTGATGAAAAATATGATCTGCTACTTTTTTTGGAGATGCTCTAAAGTGTCCATGCCACCGTGCACATTTCTATCATGAGAAATATCTCCCCTGCTGACACAGGAATAAATCCTCACGCCGTCACATGAGGAACTATTGGGATTTGAATTTGCTGTTGATCATCCTTTTGATCAATAGGGTGTTGATCAATCTAGTGTGGATAACCCTACACTAGTAAGTTACAATTAATAGAAAAACCTTAGATTTCAGATGATTTTAGAAATAAGAAAAATATACAAATGTTAATAGAACTCCATATGACTAGTAGCAAAACAAATTTTGAAAATTTGACCATTCGATTATAAATCTCTCTTATGTATGTCGCGCTATCAAAAATCACAGTGATCCAAAATTCAGATTTTTTAAAAACTAACAAAGAAAAAATGATGATAATTTGAAAAATAACATAGTCACGGTTTTTTACTGTCACATTTAAAATAAAAGGCTGACTATTGAATCACTGTGATTATTGCTAAAAAAACTGTCCATTAGTGCTCAAATCAAGACAACAAATGACGACCTTTGATCCCCTCAAACCATTAAATTCATGTGGAAGTATCTCAGCCATTAATGTAGGTGATCAATGAGTGTTGATCAACAGCAAATCCAAATCCGAATTATTGAGTGGATGTCCACAAGCTAGTTATGAATAAATCCTCTCATTCATCGAGCTGATAATCAAGCTATATGATTTTTGTCAAATGTTAATTCATCTGTATAGAAATGATATGTTATAAGCATATGTCAGCATAAAACTTACATAATGGTGGGTACATATTTTGAAAAACTGATCGAATTTGATATGATGCTTATTATGTATGTGTATGAAAAAATCACAGTAATCCGACTGTCGATTCATGGGAAATGTCAATCTTTTTTCATTGTCTATATTTAAGATTTGGACATTGAATTACCATAATTTTTGACATACATAACATATATAAAAAATATATTTAATCCAAGTACCAGTTTTTCAAAATATGTGTCCCATGTTATATATGAGCTTTATAGGTGAAATAGCTAGTATTATTGTTATTATTATTATTATAATGGATGATGGATCATATAGCAACTAAGATGGTGGGAATGAGGGTGGAATAGCATTGTTAAATACTTTTATCTAGCAACAGTTGCTAATTAATGATCGGAGTTGTTGACCCGACTATGTGCATTGTATAACAACTCCCATATGAGGGATGGTCCAGACCACCGGCACCAATGTATCATTTTCAATCTTTCTGTGATTACATAAGTGTACAGGCATGACAGGGAGATTTTGGTGGTTTGGTGAAAAAATGAACGCTAGCTGTTTGATTCATCGACTGTTAAAACAATGACATGTAACTGTCTGTCTGTATCTGCTTCTTTGTCACTTCCACGTTTTGAATTTCTGTTTGTACTTGAAATTTGGTTTTTTGACACTGCCTTTGTCTTTTAGTCTTTAATAAAAGTGAATGTTAGATGGGATTGCTTCTTTCTGCGTGTTATAGCATTGAAAGCTAACCCACCTACCATCTTTAAAAGGGTCTACTTCTGTCTGTGTATAAGATTTGTGTGAACAGATAATGCAACTCAGGAACAATTCTTTTTCTTTTAGCCTTGCATGCAGTTCATAGATTCTGTTAAACACTAAAACAAAGCTCTTGTTTTTTTATATTATCTTGTAACATTCTGAGCATTTTGGAGCGTTTTTGTTAAGTAGTGAATCTGCCATTTATCTTTTGTTTATCAGTTATTAATTCCAAAGATAGAGAGGTTTTCGGGCTGAATTCTTGTTGGGTTTTGTTGAAGCATGGAGGGTGAGAATGGAGAGAGACTGTCAAAGAATAATTACTATGAGAATTGCCCGGGCTGTAAGGTGGAACAGCTTAAAGAGACTCGTCAAGGTTTGCCGATTAGAGAACTCCTTGCTGTATGGGTTGTGGCACTTAGCGCTGGTAAGCACTCTCATTGTATTGTTTAAATTTGTGAGCACTTGTTGAGTTAAAGAGTCCAAAGTCAGTGAAAGCAGGCTTTGTTGTTTTTTCCTTGGCACCTTTGATGGGTTGAATTGTTTATTATACATTGTATTATATAGTTTGGAAAACAGATGATAAACCGTATTGGCACCAAGGGAAAATAGTTTCTATGTCAAATTCATGGCTGAACTGAGTAGGCACTGCGTATCATTGTTCGTTGTCGTGATTTGGAGAAATGGTGTTGTTTGGAGAAAGGAATAATTAAATGGATTCCTAGTAGTTCTAAAAGCAAACAACATATTGTAGGTTCAAACATCATTGGCATTATGTGAATTGTGAACATGCACAAGGCTGCCATCAGGTTGCGGTCTATGTCCAACAGTCTAGAGCAAGTAGCAGAGCTAAGAAAGCAAAAGTTACAGAAAGAAAATTAGGGGAATATATATATATATATATATTCTTCTGAGCCGTCTGTTGGTTTGATCTGAAGATTGTTAGTTAGTAAAGTGAGGAAACATCGAATGGGAATTATATGAACACAATGATGAAGTCATATTTGCTTTCTTCCTTTCACTATGAAACTTTGAATGTTCTCTTGATTGGGCAGCTGTTGCTTACAAGTGCTTTTTCGTTCTTATCTGGTCCACTGCTTAGATCATTAGCATGCTGTCATATAATTTATATGCATGTTCTTTTCACCCACTTGTTCAATTCAAAGGTACTAACCTGGAATTATAAACTATGGTGGTTTCAAACACGTGTTTTGGGAAAGATGCACTTATTGGAACAGTTGAAATTCAATCTTTAAGTAGCATATATCTCTTGCATGATGAACGATCTATGAAGTTGTCCTAGAAATGAATGACTGTGAAGTTGTTTTAAGGTTGAAACTCCAACATGTGTATTGGTCAGAACTTTTAACAAATTCCAGACCCTATATGTTTAAAGCTGGCTTATATGTATTTTTCACGTGTCCTGTACCACTTGTATGAGCAAGGATAGTCCACTGCTAAGTCATATGATTTCTCTTACATATTTGTGCCCTAATATCAGTTTTGTGCTTTACCTTTGCAGCTCTGCCAATATCATCTCTCTTTCCATTCCTTTATTTCATGGTAAGTGTACAAATTTGCATTTTGGAGTATATAACATCTTACTTGATGTTTCTAAATATTATCCAGGAAGAAGATGTATCTTCATTCATCAACTTTGTACATGTGGAATTTTTCCTTCCCGATGATTTAGAGCATCAAATGGAGGATGTATTTGATTCGTCAAATTTGTAATATTTATTCATATCTTGAGCTCAGGCCCTTCAAATCCACCATTTATGTGGGTTTCATATAACTCAATACACAAATCTAAACTGCAAAATCCATATTGAGATGTGCTTGTCTTTATTTTTATTTATTTATTATCTTTTTTATTTTTTATTTTTATTTTTAGGGAAAGCCAATTGTAACTTAAACACTCTGACTAATTTTTCAAATTCTAGAATCCTTTAGTGGTGTCTTTTTACACTTGGGTGGCCATTAGTTCATAATATGAAATATCATCCATAGGCTAACCACGAATAAGTTATATCAACTTCAACTCTTTGTATTTTTTAAATTATAATATTTTTTAAATATGATTTTAGAACTACTTTATTTAAGGGGATACTTCCCATAATTTTCAAGTAATGCTAACTAAGGATCTCCAGCTTTATGCTTGATGACATCTATCTATACGACCAAGAGTCTTAATTATTATATGGTTGGGAGACCTTATTACCTTGCAATTGTTTAGAAATAGACACTGACAAGAAAGCTATAGCATCTGCAGTCCTGGCCACCAACTTACAACAGTTACTATTGTCCTAAAACATCCAGGCAATGTCACCTTCTGCATTATCCACCATGAAACTCAAAGGACAAGCCTGTAAAAGGCCTTATATTATGATTTATGAAGAGGCAATGCAAATAAGAAAAGAGAGAAGAAGAGAAATATTTTCTTTTCCTCTCTCCCCCCCCCCCCCCTCTCAGCTGCATGACACTATATATAAAATAAGTTATATCTGTTTGCAGATTAGGGACTTCCATATTGCAAGAAGGGAGGAAGATATTGGCTACTATGCTGGATATGTGGGTGAGCTTAATTGCTGTACATATTCTCTGTATTGATGGTATAGTATAATTAGTCATTGCATTTTAATCTTAAACAAAACTGTCCTAATAGACTCCTTAATATCCTGAAGGGTCTTCATTTATGGTTGGAAGAGCTTTGACGTCTGTTTTCTGGGGAATAGTGGCCGATCGATATGGTCGAAAACCTGTTATAATTATAGGCACTATCACAGTGTCAGTAACCTCAGTTTAACTATGATCTTAATTTCAATTATTCTGCAATTAAGTTTGGGTACTTTATATCAGAAATTTTCTGATATCTATCTGATTCCAGGGTTATTTTCAACACTCTCTTTGGTCTTAGTGTAAACATTTGGATGGCCATCTGTACGAGGTTTCTTCTAGGAAGTTTGAATGGTTTGCTTGGACCAATAAAGGTATCTCCAACAGTATTGCATATGATTTGCCCACTAGCCTGTATCTGAAGTGGTTGCATTTATGCACTTAAGAAAATTATTTAGATGGTTCTTTTTGCTGCTTCTTTTGTTCCACTTAATTCAGTTTCCCATGTATATGTTAAACTATCCTTTATGACCAGGCATATGCATCAGAAGTTATCCGTGAAGAATATCAAACTTTAGGACTGTCAACAGTAAGCTCTATGGGCCTATGTTTACCATGAATTCTTAGAAGTGTACTGCATCATCACAATTGAGAATATTAATCTTATTTCAGATTAGTACAGCATGGGGTATAGGATTAGTTATTGGCCCGGCTCTGGGAGGTTTCCTTGCTCAGGTACTTTAATTTTTTTCTTGTCTTATGCAGGATATAGTGTCTGTTGATGTGACGACTCAAATTTTAACGAGGTTAAAAGCTGACTGCAGTAAGATGCATACTGACAATAACAAAACCCAATCTTTATGTAGTTAAAATGTAAAATTAGCAAAACGAATAAGTAATAGAAACTGTTTTCCTATGGTGCGATTGAGTTAACCAAGCTAGATACTATAGAATGGTACTGTTCATGGATCTGTAGCAACACCCGAGAGAAAAAAACTAACTTGTTATTGGTGCAATTCACATCTTCTTATTGCCTTATTTTATATTGGCATTACTAGACTCCTATTTACTAAGGAAGGAGATACCAAGTTTTGTAAGGTATTAATTTCACACTAAACAAACCTCATATTTGACGAAGAATACATTGCCAAAGTGGTTTGTATAGTTGTGGAAAAATTTATCCATATTGCTATTGAAATTGTGTTATGTACTTATGTCTACTAGCCCACAGTGGGGTGGCCAATTTAGGCCTTTCTAAAAGTTGTGTTAGGCACAACTTACACAATTTTCATACAGTGGCCAATGTAAACCTTCTATTCATAGTGTGGTCTTCACCATGTTTAATTCTTGTCGAGAGCTCTCATATTCTCACACAACCTCCTTCCTCTAAGGGTACAGGAAAGCATTTTTCCTTCCTCAAAAACTTAGTACACCTCTTGTACCCACATGGCCACATGAGAAGTGTCATTAGCAACTTAAAAAACCTTAGAGAAATCTGTTGAGCAAAGTACAGGTGCTTTGGTAATTCATTTCTTCAATTTTTCAAAAGCTGTAGTTGTTGCCTTAGATTGAGTAAACTGCTCTTTCTTCATGCAAACAGTGATAGGCATAAATAATGAAAAATATTTGTTTCTTCATGCAGAGAAATTCACTTGCATGTGAAAATTCATTTCTTCATGCATGTGAATATCAACTTCACATGCAAATATTTGAAAAATGTAGTAACTATGCACATTCTCATGACTGCCATAGTATGAAAATCCTGCAGATCTTTGTGCACATATCATTCTTCAGCCCCCAAGTAGTAAATCTGAAATTCACCTTCACTATGTACATAATATTTTATTTTCCTTGAAAAAGCATAAATAATTTGTAAATACTTCTTCACCCAAGTCCTTAAAACAGTTTCCATATTTCTTGTTTTTGTTTTCTTTTTTTCTTTTTCTTTTTTTCTTTTTTTCTTTTTCAGTGCATATAACTAATTTGTTTAATGTCTCTGGATGATTTTATGATTCAGCCTGCAGAAAAATATCCAAATACTTTTTCTAAAGGATCTTTATTCGGGAGGTAAACAGTAATTTTCCTCAATTTTAGTATAATGATGCAGTTCATGTTTTATTTCCGCACCTGCCATAGTTGTCTGGAGTGCTATGATGCTCCAAAACACCAATTTGTGATGCAGATTTCCATATTTCTTGCCCTGCCTTTGTATATCGCTTTTTGCAGTTGGAGTAACTATTGTTTCTTTGTGGCTTCCGGTATGTTCTCTAAATCAATTTTATTTGTAATGTAATTGCTATTATTATGGGCTTTCAGATACGTCTCATTTATTCTTGTCAAACTTTCGTTGTTATTTTATATGGATAGTTTATTTTTGCACTCCTATTATCACGAACAAAATTGCTAATTAAGTGAATTTTGACATGTCAAGAGGCATGTAAATTTTTTAATTAAATGAGGCATTAATGAAATGATCTAGGATTTTTAAGAAGCTTTTGGAGCCTTATTTGGCATAAAGACCAAACAACGGATGTCGATCAGGATTCTGAGCACTCTCTTCTCGAGAAATAAAGTTTTTCCACAGGTTGAAATATTATACATGCTGCCATCACACATTAAAGCTAAAACACTCTGTCTGGCCCCTTTTTCTCTTCAACCGTGACTCCGAGTTGTGGACAGCCAAAGAATTAATGTGATTTTTTCTCATTCCACCAGTTATATCACATCTATTTGCTCTTACAGTTGTATACCTATGTTAGTTCACATCAATTATTTGACATGGAAACATTAACACTGATTTGCATTTCAATCCATGTATCTCTGCTCTTTGTTTAGAGGTTGTATATTTAAAAATGAACATAAGTATGCCCTTGTCCCTTCTAGCTTTTGTTTCACCCTTTTAAAAGCATTCCCTTATAACTTACATCAGGATTTGAAATTTTCATTGAAGCATTAAAACAAAGTATATAATAGACCAAGAAAGAAAGAAGATAATTGTTCCAGTTTTTTAAAATTCTTCAAATAATTAAAAGTTGCTTTTTAGGTTTTGCTTAAATTTCTGAGTAATTAATCTGTTTAATATTGGCTGTGCTTATTCTTCTCATAGTATCTCTTTAGCCCCCTCTCTCTATATTTTCACTAATGTTGCATGAGTACTCACACTAGCTCTCTTATTTAGCTTATCTATGCATTTTATTATCATGCCTGCACATCATTATGTCTTTCAGTAGCATGTCATATAATTCTATATTATCAGTACATTCATGATTATCTTCTGCATTATTTTGAGTTCCTAGTATACCTTATCCTTTAACATTCAGTGAATTTTCATTGAAAATATTGTTTTCATCTCAATCTGTTCAGTTCTCATCAAGACAATAAAACAATAAATGATACATTTGCTGCCATAATTTTATCGTTCATATATAAATTTTCTTTTTCTTAAAATGACTTTATGGAAAACTTCTGGCTATTTATTGCAATATGGCTTTAAAATATTTGGATTTTTGCAGGAAACATTGCACATGCACAATGATAACGACAAATCTCGGGCTTACCCAAATGATGGTTTGGAGGCAGCATCTTGTGACTCTAATGCAGAAGAAAAAGCACAGGAAATCGAAGGAAGAGGACAAACTTCTTGGGAAAGCCTCATAAAAAACTGGCCCTTGATGTCATCTATCATTGTTTATTGTGTTTTTGCTCTTCATGATATGTCTTACACAGAGGTAATTTCATGCCTGATATTGGGTTTCTAGAATATTTTTTGATTTACAATTTTTTTACAGCTCTCCTCCATAAATATTAATTGGTTGATCATTAGTCTCCTAAAGTTGAAATCTTTAATTCGGACCCCTCTGTGATTTTCTATTTTGTTGGCATGATGTGTTTAACAGTGATGTATGCATAACTGATTAATGTCTTCCTCCCATTTTGAGACATAGTGATGTAGGAAAAGCTACCTGAAGATCACAACAAAATACATCCATTGAATGATCAGCTTTGAGTATTATTATGTTTATAATTTTTGTATGTCAATTTAAGAATATTTTAAATTACATTTAGGGTTTTATGGAGCCTATAAATATACTTAAAGGTGTAAAATGGGATTATTTAACTTTTGATCTACAATACTACGAGAGTTTTCTTTTTGTTCTCCTTGTGGATTCAAAAGCCCTAGTGTGGATTCAAAAGCTCCAATCTTTGTTCTTTTGCTATTATGTTGTCTCAGCTGGTATTAGAGCTTTCACATACTCTGGTCTATTGGCCAACAAACGAAATTGTAGCAACCACTTCGTCACTTCAACGATGACAATCTTTGGGGAGAGAATTTTGTGAGAGCTATGTTTTAGGATTATTTTTGCGAGAACTAGCAAGTGATGCTGGAGAATTTGCTAGCAATGTAGGTATTCAAGTATCGATTGCAAGGTTAGCAGTAAAGCCCAACAGGTTTTGTGAAGGCGATAGGGTTTGCGTCAACGATGGGGCTCGCAGTTGTCTTTCTGATGGAAACGTTTGTGCACTCCCACATGGGCCAGACGCCTGTGTGTTAATTCTAATATCAAAAGGTTAAAGTTGAATTCATTTAGAACTTCATGTATGGTTATCAGTCTTGAAAAGAGTGCGAAATTTGGGATCATTAACACTTCATCCGATAGTCATATAAATCAAAAGTTGGTTCAAAAGTTTGTTGATATGGACCAATCAGGTAACAAAATTTCTGATAAATTTTTTTATTTCATATACTGTGAGGGGAAAATACTATGAACTTCAATTTCCATGAAGCTTCACACGTAGGAATAGTGGAGGGAGGCGAACTAGATGGTGTTTCATGCATCTACAAAATTGATACAGCCTGTACAACACTGATGTTAGCATTCATACAGAACTGACATTAGCATCTGACTGGATTCCTATTCAGTGGTGTTCTTTCTATCAGCTTGCTCTGGTACCAACTTGGATTTGATATAAAAGTGAAAGTAGAAGAAGAAATAAGGAAAAAAAGATAAAAGGAGGAAAAGGGAGAGGAGAGAGAATGTGTGAAAAGAGAATAGAGAGCTCTGGATTTTCTCCCTATCTCATATTATTTATATTTACCTAATAAGAGAGCTAAAAGCACGTATATACGCCTACTATTAACTCATTGTTACATATAGATAACATCCAACATCAAGCTAGGAGGAAGGCGAAGATGAGGACGAAAAGATGGGATTGATTGCCTCACATGATCCTTGAAATGGCCTCACACATCAATATTTGAGTATTACAAAAGGACTACCAGTGATGAAAATTATACGATGGAATTTTTTAATTTGCTCCACATTATCTTTCGGATAGCCTCACGCCACCAATGAAAATTCCTAGAAGGAAAACTTACATTAATGTTTTGGTCTTGGGATTATCTATGAAGCCCAACTGCCTAAGCCTTCCAGAAGTGCCAAAACTAAATACTATTGCATAGTTCTCATTTCACTAGTTATGCATTTCAATGTTATTGGTTTGTTCATTTTTGTCTCTAATTGTCTAATTGGTAACAAATTTTCTTGTGTAGACATTCTCATTATGGGCTCTTAGCCCTAGAAAGTATGGGGGTTTGAGCTATTCAACAGAAAACGTTGGCAAAGTTCTTGCAATCTCAGGTATCCTCATATATATATACATATATATGCCCTTGGATATTGATCGTGGTAAAAAAAACTTTTCAACTTTGGCTTTTGGCATCTTCAGTGCTTCGGAACTACATTCTTCAATTGAGTTGGTTTTTATTTTAATTTTTAAATTTTTTTTATAATAATTATTTTATGCCATCTCTACACACTTACAAATGTAAATTCATTCAGATAGAATAAATTCTTAGGGGTCATATTACTTTTCCCTAAAGGTGTTTTCTTTATTCCTTCTTATGGAGAAAAAATATATAAAAATGGGAACTCATTCCTTGTATAAAGTACAAAAATAACTCTAGCATTAAATGATATTTATCCATGATGCCCGTCCATCAATTGAATAGCTTAGAAGCTTTCACAGCTGTAGGCTTACTGAAATCACTTCAAGTAGTTGAAATAACAAAAGATGCTTTAAGTATATAAGAGTTGGCACAAGATGATAGGGATGCACATGTGTATATGTAATGTTACATAGGCACAGACTCAACATAACACAAATATGCCCATGGTTCAAAGTCTCAGCCGACACGGAGATGAGAAATTTACCTGGAATGAAAATATAAAGGAAGGAATTTGTCTCGGCCAAGATGACTGGAATGAGACTCCATGGCCCAAAACAGAAAAGAGTGGGGGAGGAGAAGGAGAAGTTGGCCGGGGGCATTCATGACATTAAGTTGCTGACTAATTATTCCACTTTTAGGTTTTGGTCTTTTAGTCTTTCAACTTTCTCTATATGCATATGTGGAGAAGATTCTTGGGCCTATCATGGTTTCTCGCACTGCGGGGGTAAGTTTTCTGCACCTTTTGGAATTTAAAATACTCTCTGCATTTCATCTCTTTTTTTGTTACATTATTTAATTTATTTATTCATTTATGTTTTTGCTTTCTGTGTGTACATATTGTCCTATGTGTAGATTTTATCCATACCTCTGTTGGCAAGTTACCCCTACATAGGATTGCTTTCTGGAATCAGCCTCTCACTGTTGTTAAATTGTGCATCTTTGATGAAGAATGTTTTATCAGTAAGTGCATTCACAACTTGATGATCTCTTCCTGAATGACCCTCTCAATGCAGTGTAGTGATTATGATGTATTCTCAGTACTGGTAAGGGTGAATCATAGATGTTGACCATAAATCTCATCAGTAAAAGTATGCTTCTGATTAAATTTCAAGCTGTATTCTGATTCTTCTGCCTCTTAAGATTTAGTTATTATTGGTGTAAAGCGGGTCATTTGGTAAGATATTCAATTTATATCATTTTCCAGAGCTTTAAAAAAGGCTCATGCTTGCTTAAAAAAAGACCTTCATGTCATCGTTATTATTGTTAAACATTTAGATGTTGAGCAACTTATTAAATCATAAAGCTTGTAAGCTATAAGATCAAAGTAAGTTTTATCACTTTATGCAAAGATGTGTAAATGATGTATTGAGCTACAGTTGGTCCAAGTAACTCGATTATTTTGTTTTTGGCACCCTCATTCTTTATTTGTTGTTGCTATTGTCTGATTTTTTTCCCATGAACTTCTTTTTTCCACTTTTTCTCTTTAGTAATTCATTACTCTCTCTAGGAAGTTAACGGATACCATAAATCAATGCTGCTTCCATTGTTTAATATTATTGACGTTGCTCCTAGCATCATTTCTCTTTTCACATTAGAATTTTGTTTACTTGATCATTTTTGCCTTTTGTTGTTAGACCAGTTTTGACTTCTGAGAAACCTGTTTCCTGACTTGTTAGATGGAAGGATTTGTTTCTGGTAGATAGGTTTTTCACTGGGGTATATTTTTTTTAAAGATCGTCTGTGGCCAACAGGAGGATGGTTCTGAGAAAGCAGGTTTTTCAACTAGTGAACAGGAGGATAATTTGTCTCTGATAGGTAGGCTGTTCACAGGGGTAGTTGTTGAGAAAAGAGCTAAGTGGAGGGAAGAAGCTTCTGGACAGGGCTATGGACTAATTGGTCATTCCACAAGGGCCATGAGTTAGAGGGCTTAGGAACCAGGTATTGCAGAGGTGAATGCTGTTGACGGGGAGGTGATTCAACGTCCACAAATGATCCATTTGGAAAAAGCATATGAACTAAATCTACCTTCTTAAATTCTAATATCATCTTGACAATAAATTAAGATAATCTTAATGCCCATTTAAGTGAATTAGAAATGTGTTTAGATGACAAAATGTGTTTATCTATATGTAAACATGTCCATGAAAACAGATGAGTGCACAATTAGTTATGAACTTAGCATGCATATTATCTAGAGAAAAAAAGATATCAATTGATCTGTCCATCATTCTTTGAAAAGCATTTCCTTTAAATCATCGATTTGGACACATATCCAGAAATTGTGGTCTTTAGTGTCTTTCCTTTATTGATCTGATGTTTGTTTTGCTTCAATTTCATTTTTCTATAAATGGTATATTTGACCACATATCACAAAATTGTGGTCTTTATCATCTCCCTTACTGATTTGATCTTTATCTTCGATATTTCATTGTAATTAGAGCTCCATTATAACTGGCTTGTTCCTTCTACAAAACAGAGCTGTGGTAATTTTCTCCCTTTGATTTTATTTGGTTCCATAGTTTTCTTTGTCTTCCTTTTTTTTTCTTTTTTTTTTTTGCATGAGAAGATTGTGATCCATTAAAAATTTATTAATTTGATTTGGCCCGAAACTGTTAACAACAGGACCAACACCAAAGGGGAGCTGCTAATGGCATTGCTATGACTGCAATGTCCCTATTCAAAGCAGTTGGTCCAGCTGCTGCAGGTGCAATGTAAGTGTAATCTTGATTTTTTTAGCTTTCTTTATTTTTAATGTTTTTCCGTTACATTTTTTGTGATGGAAAACACCAATCATAGTAGGTGTTTAAAACATCAGAGGATAGCTACACTGTGATGATTCTCCATTATGGAAGTTCTCATTTATCATTTGATATTCTCTGTGGTAGGTATTTACTACTTACTATGCATGGTAAGATCTCTCTTGTTGACATTATCATGTCAAAATTTCGGAATCTTTTTATAATCTGAATTTGGAGACTACACTCTTCAAATTGAAATTATTGCCATCCAAGTTGCACCCACGTCTCATGCTAGGGGGCAGTGAAGCTCAATTAATTATGTGAACTTATTATTTTTCGAACAAGAGTCAAAGATTTTGAATAAAGAGAAACATAAGAGATAGATGGATCAAGTCTGTTGGAAGCTGTTTCAAAAATATAAACAAAAATAAAATGAATTGATTATAGAAGGCATTTAGATGCTACGTATTCACAAGGGATACAGATAGCACACATTACTTCATACTTTGTCAACTCATATTGCATTTTTGTGACATACTTGCATGCAATTAATTGATGAGATTCTCAAATTGTGATTTTCAACGAGCTTTGTCATTTTGTTATTCATGATCTCAATATTTGCAGCTTTTCTTGGGGACAGAAGCGCCAGGATGCAGCCTTCTTACCAGGTATGATGCTCTACTAAGTTCATATTCAGGTCTTGTTTACTAAACTATAAAGGATAGTCTTTTTCCTAAATGTACATACAGCGCAATTTTCACCTAGTGGGTCCAATAATTAAAATGATTGTAGAAACGCATGCTCAACATGCCCATGAAAAAAATTCCAACTTCAGGAGAAGTCCCATCAATCTTATGTCTTCCATACTCTTTTTTTTTTTGCCAAATGTTTTCCATACTTGGTTAAAGAAAAAAGCAACAATAAAAAACTACATTTTGGTACATGTTTAAATTATTTTCAATTTTTATGAGAATAAAGCCACAAGTCAAATTCATTGGGTTCAAAAACATTTTCAAGCATCCCTTGCTGATATTTTTTAAATTTCGCATTGTATAACCTTGATTGCCTAATTTGTCGATAATTTTTTCAAGTCCCCATGTTTTAAATTAGATGACTACTATGAAAAAAAGCAATGGATTAGATGGATATGATTATTTTGGGGGCAGACTTATGCTACTCATTGTCTGTGTCTAAAAGGTCTAAACTCATTTAACTTAAGCATTATGATGTGTCAAATGTGAATTGGATATTCTCTCTTCTATTCCTTTAATTGGTTTGATGGTAGCATATGTGGAGGCATCAAGCATCATCTTAGTTCTTCGCTCAAGGATTGCTGCAAAAATATCCCATTATCTATCTTTAAAAATCCGCCCTACTTCATTTGCTCTTTTAATCATGCCATATTTCTCATATTTATTGTATGAAAATTTTTATGGTTAATTTTTACTAAAATTCCTTCTAAAAGTTAGAAATTGTAGAATGAGTTATATTGATATAGTTATACAGGTAATGCGATCTAGGAACACTTAATTCTTACTAAAATTCCTACCAAAAGGTGGAAAATGAGTCATATTGATATAATTAGACAAGTAATGCGATCTAGGAACTCAGAGGCTGATGTTTTACTTCTGCCTTGCAAATATACTCCAACTTCTGTAGTATGTTTCCAAATTTTTGTTTCATCCCCTTTGAAAAGCTAAATTGAGTACAATTATCTTGTTCAAATGCAGGTGTCAAGATGATTTTCTTTATCCTGAATGTCGTTGAGATAATTGGAGTGCTGATGACGTTTAAACCATTTCTAGTTCAACGTGACAAGTAGAGAAAAGTAAACGTTATGAAAATCAAGCCCTGTTTGGGATTGACTATCCACGACATTTTCCTTTGATGGGTTGGTGCTTTACTGCATACACTATAGTGATGATAGCTTTTCGCAATCAGGGAAATGCTTTTGTGTATTTTTTTAACTTTGATTACTATGTATTGCATGTTGTATACTTTTATGTCATTGACGCTTGTATTTCAATGGAAGACAAAATCAGGAAGAGGAATGTATCTGTGCTATATATGAGTTGGTGAGCTGAACCTATTTCCTTAAAAATGGCATTACAATATTAGAAGAAGAAAGCCACCCATTTTTCTTCATTTTGAAGAATTAGAAAGTTGTTGCCAACAAAGTACCATACTGTAGAAATGCAGGAACAACAGTAATTTAGAAGATTCATTATGATTTCACAAACTTACCTTTCCAATGAGCCTGAATAATTTTTTTTGTAGGTGACAATAGAAGTCCTTCCTGACAGAATATAGGATTTTCACTATCTACTGCTGACCTATGCACCATTATTAAATATTGTTTGGGTTAACCTTCTCTTGCCTGTATGCAACTGAGAGTTAATAATGGGGACAAAAGTATGGGTTCTAAAATGTTGTTGAAGTTCTTGTGTTAATCATGTCTATAGTCTATACACATGCATTCTTCATAATATTATACAAAATTAGTACATAAGTGAAATGTATATCAAACATTCAATTAGAAAAGAATAGAAAGGAACAGTATCTTAAAATATTTGTTTTTGGGGAAATTTCGCCAATTGAAATAGTTGAAAGATGTGCCAAAACAAAAATTCTGCCAATTGAATTCTTGAGGGGGGAAAAAAGGAACAACAGAAGTAAGGGCAGTCAGCAAGCAGACAAGCATTTTCATAAACAGATTCATATCCATTTCTTTTACAGATTACACTAACTCTGTCAGTAGCTCAATTTGCCCATGGTATGTTATGATAAATATATATTATAAAACATCCTTTTCTGTTCTCTTTCTGTATCTATAAATACTCATTCTTTGCATTAATTTGATCTTCCAATGTTTAAATTTTAAGCTTCATTATGTTTTCCTGTTTCAGAAAATAATCGAGATCAAAATTCAGTTCAAGGAGAAACTATCATCGCTTTGGTCTCACCAAGCCAATAGACAAGAAGAGTTCCTCCATAAGGAATCACAGGTGCAGCTACATTAATACCAGCAAGCTGAAATGAGCCACTACCCAATTGTACTGGGGCATCAGTTGCAGCAGCAGCAGCTGCTGAAGAAGCATATCAAGCTTATGCTAGTGGTCAGTTTTGAGTCCTACAGAAGCACTTTTGGCTGATCTCTCTTAGTCAATAGAAAATGAAATGGAAGGGATAGAGGAAGCAGCTAGCTGGATATCCCTCAAAATGATCTTAAATTCCAATGGAGGAGGAGATCAGGGTTCCTTAATGCCCCGTTTGGATTCGCTTTAGCTAAAATTACTTTTGGAACTCAAAATGCTACTTGATCTAAAGCAATGGGGTGATAATCACTTGTAAACAACTTGAGAGGTGTTAAGATGGTTGGCCATAGCTATGCGCTCTAGCTTTTGCCATAATTAGTTCTAGTATGAAGATTTGATATGTGTTGATGATTTGGATATGAAGGTGTCGACTAGCTTGTTGGTAAAGTCTCTTGGTGGTTGTATCAAAAATCTAGATTTGAATCCTGCTCTTATCGGGCGATGAAGATTAAGGGAAAGGGAAAGAACTGTTGTGTAGCTCATAAGCTCAATTGGTTTTCTTAAGGGAAAAAAAAAGAGAAAAAAATAGATGATTTTTATATGACTTTAAATAAATATGTAAAGAGATAGTTTTTCAAAAGTAATTTTTAATAAAGCTAATGTAAACACGACGTGTACTGAGATAACTACCGAAGAGTCGTTTTCAATAATATAACACTGTCAACCTCGAGGCTGGCTGCCACAATGGTAGCAACCCTGAGACTGCCAAGGCTTCAGACAAATTGAGTTCGGATTTGCTGTTGGTCCGACACAGGTGATCATCACCTGTTGATCATCGTTGGATGACCAACACGGGTGCAAGAAAGGGGATCCAATGGCTCACATAAGAAAGGCCCATAGAGGTGATAAAAAATACACCAGATTTGGGCCTTTCTTATGTGAGTCATTGGATCCCTTTTCTTGTACACGTGTCAGACATCCAACGGTGATCAACAAGCAACAGGTGTTCACCTGTCAGATCAACAACAAATTCAAACTCGGTACTGTGGAATAAGAAACCTTGAAGGCTGTTCCTGTTATAAATTCTGCCAACCACTCCCACTGTTGCAGGTTTTGAAGATAACAGAAAACGATCATATGCTTGGTTACAGGACCTTAGGCAAATCACTGAGTTTTTTTTTATATACTTTTTAAAGTTAATTTAATATTTGGTTATTTTAATAATCAAATTTTTATTTAAATTTAAATCTATTATATAAAGAGCAATAAGCTGATGTGGTAGCCATAGAATTATTTCCCTCCTTAATTCTCTCTTTTTCTTTATCCCTAATATTGGTTTTGGCCCTACTTCAAAATGATACGACATTATATCATTGGTCCAATTAATTAATTGAAGCTTAGATTTTTAAGATTATTTATTGGTGTGAGTTCCATTTAAGTTTTCATTTTCTTTCCATAATTAATTCTTTTCTTTTTTAATTTATTGTGGGTCTTATCCACTTTTTCCCTCACTCTTCTTAATTATTTTTCATTTTTTATTTAAAAAAATGATCCCAGTGTACTTTTTACTTTCTTTGTGTTATTTTAAATTTTTTTTATTTTTTTTATAATACATCCAAATTAATTTTTTTTCAATTTCTTTATTTTTTATTTTTTATTTTTTTAATCATTCTTACGTATTAAAATATATACTTTAACTCTATAAATTTAATTACGATCAGACGGTCAAGATCATATGATCAAAATATATTTTGTATATTTATAATTAATTAGATAAAATATTATTGATAAGTCCCGTACATTACACGAATTTGCACTCGTGTAAATATAGATCAAACCCATTTCCCTTTTTCCGGAGGTCCTTTTTTTTTTTTTTTTTCCCTTTTTTCTTCTGGAGCTTTATGGGTTTGCCAAAGCGGCAACAAAGATTGGCCCAAACCTGACCCTGTGAAATCCAAAAAACGACAAAAGTAACAAAGATCGGTCTAAATCTGCACTCAAAAACCCAAAAAGAGCTAAGCAAAAGGGTGGCCTTCTTCTGGCCTTTTCTAAAAGCTTAGTCCACATTTAATATGCACACAATTATCATGCAAGCAGTTTTTGCCTCACAGCAGCTAGGGGATTTTTTAAAGTATGTAACTTGGTTTATTATTGTTATTATTATTATTATTATTATTATAATTTTGCCAAATGATAGAAGTTATTCATATTCCGAAATTCCCAATTTTAATAAATGGGTATCGATACACTTCCATGTATTCGAACCGAAATCTCTTCTCTAAAGACGGGATATACATATTACTAGACTATAAGGCCATTGACTGACAACTTGACATATTATAAAAAGTCATTTTTAGCAATGTAATAATCAAAATGGTTTACAGTGAACTTTGGTTTATTATATAATTTAAACAACTTTTCACATTGACTTAAAGACGGGGTATACATACTGCTAGACTATAAGGCCATTGACAAGCAACTTAATTTATTATAATAAGTCATTTTTAACAATATAATAATCAAAGTGGTTTACAGTGAACTTTGGTTTATCATATAATTTAAACAACTTTTGACTTTCAAATAACCCTTTTCATTGTCAAAGCCATCGAGTTATTTACCAAAAAAAAGCTACAAAAAAGCTACTTTTGTTTTAATTTTTTATCATTTTACTCTATCAAATTGCTTTTTTGGCATGCTCCATGCCTTTAATTGGGATGAGTAACCAAGTTAGATGACTACTTTTGGTACAAAACTCGATCAATTCAACTTTTTATAACTAGACTAGAAGGGCTTCGAGTTGGAGGGTGAGGAATTAGGTTAAATGCTAAATTTCTTAATTATATGCCTCAATAGTACCCTTTAATCACGCTTCTATTGATTAGGTAAAAAATGCTATGAATGTTTAGTCTTGCTTGGTCAGATCCGCTGGACTGCATATACGGTCGACTCATCTATATGATGAGCTTCCATAAGTTGATTAGTTCCTCACAAGATGATGTCATGAGTTTGGTTTGGCCAAATAATTAAGGGCCTATTTGGGAACTTCAACAACTGGGTTTGACCAGTTCTGATCTCTTTCTGTTATATGGTTTTTATGTAAACCATCTTACAGTTGATTTAAAAAAAAACTTTGTTTATGCCTAATTTTTTGGACATGATTGAACTGATCTACATAAAAAAATGCATTTATTAAACAGTACTAAATAAAAATCAGACAGACTTATTATCAACTGGCCAGGTTCTTAAGTTTGCCAAACACCTCCTAAAGGTTGGCTAGACATGAAAACATTACATAAGCTCGCCCGGCCAAGTGAAAAGAACATACCAATAAAGTTTCTTTTGTGAGCTTTCATTATTTTAAAGGTCATCTAGTCTCCCGTAATGATATGGTTGGGTTTTCTTTTTGAAGAGTTGGTGGAATTTTCCCAATATTAGAAGTATTTGAAAGGATTGAGGCAATGATATATTTTTTCTGTTAGGCTTAAAAAAGAAATCAAATTAATTTGCAAAACGCACCGTAATGACTTATTGGTCTGGTTGTTTCGAATTCATGTACACAACACGTACATTGACTAGGGACATTAGTAGTGGCCAAACGGTCAGTTGGCCCGCGGGCTGACCGTGACCGGCCCGTTAAGATAACGGTCAAGGACATGTCTGGCCTGTTAAGGTGACCGGCCCGTTAAGGCCTGTCCGTTAGTAGTGGATGGATTGGGCCAGCATTTCATGTCCGTTAGGCCCGATTCGGCCCGTGACCATTAAGAAGCCCGATCCGTTGCCCGTTTGTCCGTTTGGCCCGTGTCCGTTTGCCCAATAGGCTGCCCATTTGACCGGCCCGTGTCCGTTTGATCCGTTTGGCCCGTGTCCATTTAGCTTGATTCATTTTCATAAACATAAAATTATATGTTGGTGAAGGGATTTGAACCTAGGACCTTTAAGTCTTAGAAGAGAAGCCCTAACCACTAAACTATATATTAGCTTGTGTTTAATTGTTGTGATATATAATATTTAACCTTATTTCATATTCTTTTATAAATCTATAATACTACTTATAAAAGTGTAAATGATGGAAAAACTTTTGATTCACTAAAATACCCTTATAATTAATAGTAATGACACTTATGCCCTCTTATATATAATTTTAATTGCTTAAAATCTCTTTAACTTCTTTATTAGAAAATTTCTTTTTAATTACTTTTTTTTTATTCTTAATAACTTTAGCACTATTCCATTCTCTATCAAGTTTATTTTTTTTTTTATAATTCTTTTTAAAATAAAAATTTATTATACTTTAGTTGTGCATTTTTTAAATTATATTATATTTTCTATATCTATACATATATATATATGTGTGTGTGTGTATGTATATGTGTGTGTGTCTATATATATATGTGTGTGCATGTGCGCGCGCGCGCGTATAGTTTGAATATTAAAAAAAAAATTGATTGGCAACAATATTCTATATATAATTATAAAAGTAAATAAATAGGTATGGTTCCATACAATTTCACCAATCAAAAATTATAATAGTAGGACATTTCTAATTGCTTAAAGATTACTTATAAATAGTATGGAGTAATTCTTTTTGAATAAAAATTAATCACAACAAAATTATTATAAATTAAATTGAAATTATTTTGTAAGTATGGTCTCATAAAACTTTATCAATTGTTTTAATTCAATTGTTTTTTTATATTATAAATACTAACACATTTATAGATCGAACTCAATTACTCGAGAAATTAAATATTAAATGATTCACACTTTATTTATTATTTTCAAGAAAAAACAAAAATAATTTGACCAATTGTTCTGCTATAGTTTTTATTTATAAATACCGATTCATCACTATATCATATTTAATTTTTCAAATAATTAAATATTGTGATATTTTAAAAAACGACCGTTGAATGAGATGTTCCGCTTATGTAAGACATGTATGAAAAAAATCATGTTGATTCAACGGTCATTTTTTACTAAATACCACATTCTTGAAAAAACTATGATATTAAATTTGCATAGTTTAAACAATTTAAATGTTTTTATCAAAAACCAACTGTCGGATCTATGTGATTTTTTGCACGCACAATGTGTCTATATGGAACATCTTATCCAACGGTCGGTTTCATAAAATAGTACCCCCATGTTAACATTTGTACAATATGAATAAAAACCATATGATACATAAGTTTAAACAATTTAAAAATTTTCTCAAAAACCAACTGTCGGATGTATGTGATTTTTTCTATGCACAATGTGTATATATGAAACATCTTATCCAACGATCGGTTTTACAAAATAGCATCCCTATGTTACAATTTTTACAACATGAATATGAACAATATGATACATAGCTTAGATGAAAACAAACATAAATAGTTTTTGTTATAATGGATAAGGTCAACTGACCGTTGGATCACTCTAACTTTGCGAGCATGGAATTCTTAAGAAGCTAGTTAATGTGAACACTGTCTATGGGCGAGAATACATTCAATCTTTTTTTTGGATCACTCTGATTTATTTTTGCATTGCAATTTGAAAATAAGAAATATAAAGTAATTTATTTTGAATTTTATAGTAATTGATTATTTGAAAAATCATGTTTTATCTATAATTTGAGTTAGAATTTGAAAAAAAAAAAATTAATTAATAATTTTTTTCACTTTATTTAGTTAAATTTCATACTAACAAAATTTTATTTTAGAGTATCTTTATTTGAAACTGATAAAAGACAAATCTCACTGTTTGTTTATCTCTTTATTCGATAAAATTTATTGTTATTTTTTTTAATATTCCAAACACTAAAAAAATAACAAACTTTGTTGATGCCTTATTGAATTAGGAAATTAATTGAAAATATGACTTAAAAAAGGAATTACAGATAAACTTTATGTAATTAATATTGCAAGAGGGTAAAATGGTCATTAACATTTAATGCGAGGGTATTTTAGTCGATCAAAAGTTTATTCAACATTAGGCTTTTTATAAGTAGTATTGATTTATAAGAGAATATAAAATAAGGTTAAATATTATATATCACAATTATTAAACACAAACTAATACATAGCTTAGCGGTAGGGTATTCTCATTTTAAGACCTAAAGGTCTTAGGTTCGAACCCCTCCAGCCTCCATTAAAATTTTATGAAAATTTAGCTTAACGGATCGGGCCAGCCCGCTTTGCCCATTTGATCTGTTTGGTTTGTCTGTTTGACTGACCAATGGACAAAGCCTGTTTGGCCCGCCCGGCCCGGCCCGTTCGTTAGCTTAATGGACAGGTTAATTGGGCCGGATTGGGTAACCCTCTTGAAAGTTTTGACCGGCCCGATCCGGCCCGTTATCTTAACGGTCACCAGCCCGCTTGGCCTGTTAGCCCGCTAGGCCCGCTTCCTTAACAGGCCGGTCCGGCCCGATCCGCCCGTTTGGCCACCACTAAGGGACATATTAAAGGTACAAAACATTTCTTCGAAATTATGAAAGTATAGCAAAACATGAGTGAATTTTTGTAAATTTTTTATTTTTATAAAAAATTAATAAATATGCCTTCAAGATTAGTATTAATTTATCCAATTATACTAGATCTTGTATGTAGGAGATAAATAATTATCCTATTTTAAATCAACAATTCTATATCACTCGATACTTTAATCTGAAATTAAAAACCACCCTGAAGTTTCGTAGTTTGAGTGGTGTGTGAAAAAGAGAAAATCAGTTTGAGAGAATAGACCTCACCACTCAAAGCATGATACATTAGAGTGATTTTTAATTTCGAATTAAAGTGACTGGTGCTATAGTATTTTTTATTTTAAATTTTCATAAATAATTAAATATTAATAAATAACATTTTAAGAATAAATGATTTTCATATATTTAGTTGGGCCTAGTGTTGAGTCTCACAAAGCTTGAATTAAAAGCATATGATACAATTTTATATATTTGAATTAAAAGCAACGACAAATGCATATTGAAAAAATAGAAGGGCAATTTCCATAAATAATTCTAAGTTTTCAAAATATTACGGCTACGAATCCGATTCAAAACATATTACGGCTATACATCTATTACTGTTTTTTTGGACGAAATTACCCTTAAAATTGAAGTTTGACCAATTTGTACAGGATCTACAATTTTATGTATAATATTAAAAAAATAAATAGAATCCCCAATCCCCAATTTATCTAATAATTACCAATATTGTTAAAAATCATCAATCCACTTTATATCACGTTAATATTTAATGTTGGTCATTCAATGTCCCCCGAATTTTTAATTATAAAAATTATTACATATAATTACCAATTTAACAAGTAATCCCCAATTTTATAAGCAATCCCTAATTTTTTACGAAGTCTCCAATACCTAATTACTTACGGAATATCCAATTTATCACAAAATCTCCAATACCCATATTTGCACAGTATCCCCATGTGTACACATAATCTCCAAAATTAAACACAGCTCCTGATCCCCAAATTTATACACAATGAGTGAATGATATTTATGTCCTCAAAAATATTTTTATAATATGTTTTGGATCGGGTTCGTAGTCGTAATATTTTGGAAATTTAAGATTATTTATGAAAATTGTTCAATTAAAAATAAATAAAGAATAAAGTAAGAATGTAAAGGAAAAATAAAAAGTAAAGTTCACTGCACTTTTTCGAACTCCTTTTTAAAAAGCCTTCTCCGAATATTGTACACAGTAAAGTGTCAGCATGCTGTCTCTCTCTTTCCACCTTTATTTCACGAGTCTTTTGTTCCAAGTTCCAACCTTTTTGGGTTCCAATTTCCACGTTGAACCAGCCCATGCGCGAAAATGTGGAGAGATTCATCATGGAAATGGCGCCAAATCTCTTTCCCGGTTTTCCGGATTGGTCCCCTCCGTTCACATGGGAGTGGCTTTAGCAGTCCTTTGTGGGTTATGAATCACATGAGAGCCACCCCATAAAAGGGACTGGTCCAGACCGCCAGTGGCAGCCCATCATTTTCAGTCTCTTTCTGATTATATATGAATGTATAGCCAAGGCAAGTTGGTTTGTTGTTTTCTTAATAAATGAACGCTGCCTGTTTGAATAAATGATTTAATGAGAAAGAAAACGGACATCTGTCTTTAATTCTTTGTCACATGCAAGTTTTTTCTCTATCTGTAATTGAAAAAATGAAAATTGCTTTTGTGTCAATGTGTCATGGTTTCTGTCTTTTAGCTTTAAAAACAAACGTTGAAGGGGATTGGTGATTGGTTCTGTATGTGCTTGTTTTATGTTTTTATTTATTTATACTATAGTGGAAGATTCGAAGCATTTTGGAGTATGTATTCTAAAGGTTTTCGTTAAGCAGTGAATATGTCATTTATTTATTTTTTATATATCACCTATTAATTTCAAAGACAGAGAGCTTTTTGGGCTGAATTCTTGTTAGATTTGATTGTAGTATGGAGGGAGAGTGCGGAGAGAGACTGCTGAAAAAGGACTACTATGAGAATTGCCCGGGCTGTAAGATGGACCAGCTTAAAGAGTCTCGAACAGGTTTGCCAATTAGAGAAATCCTTTCTGTATGGCTTGTGGCGCTGGGCGCTGGTAAGCACTCTTTGTTTTTTATGCAATGTTTAAATTTGTGAGCACTTGTCAAGTTAAAGAATGGTTTGAATTGTTATTTTACACAATCAAGAGAACATGCATAGTTTCATAGTGTAGAGCGAAGAAAGCAAATATGACTTCATCATTGCGATCATATAATTCCCATTCGATGTTTCCTCACTTTACTAACTGATAATCTTCAGATCAAACCAACAGATGGCTCAGTGGAATAAGCATATGCTGAAATTATGACTGTATATATATAGAGAAATGCTGACTAGATCATTAATCCACTGAACCATCTGTTGGTTTGATCTGAAGATTAGCAGTTAGTAAGGTGAGGAAACATTGAATGGGAATTATATGATAGCGATGATGAAGTCATATTTTCTTTCTGCGCCCTTCACTATGAAATATGCATGTTCTCTTGATTGAGCAGTTGTTGCTTACTCTAAGTGCTTTTTCGTTCTTATCTGGTCTATTGATTAGAGCAGTAGCATTCCTGTCTTATGCAGATTCTTTTCACCCTCTCATTCAATTCAAAGATGCTAACCCGGTATCATCAACTATATATATATATATATATATATATATATATTTTTTTTTTGTTTGGGGAAAGATGCAGTTATTAGAACAGATGAAACTCAATTTTTAAGCTGCAGTTTTCTTGCATGATGAACAATATATGAAGTTGTTGTAGATATGAATGATTTGTCAAGTTGTTTTAGGGTTGAACATCCAGCATGTTTATTGGTTGGAACTTTAAACAAATTCTTTTAAAGCAGGTTTAAACGTATTTTTCACGTGTCTCTGCACCACTACGAGCAAGGGTATTCCATTGATTTCTCTCATATATTTGTGCCCTAATATCAGTTTTGTGTTTTACCTTTGTAGCTCTGCCAATATCATCTCTCTTTCCATTCCTTTATTTCATGGTGAGTGTACAAATTTACATTTTAGAGTATATAAAATTTTACTTCTTGATGTTTCTAAAAATTATATGGGAATAGGATGTATCTTTATTCATCAACTTTGCACATATGGAATTTTCTTATTGTCTACTTCCAAAGGGTTCCGAGCATCAAGTGTAGGACTATTTACTTCTTCAAGTTTGTAATCTTTACTCATATTCTGATGCTCAGGCCCTTCAAATTCACCATTTATGTTGTTCATATAACTAATTATATAAATCTAAACTGCAAAATCCATGTTGAGCTGGGCTTGTTTTATCTTATTTTATTTTATTTGTTTATTTATTTTTAAGGAAATCCAATTGTAACTTAAACCCTGTGCCTATTTTTTCAAATTCTAGAATCCTTCAGTGGCGTCCTTTTATGCATGGGTGGCTATTAGTTCATGAATATGAAATGTCATCTATAGGCTAACCAAAAATGAGATAGATACACTTCAACTCTTTGTATTTTTAAAATTATAATATTTAATTAATATGCATTTTAAATTAATATATTTAAGGGGATTACTTTTCAAGTAATGGTAACTGTAGATCTCTAGCTTTATGCATAACGACACCCATCTATACAACACAGGGTCTCAGTTATTTTATGGTTTGGGGACCGTAATACCTTGCAATTGTTTAGAAATAGATACCGACAAGGAAACTATAACTTCTGCAGTCCTGCCCAACAATTTGCTACAGTTTCTATTGTCCTAAAACATCCAGGCAATGTTTCCTTCTGCACTTTCCTCCATGAAACGTAAAGGACAAGCCTATAAAAGGCCTTACCTTATTATTTATGAAGAAGCCATGCAAAGTGAAAACTATCTTTTAGAGAAAAGAACAATCTCTTATTCAAAAAGTGTATTCAATATGATTACAAACCTAGAATTTATAGAGAAGCTATTACAAAAATATGGAAGGTCAACTCTACAAAATATAGCAACCTAAGAAACATAGAAACTCTTAATACATGGAAATTAATAAATTACGGAAAGTAAAATATAGCCAAATATTATGTACAGCTCAACCCCCCCTCAAACTCATGATGCTAGCGCAGAGAGCATCAAGAGTTTGTTAAGTAAGGAACGAAACTGAGCAGATGTGTGAGTCTTAGTAAAGAAATCGGCTAGCTAAAGAGCAGAGGAAACATGAAAAAGCTTAATAGTCCCAGTTTGAACATGCTGACGGATAAAATGACAGTCGATCTCAATATGTTTGGTACGCTCATGAAAGACTGTGTTGTGGGCAATCTGAATGGCACTCTGGCTATCACAATAGAGAGGAGTAGAAGGAGAGACAAAGACACCCAAGTCAGAAAGCAACCATCGAAGCCATATCACCTCAGCGGTGACCTGAGCCATAGCACGATATTCAGCCTCAGCAGTGGAACGAGCAACCACAGTCTGCTTCTTGCTCTTCCAGGAGATAAGAGAATCACCGAGAAAGACACAGAAGCCAGAAGTGGATTTGCGATCATTAACATCACCAGCCCAATCATAATCAGCATAAGCTCTCAACTCAAGTATAGAAGAAGACAATAAGTGCAAACTCTGAAAGATAGTGCCACGGATATAGCGAAGAATACGCATGAGAGCACCCCAATGAGTAGAACGAGGAGCAGAAACAAACTGACTGAGAATATGTACTGCATAAGCAATGTCAAGCCGAGTCACAGTGAGGTAGACTAAACTACCAACAAGCTCCCTGTAAGGGGTAGGATCATCCAAAAGCACACCATCAGAAGTAGATAATTTGGCATTCAACTCCATAGGAGTATCCACAAACTTAGAATCAGTTAATTGAGCCCGATGAATCAACTCATTAGCATACTTAGCCTGTGAGAGCAAATAACCAGAAGGAGAGGATGTAACTTCAATGCCCAAAAAATAACGAAGGGGTCCTAAGTCTTTCATCTCAAATTCAGCAAAAAGATGACGTTTAACCTCATCGATAGCAGAAATATCAGAACCAGTGATGATGATATCATCCACATACAGAAGAATAACAACCAGACCAGTAGAAGTATGGTGAATAAACAAGGCAGAATCATAAGTACTCGGAGTAAAGCCGATTGGAGAGATAGTGGTCTGAAAACTATCATACCAAGCACGCGGAGACTGCTTGAGACTGTATAGAGCTCGACGAAGACGACACACCAGTCCGGATGTATGAGGAAGACCAGGGGGAGGACGCATATACACTTCCTCATACAAAAACCCATTAAGAAAAACATTTTTCACATCAAGCTGAAAAAGAGGCCAATGGCGAACAACGGCCACAGAAATCAGAGTACGAACAGTAGTCATCTTGGCAACAAGGGCAAAGGTTTCCTCATAGTCAACACCATACTCTTGAGAAAAACCTTTGGCAACTAACCGAGCTTTGTATCTCTCTAAAGAGCCATCAGAATTTGTCTTGACCTTATATACCCATTTACATCCAACAAGATTTTTATCTGCAGGTAACGGAACCAAATCCCAAGTACCAGTCTTATGTAGAGCATCCAATTCAGTTTGCATAGCATCAATCCAATTAGGATCAGAACATGCTTCCTTATAGGATCGAGGCTCAAAATAAGAATGTACAGAAGTGAGAAAACTCCGAAAAGAGAGAGAATAACAAGTATTAGAAAAACCAAGTCTTACCGGAGGGCGACGAAGGCGGGAGGATCGGCGTGTGGGCGGACAAGTCAGTAGTTGGTAGGACATCAGAAAGGACGTCGAACGAGAGAGGAGGAGAAGAAGAAGTCCGGCGAGAATAAACTAAGGGAAAAGAAAGAAAGTCAGAATGTGAAGCATTAGACGAAACAGGAGGAACAGTAGAAGAATCCAAATCAGAGATATACTCATATGGAGGAACAGAGGAAGGAAAGGGATCAATAGAGACAAGATCTTCTTTACTAATAGGAACTATGCGAGGAGGAATAGAAAAGAAAGGAACACGTTCAAAAAAGGCAACATGACGAGAGACATACAATTTTTTAGAAAGGGGATCATAGCAACGGAAACCTTTATGAAAGGAACTATAGCCTAAGAAGACACATAAGACAGAGTGAGCACTAAGTTTAGTACGAGCTCGTTTAGGAAGAAGAACAAAACAAGTACATCCAAACACCTTAAGAAGAGAATAATTTGGAGGTTGACAAAAGAGTTTTTCATAGGGAGACAAACTAGAAAGAAGAGGAGTAGGTATACAATTAATGAGATAGACAACAGTGAGAACAGCTTCACCCCAGAAGACAGAGGGAACAGAAGAAGAAATAAGAAGAGAACGAGCGGTGTCAAGAATGTGGTGATGTTTCCGCTCAGCAACACCATTTTCTGCAGGAGTATCAGCACAAGAAGACTGATGAAAAATGCCCATGTTAAGAAGAAAATCAGTAAATTCTGTTAAAAAATATTCACCCCCCAGGTCAGAATGAAGAACTTTAATAGTCGTGAAAAATTGGTTTTGAATCATAGAGTGAAATTCTTTAAAAACGCGAAAAAAATGAGATTTATGAGACATGAGATAAGCCCAACAGAACTTACTATAATCATCAATAAAGGAAACATAATAAGAAGAACCACCCTTAGTAGTAACCAGGGAAGGACCCCACACATCAGTATGAACAAGAGCAAATGGTGAATCAGAAATAGACATACTTTTATTAAATGGCAAAGCCTTCATTTTTGCAAGTTTACACTCACTACAATCTCGAATATCATCAATAGGGACTTTGCCTAAATGGCCAGACTTAACAAGACTTTCTAAACGAGCACTAGACACATGACCTGACCTAGCATGCCATAGATAAAAAGGGGAGGACTTATTGGTAAGAGAAAATAAAGATAAAGCAGAAGAAAAACTGGACTCGGGAATCTAAAGAGAATCCACCACATATAAGTCACCATTTCTATGCCCTGTCCCAATCTGCTTTTTGGATACCCGATCCTACACAACACAAGTCAAAAAAAAAGAAGATAACATCAAAACCAGAATCAGATAATTGACTTATAGAAAGCAAACTAACTGACAATTGAGGAACAAAAAACACATTAGGAATAGAGAGAGAGGAGCTAGAGGAAGGAAGGACAGAGCCTATATATTTAACATGCATGTGAGATCCATTTGCAGTAGCTATGGTAATAGGAGAAGATGGAGGGACACAATTTTTTAGAAGAGATAGGTTGGGAGTCAAATAATGAGAAGCACCAGAATCAAATATCCAAGTGGTGGAAGAAATACCTGAAGAATCAAAATTACTCAAACCTGAGTGCAAAGTGGACAAAGCAGAAGCCTGTGACTGAGTTTGAGATGCGAGCTGATCCTAAAACTGCTGAAATTGGTCAAACATGGATGGTGTTGGGCTAACAATGGGTGGAGCGACAAGAGCAGCGCGAGGGCGTGGCTGAAATTGAGATGGGCGCGGAGCAACTAGTTTAGGGCAAACATGTTTTTAATGCCCTTTTTGGTGACAAAAACTGCATTCATCAGTAGCCACACGAGGTTTTGGTTTGCCAGTGATCTTGATGATAGGACCAGGTGGTTTAGGAAGTAACGGTGCTCGTGAAGCAGCAACAAACACAGAAGCATCTGAAGAACTAGGTTGACACAACTTAAGACGAGTCTCCTCAGCAATGAGCTCTCGAACTGTTGCGGTAAGAGAAGGGAGAGGTACTCGGTGCATAATAGCCCCTTGAAGGGGTTCAAACTGTTCCCGAAGAGCCATCAAAAATTAAGTGAGGCGCTGACGATCCCTCTTTTGGATATAGCTATCCATACTTAGCAAGTCAGACGGATCCATGAGGGCCAACTGATCCCAAAAGTTAGTCATCTCAGTGTAGAATGCTTGAATCGATTTCGCACCCTGTTTGGCAATCCGAATATGACCTTCGATTTCATATTCTCGAACATAATTGGATTCCAGATAGAGGTCGTGAAGATATTCCCAAACCAAATGAGCAGAATCAAACTTCGAAAAAGTTTGAACAATACTTGGTTCCACCTAATTGTGAAGCCAAGTAAGAACCTGAGCATTTTCCATCTTCCATTTGGCTAGATTCGAAACATATCCATCAACTTTAGGATCCTTAGGTTTTGGACAAGTCTTGTCAATGTACCCCCCCGTCCACGACCAAGAAGAAAATTTTCCATAACATTGGCCCAATAGGAGTAGTTAGTCTCGTTCAAACGGATACTAATTGTTTGAATTTTCTCATCGGCCATGCTTAACCAAGGGAAATAGAAATTCAAAAAAAAAAAAAATACAAATCAAGGTTAACCAAGAGGAGGAGAAAAAAAAAAAAAACTGTAGCGGGGGTACTGTAGCAGCACTGTAGCGGCAATGTAGCGGGTACTGTAGTGGCACTGTAGCAAAGAGGGAAAGAAGAAGGCAGCAGCAAAGAGAGAAAGAAGAAGGCAGCAAAGAGAGAAAGAAGAAGCAATAGCCCTAGGGCTTTGATACCATGAAAACTATCATTAAGAGAAAAGAACAATCTCTTATTCAAAAAGTGTATTCAATATGATTACAAATCTAGAATTTATAGAGAAGCTATTACAAAAATATGGAAGGTCAACTCTACAAAATATAGCAACCTAAGAAACATAGAAACTCTTAACACATGGAAACTAATAAATTATGGAAAGTAAAATATAGCCAAATGTTATGTACAGCTCACACAAAGAAGAAAAGAAAGACACAGAAAAGAAAAGGGGAGAAATAGGGAAGAGCTGAGAGACCAGAAGGTTCTCTATTTCTGTGTTATTGTATTATATCAAATAATGGAAGGACAATTATAACCAGATAATATTATTACTAAAGGACCATTCAACAGAACTTCAGTCATTTTGCTCATACAGTGATATTCACAAAATACTCTCTTTTTGTCTCTCTGTCTCTCCCCTTTTTCTTCTGCACAACACTTCGTTTTTTTTTAATAAAATTATTTCTGTTTGCAGATTAGGGACTTCCATATTGCAAAAAGAGAGGAAGATATTGGCTACTATGCGGGATATGTGGGTGAGCATGATGGCTATACATATTCTTTATATTGATGGTATGTTATCATTTGCCATTGCATTTTAGTCTTAAACAAAGCTGTTCCAATAACATCCTGAAGGGTCATCATTTATGGTTGGAAGAGCTTTGACGTCTGTTTTCTGGGGAATAGTGGCTGATCGATATGGTCGAAAACCTGTTATAATTATAGGCATTATCGCAGTGTTAGTAACCACAATTTAACTTATGATTTCAATTTGTATTATTCTGCAATTAAGTTTGGTTATTTTGCGTCAGAAAATTTCTGATATCTACTTTTTTGCAACAATCAATTATTATCTGGTTCCAGGGTTATTTTCAACACTCTCTTTGGTCTTAGTGTAAACTTTTGGATGGCCATCTGTACAAGGTTTCTTCTCGGAAGTTTGAATGGTTTACTTGGACCAATAAAGGTATCCCAAATGTATTGCATATGATTTGGTCACTATACTGTATCTGAAGTGGTTGTGTTTATGCACTTAAGAAAATTCAAAATTATTTAGAGGGTTCTTTTTGCTGCTTTTTTTTTTTTTTTGATCCACTTAATTAATTTCCCATGCATATGTTAAGCTATCCTCTATGACCAGGCATATGCAACAGAAATTGTCCGTGAAGAATATCAAGCCTTAGGACTGTCAGCAGTAAGCTCTATGGGCCTATGTTCACCATGAATTCATAAAAGTGTACCGCTTCATCAAAATTGAGAATATTAATCTTATTTCAGATTAGTACAGCATGGGGCATAGGATTGATCATTGGCCCAGCTCTGGGAGGTTTCCTTGCCCAGGTACTTCTATTTTTTTAAGTTTTATGCACTATAGTGTGTGTCAACGTGACCAAACTCAAATGTTAGCAAAATAAATTAGTAGAAACTGTTACTCAAGTGTGATGGAGTATTTATATGGTTGAATTAAAGAAGAAGAAAGGAGCATTCTCAAACCAGCTGTCCATTATAAGCGGTTGAAGAAAAATGGCCCTACACAAAAGAAATGATATTTTGTGAGACAGGTGCTATTGAATTAAACTATAAGTATAATATGGAGTTTGTATACATTGCAATCAATTCACGAGTAGTTCATAAGAAGCACTCACTATTGGTTCCTCTTACATTCCACAGAGACACCTTCTTGTGATCAAATGGAGGTTTGTAATAACCTGAGCTTGCCATCAATTGTGCTTAAAATGCTGTGTGGCATGATATATCTTGGAATATGGTGGTGGATTGTTACTTTACCGTAAGAAAAGCTAGCCTCTGTTAAAAGTGTATTCTAGTTGTGAATGTTAAAGATCATTATTAAAGAAAATCTTGTATTCTACTTGGGTGGTCCCAATAACTAAAAAGTGCATCATGCCTGAATCTAACTGGGATTCGCGGTGGTGGAGGAACTGGATTGGAAAAAAGAGTGATTCTGGTTGTAAGATATCTAGTAAAACTGTCAGCTTAGAGCTGAGAATAATGGCAGTTCTAATATATTTAGTTACCAAGATAAGCTTTTCTTTATTTTAATTAATTACAGTTATACAAATGTTTGTTTAGAAGAATGAACCCTAAATTTTCACTCTCTTTGGATCATTTCCATTCAATGTCTCTTTATTTTTCCTCTTTTCTTGCAAATCCGAGCATCTTCCTTAATCCAATGTAAACCGACTCTAAATTATTTCAAAACTGTTAAATGCTTGAGTTCTTAGCCTTTTAACTCTATGTTAAAGACCTTTTTTTTGGCTAGAAATAGATTGACAACTTTAGGAAAATCATTTATTACATCTTCAATTATTCCCATTGGTTCATATATATCTCAGATGTGCAAACCTGGATGTAAGAAGTAACTGATCAGAAGAAGGCAACCAATCATTGAGCTGCTAGAAAAGGCCTGAATTTAGAGAAAGAGGGTGCAAATGATAGGGAATTCCAGAACAAGAAAACTTTGAAAGAGAACAACTTTTATATCAAGTATAATAGATCCATTATGGAATATTAACTTCACATTCAAATATTTGAAAAGTGTAGTAGCTATGCACTTTGTCATGACTTCTGTATATGAAAAATCTACAGATCTTTGTGCACATATCATTCTTCAGGCCCCAAATAGTAAATCTCTGGAATTTACCTTCACTTTGTACATAATATTTTCTTTTCCTTGGACAGGAAAAAAAAAAATTGTAAACACTTCTTCGCCTAAGTCCTTCAAGTAGTTTCCATATCTCTTGTTTTTGTTTTTGTTCTCTCTTTTTTTTTTTTTTTTTATTTTTTTTTTGTTGTTGCATATAACTAATAGTTTAACGTCTCCGGATGATTTTATAATTCAGCCTGCAGAGAAATATCCGAATATTTTTTCTAAAGGATCTCTATTCGGAAGGTAAACAGTATTTTTCCTCCTTAATTTTATTATGATGATGCTGTTTCATGTTTCATTTCTACACCTGCCATAGTTGTCTGAAGTATTATGATGCTCCAATGCACCAATTTGTGATGCAGATTTCCATATTTCTTGCCCTGCCTTTGTATATCACTTTATGCTGTTGGGCTAACTATTGCTTCTTGGTGGCTTCCAGTATGTTTTCCTAATCAATTTTATTACTTATGTAATTACTATTATTATGGTCTTTCAGATAGATTTCATTTATTCTTGTCAGACTTTCATTGTTACTTGGCGGTTTGTGAAATTTTCAATTGAACTATGGCATTAATGAAATGAACTAGGACCTTTTCGAAGCTTGTGGAGCCTCTTTTGGCATAAAGACCAAACAGTGAATGTCAATCATGATTCGAGCACTCTCTTCTCCAGAAATAAAGTTTTTCCACAGGCTAAAAGGTTATATATGCAGCCATCACAAAATTAAACACTCTTTATCTGTCCAGTTTTTCTCTTCACTCCTTTACCCTTATTCCCTGAGCTGTGGACGTCCAAAGAAAAAACCCTTTTTGTTCTCATTCCACAAATTATATCACATCTATTTTCTCTTACAATTGTATAACTACATTAGTTCATTATATCAATTATTTGACTTGGAAAATAAAACACTGATTTGCATCCCAATCTATGTACCTCAACTCTTTGTTTCGAGGTTGTATATTTAAAAATGAACATAAGTATGCTCTTGTCCTTTCTAGCTTTATTTCACCCTTCATATAGCCTTCCCTTGTAACTTACATAAGGATTTGAAAAAAAAATTGAAGCAGTAAAACATCATATATAATAGGCTATGAAAGAAAGAAGATAACCATTCCAGTTTTTTAAGAGTCTTCATATAAATTAGAAGTGACTTATTAAGTTTTGTATAAATTTCTGAGCAATTAATCTGTATAGACTATAGTATTGGTTGTGCTTATTTAACATTATCTCTCTGGCCTCCTCTCTCTACATTTGTGCTAACGTTGCATGGGCACTCACTCTAGCTCTCATTATTTTGCTTATCTATGTATGTTACTATTACGCCTGTACATCGTTATGTCTTTCAGTGGCATTTCCCATGATTCTATATTATCAATTATTCATGATTATCTTCTGCATTATTTTGAGTTCCTATCATGCCTTATCCTTCAATATTCAGTGAATTTTCATTGAAAATGGGGATTCTCAGGTGCACATTGAAATGATAAAAACTTTGACTTGTGCATTTTCTAGCTTATTTTTTACAGTCACATATAAATTTGCTTGTTCATAAAATGACTATATGGAAAACTTCTGGTTATTTACTGCAATTTGGCTTTAAATATTTGGATTGTTGCAGGAAACGTTGCACATGCACAATGATAGCAACAAATCTGAGGTTCACTCATATGACATTTTGGAAGCTGCATCTTGTGACTCTAATACAAGAGAAAAAGCACAAGAAATCGAAGGAAGAAAACCAACTTCTAAGGAAAGCCTCATAAAAAACTGGCCCTTGATGTCATCTATCATTGTTTATTGTGTTTTCTCGCTAGTTGATATGGCTTACACAGAGGTAATTTCATGCCTGTTATCGGGTTTCTAGAATATGGTTTCATTTACAAATTTTTTTACAGCTTTCCTCCATAAATATTAATTGGTCGATTACCAATCTCCTAAAGTTGAAATCTTTAATTCAGACCCCTCAGTAATTTTCTATTCTGTTGGCATGATGTGTTTAATAGTCATGAATGCATAATTGATTGGTATCCCTCCCCTCTCTTTTGAGACATTCTGATCTCTGAAAAGCTACATGAAGATCACGACAAAATACATCCATTGGATGACTTTTGATTATTATGCTTATAATTTTCATTTTTAGAACTTTAGGGTTTTATTTTCTTATTTTTGGATTTTTTTTAAAAGGTTGTAATAGTCAAAATTGAGTCTTTATGTGTTACCATATGAGGGGGGTTCAATTTAAGAATATTTTCAATTATATTTAGTATTTTATGGAGCCTGTAAAATAATATAAATAGGCTTAGTGGTGAAAAATGGGAATACGAACTTTTGGTCTATAATATTTTAAGAGTGTTTTTTTTTTTTTCCTTGTGGATTCAAAGGCCCTTGTGTGGATTCTGGGGTTTCATCCCAGATTGGAGACTTTGGTTTCAATCTTTGTTGTTTTGCTATTACATTGTGTCAGTTGGTATTAGAGCTTTGATGTACTCTTGTCTAATGGCTAATGACCGAAACAGTGGCAATCATTTCAGTGATGACAATCTTCGGAGGGAGGCTTTAGTGAGAGCTATGTTTTAGGGCTTTTTTCGTGATAACTAGCAAGTGATGCTGGCGAATTCGCAAGCAGTATAGGATATTAGAGCATCAATTGCTAGGTTAACAATAAAGCCCTACAGGTTACATGAAGACAATAGGGTTTGTGCTGACAATGGGGCTTATGGTTGTCTTTTGGATGGGAACATTCCTGCACTCCCACATTTTGCCAAACGTCAATGTGAATAATTCTAATGACTAAAAGTTCAAGTTGAATTCATTTAGTACTTCATGTACAGTTTTTAGGCTTGAAAAGAGTGCAAAAATTGTGGTCAACAATAATTCACCAGGTAGTTATATAAATCAAAAGTTGGTTCAAACATTTGTGGATATGGTGAATCAGGTAACAAAATTTATGAACAAATTTTTGATTTCATGTACCATTAGGGGGAAAATACAATGATGATATTTGCTGTCCAATTGTTCCAATGAACCCAAAGGAGTGTTGTTATTCTTTTAGGCAGGCTGTGGATTAA
>JAESVK010001050.1:634306-655182 GCA_017140935.1 Hamamelis virginiana
AGGGAGAGAAGGAAGAAGAAGATGGAGGGAGCTCAGAGCTTCTCCGCCGGCGACGAGCAGGGACGGCCTCCGGCAAGAGAGAGAGAAGAAGAAGAGAGGAGAGGAGAGAAGAGAGAAATCGCAGCTGGCTCAAAATTTTGGCTCGAAATGTTGTCTCGATTTTTCCCCTTTCCCTCTTTCTTGTTTTTTTTTTCATTGAAAAAGGCATCAAAACGGTGCCGTTTTATTGAGACCGTATTTTTCAAATTCCAGCCGGCCTGATCATAGAATTTCTGTATATATATATATATATATATATATATATATATATATATATAGATATCATGAGAAATATTTGAGAGGTATAGCAATTAGAATATGTCCAATACTACTTTAAGAGGAGAGGGTACGAGTGGATATAAAAGAAGACTGACGAATGTGCCGGAATAAAAATTCCGCGAATTCAATTCTTGAGGGAAGAAGAAAAAAAAGGAATAACAGAAGTAAGGGCAGTCATCAGACAAGCGTTTTCTTAAACAGATTCATACCCATTTCTTTTAATGTTACACATGACAGAGTACACAACACTGTCGATAGAACAATTTTTCCATGGTATATGTAATGATAAATATATCATAAAGCATCCTTTTCTGTTCTCTTGCTGTATCTATAATTATTTTCTCTTTGGATGATTTGATCTTCCAATGTTTAAATGTTAAGCTTTATCATGTTTTCCTGTTTCAGAAAATTAGAGATCAATACTCAGTTCAAGGAGAAACTATCATCATTTGAGCTCAATAGACGAGAAGAGTTCCTCCATAAGGAGTTCAAAATTATTTTATTAAGGCCCCGTTTGGATTCACTTTAGCTAAAATTACTTTTGGAACTCAAAATGCCATTTGATCTTAGAAATGGTGTGATAATTACTTCTAGACGACCTGCTGGGTGATAGGATGGTTGGCCAAAGTCAGACCTCCTCGATTCTGCCATATTTACTTTTAGTATGAAGATTTTGATACGTGAATAAATGATTTGGACAATTCTACAAAAAAAAAAAAAAAGAAAAAAAAAAGAAGAGAGAGAGAAGAAAAACTTATTTGAAAGTGATTTTAGACAAAGTTAATTCAAATGGGCCCTAAGTACTGAAATGACCACTGAAGAGTGGCTTTCAATCACAGCACTGTCAACCTCCAAGATGGTTGCCATGAGGGTAGCAACCGTAATTGCTAAAGCTTCAGAGTTCAGACAAAGCTGCTGAGGAACAATAAACTTTGAAGGCTCTTCTCCTATTATAAATTCACCTGGAGAATGCCTGCCAACCACTCTCACTGCTGCGAGTTTTGAAGAGAACAAAAAACGCTCCTGGAGTTATATATGAGGGCATGGCCTTTGAAAGTTCTCACAAGCCACAATTGTCTTGGTCTAATGATAATTTATGATTATTATGGAAGTATAGTATTGTCCAATTCCACTACTGCGTCATAGTGCATTTCAATGTCTCCCATTTATTTCATGGCACGATATAGCTGGGTAGCCCAAGGAGCACTATAGTGGGAGGTTCAATTGACTTACAAGTGGAGGGTAGCTCAGTTGGTCAAGGACCTATGAAATGGAGGTCTTAAATCAAATTTTGGCACTATAATTTCGGCACGATAAGCAACCTTTTTTTTATTTTTTTTTGGCCTTATAACTTTGCTGGAAGTGCCTTGCTTGAAGATGGGGTTTTGGACTTGACTACATTCAACAATTAAGACGATCATATGCTTGGTCACTGGGAGGTGCCAGCTAAGCTGCTGGTAAAGTCCCTTGGTGGTTGTAGCACATACCTAAATTCGAGTCCCACCTTCATCATGTATGGTGGAGAGGGTTTAAGGGAAAGGAGAGGACACCTCCTATCGTGTAGCCTCACAAGCCCAAGCCATCTTGAACCAAAAAAAATGCTTGGTCACTAGACCTTTTTAAATCACTTTTTTTTTTTTTAATACAACTTTCGTAAGTTAGTTTAATATTGATTATTTTAATAATCAACCTTTTAATTTAATATAAATCAAACCCATTTCCCTTTTCGTGGAGGTCTAGTGGGTAATCCTGATCTTGTGCATATATGCTTCCTTTCACAAAACTCAGCATAATGCCTTCAATTAATTCTGAGATATGTATTTTGTAAAACCGACCGTTAGATTAGATGTTCTCATTATGAAAGTCACGCATGCTAGAAATCACAGTGAGCTAATTATAGGTCTTAATTGTAGGGATTCTATTGATTAGGTAAAGAATGTTGAACGCTTGGCCTCTTCTAGACAAGTCAGCTTGTCTGCATATATGGTTGGCTCATTTATACGATGAACTTCCATAAGTTTATTGGTTCATCACAAGATGACATCATGAGTTCGACTAGGTCATATAATGGAGTCAGCCTCTTGAATGTTGGCCAAATATGAGAACATTATATAAGTTCAAACTCAGTTTGGCCAGGTGAAGAGAATATATGGATAGAGTTTCTTTTGTGAGCTTTCATTTTTTTTAATGGTCAACTAAGTTCCTCATAATGATATGGTCGAATCTTCCTTTTTGAAGAGCACTCTGACTCCGTGGATTTTTTTCCAATATCAGATAGTATTTGAGAGGATTGAGATAGATATAGTATCTGTCCCTAGTGACATGTATCTCCATTTTTAGGAGAGATGTTTTGAATTCGAGCACATGACTTACATTGACAAGGGACACATTAAGGCCGTGGCCTTAATTATGACAGTAAAGTAAAATGTGAGTGAATTTTCGTAATTTTTTTTTCATTTTTTACAAATGAAAATAAATTTGCCTTCAAAATTAGCATTAATTTATCAAAGTGTACTGGAACTTGCATGTATGGAGATAAATAAAACATTGAATTCAAAGATTTTTTTTCTCTAATTAGTAGAATTCTGTCTCTATTTCAAATTCTCATAAATATTAATAAGAAAAATTTTAAGAATACACAATTTTCATATACTCAATTAGGGTCTAGTGTTGAGTCCCACGACACCAGTGTAAGTAGATGAAAATTCTCTATTTGGAATGAAATTTTCAATTGATACATTTTTATAAGTTTGAATTAAAAACACGAACAAAGGCACATTGAAAAAATTGAAAGGAAAATTTTTAAAAATAAAAATGAAAAGTAAATTAAAAATGTAAAGGAGAAATAAAAAAGTAAAGTTCACTACACTTTTGTTCAACTTCTTCAAATACTGTACACAATTAAGTGTCATCCTCCTCCGAAGCATAGACTCAATGAAGTGTCAGCATGCAGTCTCTCTCTCTTTAGGCCCCGTTTGGGTCGGAGGAGTAAGAGGCTGAGATGGTAAGGAAGCGGCGATTGCGTCTTTGGATGCAATGTTTGGGCTGAAGTGGAATTAGAAGACTGGGATGAGCTGAAATTGATTCCCACTAAATTGATTCCCGTTATACGTGGTATTGTGATTCCAACATTTGGGTTTGGGGGTAAAAAAAAAATTTACCAAGGTGGGCTGAAATTGATTCCCATTAGAAGTGGAATTGTGATACCAACCTTTGGGTTGGGATAAAAAAAAATTAAATTACCAAGCGAACCCAAAAATCCCAATTCTCCAGACACGACCTAACATTATCGTCTTCAAAGCACAGCGGAAAACCATTCTCTCTCTCTAGCCGACGTCAGCTCGTCGCCGGCGGCTCGCCACCTCTCCGATCGCCGATCCGTTCTCACCAAGCCTCAGGTACTCTCTCTCTCTCTCTCTCTCACTCGCTCACTGGGTCGTTCTTCTTCACAGTCTCCACCTTTGTCAGCTCGCCGGCCTCTCAGCTTTCCGCAGTCCTCATTCAAGACACAGATCCTCTCTCTCTCTTTTTCACTCTCTCTCTTTCTCTCATTTGTTTTGAATGGTTGAGATCGGTTCAGATCTGTTTAAGAATGCGTAGGATATTCACCCATTACCTTCAAATGGGTGGTATGAGTTCGTTGATTTGATTCGATTATTGTCAAACTTTTGATTTGATCTTGATTGTTCCATATTTTCTTGTGTGTGCTAAATTTTGATCTAAAAGCAGATGTTTGGTTGTGTTGGTTTTTGTAGATTTGTGAAAAAGACATTTCTTTTCTCTTACTTTCCTCTGTTTAAGCACGTGATTCGATTGATATAATTCGAAACTGGTTCTGTGTTTTTCTTGATTGTATCGATAAACTTCAATAGCTGTGGTTGAGTGAATTGCGCTGGCTTCTATGGCGATAATATGACTATTTTACTCGCAAATTGCAATCTTGGTTGAGTTCTTCTGTGTAACTGTATAATGGAATATAGACTAGTTTATGTTTTAAATTCTGGCACTTATGTTCAAAGATTATCAGAATGCCATGCATTAATGTTGGCTAATGGCAAGAAATTGTTAGCTGGGAAATAGCATGGTGAATGGTTGTATAAGTATCAAAGTGCTACTTGTTTAGCTGAATAAAATATCTGTTCCCTTTATAGATTCTGGGTTGAGTGATGGTAACTATTTTTTTTCTTCTGAACTGTAAAAAAGCTGTTGTTATTGTATCCCTGCAAATTTTTTATTCTAGAGGAAGACAAAACTGCATCTTATATACAAAAAAGAAATGAGTAAATATTGCACTAATTAATGAACAAAACCATCATGGTAATGCTAGTTCCTAAGAGAAACAGAGCATTGAAAGCGTAAGGTGTAGTTTAGGTCAATAACATTATATATAGAATATTCTGAACATGGTTGCTAGAGAAATTTCAGGAAATAGAGCAATTGTAGTTCGCTTGGAAACACATCACCATATTGTTGCAAAAGTGTACTGAGCTCACTGTTTTCCTCACTAACAGCCACTGTTTTTGCATCATTCTCAACAATTCTAGCCACTAGTAGTTTGGGAATTAAAGCCAAAACATAGCCACTATCTTGGCTTTCATCAACAAAAGTCTTTGAGACCAACAAAGAGGTAGTAGTTGGAGTATAAACCACATTTTCTTTCATGGGCAGCAAGGTGAATTTTTTATTTCCCTTGGTCAAAGTGTAGGTATTGTGTCTCCCTTCATGAATAGTCTCTCTATCGTATTGCTAAGGACGCCCAAGAAGTATATGGCACACATCGATTGGCACTACATCACACCAAACCTTGTCAGGGTACTTCTTTCTAATAGAGAATGTCACCAAACACCTTTTAGTCACTTTCACCTCATTGCCTTTCTTGAACCACGTTAACTTGTAAGGGTGAGGATGATCACTCGTTGGCAAATTCAACTTGTCAACCACCTCTTGCGATACAATATTCTCACAACTTCCCCCATCAATCAACATATTACAAACCCTTAAACCAATAGAGCACGTAGTGTAAAAAACAATAAAACATTGGACCTTAGCCAATCTTCATCATTATCATTCTTAGGAGCAAGTAGAATCTTCCTCATCGTTAATGCCAAACCTTCCTCCTCTTCATATTCACCTCCAACCTATTCGTTAATTGGCTGGTCATAGGTAGGAATAACATCTTCGGAATCAATATGTTCTACTTCTTCAGCTTAAAGTGCCTTTTTACGACAATCGGATGATCTATGGCCCGACTCCCCACATTTGAAACACTTGAATCCTTTTGCTCGTGGCTGTCTTCCACCTCCAAAACCGGTGTTTTGAGGCTGTTTAGGGGCTGCATTAGCAGCTTTTGGATGCTGCAATTGCTGTCCACCACCAGAAGTTGCTCCTTTTCCATAATTTGAAACATCTCCAGTCTTGTACTGCCCTGATGCATACTGTCCAGACCTGGAAGACCCCTGCAGCTGCTGTCCAGCCTTCAAAAATCCCTTACTTTGTTGCTTTTCAACGAGCAAAGCTCTATTGTAAGCTTCCAAAACAGTCCATAAACTTTGGAGAACAAGAACATTGTGAATAGAGTGTTTTAAACCACTTACGTACCTAACAACTCTTTGCTTTTCACTCTCATTCAAATAAACTCTAGACACAAGTTGAAAGAATGTTTCAGTGTATTCCTCCACACTCCCACTTTGCTTTAAGTTATGCAAAGTACTATAAAGAGTTTGGGTGTAATTGAATGGCAAAAATTGTTCGTGCAACTTCTTCTTCATCTTTTCCCAACTCTTGATCTTTCCTTTCCCACTCATTTGGCGAGAAACTTGTAGGTGTTCCCACCAAGAGGATGCTCCACCCTTTAGGCGAATAGCTACAAGCTTCACTTTCCTCTTGTCCACCACATCATAATATTCAAATACCTTCTCCACGGTATTTAGCCAATCAACAAAATCATCCGGCTTCAAACTTTCTTAAAATTCCGAAAGTTCTACCTTGATATTAGGTTCAAGGTGTGGCTCAAATCTCTCTACATTAGGCCTTCTACCTTGAAACCCTCCAAAAGGATTCTCAAAGGTAGAATGTGAGTCCTCGGACTCATGACCAACGTCACTAGGAGGCATCATGCGCTGTACAAGCCTATTAAGAATCTCCACTTGCCTTCTCAATTCAGCAGTCTCATCATTTCTCTCCAAATTTGGTCGCTGTCCAACATTCCTACCAATTGGAGGATTTTAACCAGCTTCCTCACCAAAATTCATTTGATTTCCCCTGCCTCTTCCCCTCCTTCCTCGACCTCTATGAGCCATTTCAATCACAACAATTTTAGCAATCAAACTCAGCAGTTAGAGTAGCAACAAGTCAAGACTACAAAACAGTAGCAGCAACTATTTTAACCAATTCAAGACAGATTACAGTAGCAACACAAAATCAGACCACAGCAGCCAATAATACTTGATCAGTAGCAGATTACTCATATCAAAAGAAGGATCAAATCCAGCAATTTTAATTGAAACCAGATCTGATCCATGTGCACAGATCACAACAGCTCAATAATGCAGCAACAAATTGATGTAGCAGACCTCAAAATGTCATTATAAACTGCAGCGATTGGTTATCCTCCATCAATCAATCACTGCAGTGCTGTCTTGAAGCAGAAAAATCATCAAAAATCTGCTGGATTGTCCGTCAAAGCTTGAATCGAACGCTGCCAGAACACTTACTGAGCTTTGAATGCAAGACTTATTGAAAGAGATTAGTATCAAGTGCGGACATCTGGAAATCTGACTTCTAGAGTTTTAGAAAGAAAGAAATTCTAGGAATTTAAGGTTCTTTTGATCAAAATCAGAGGGAAAATTGGATCACAAACTGAAGCTCTGATACCAAATGATGTAAATCACTATTTGGACAGAGAGAAAATGAAGGAATATTGCTGCTTATCATTGATAGAAAGTGAAAGAGTTACAGAGAGATTGAGAGAAAACTGCTCTCATAGATCTGAAATTCTTCTCTAATCATCAAAACTGAAAAATATTCCTTCTACCCACCTATTTATATGCTTATAGAAGAAATGTCTAACAAACTAGGCATAAACTAAAATAACTAAGCTGTGACAACACTAAATGAAAGTACACCAGTAAAATAACAGCAAATAGGGGAAAATAACAAAGAAAATATCACTAATAACTGCTGGACAGTAGTAACCACTGCTGGACAGAAATATAACTATTCCAAAGCACATTAGGGGGGCTCATGCAAACAAAGCTTCTTGGAACATTGGTAGTGGTGTTATGAGATGAGCATATGAAATGAAAGAAAGATTTACACAACGAAGAAGGAAGTTGGAGCTCCTTTAGTAGGTCTTATTGCTTAGATATTTTGTGTTTGAGAGACTAGGGACTTTTGCTGCCGGGAGGGGTTTTTCTATTGTCATTGCTTGGGCTAAGGGCAAGGAGGAAGGAAGTTGGAGATATTGGCATTCACATGAGAGATATGAACTTTTGTAATGTCATGCGAATGCCATGCTCATAACCATTGTATTGATATGCTATGCTCGTAACCATTACAAATTTCTGGGATAATTCTGTTCCCTGTGAAAGCATTCTTGGGGGTCTTGTCTTCTTTTATTTTATCTTTTTTTAAAAGGTTTTGGCCCTTGTATATTCCTTCTTGAAGGACTGTTGCTCCTTCCCCATTGTATCATTCTTTCTTACTAATAATATAATTTTATTTATAAAAAAAGAATCATTAGGCTTTAGCGACCATGGTTTAGAATTAGGGTAGGGCTCATGATGCACACTTCATTAAGAGCATTAAGAAGAGAGTAAAGCTCAATAATTTTTGAGTGATTGAGATTTTGAGGGAAGTTGAAGTTCCTATCAATTCCATTGTAGGTTTCATGGACGATCAAATTGAATAGGGTGGTATTGGGGGTTGTGAATAGACAATTAAACGTGTGAAGGTTGAGAAAAAGAAATGTTTCTCCATTTTATATTTTTATAGAAGATTGTCATGATCTCTAATCTAAGAAAATGTTGAATATAGTGGAGATACGAAAGCATAAGTTGTATAAATTTTCGTAGGCATTTGTTATTCTTCTTTTGAGATAATTGAAAACCATTAGAATGCGTCCAATACTCGCTTTGAATGATGTGCCAGATTTGGGTTCCTTTCTTTGTTTTTCATTTGCAAAAGCTTATTTTAATAGACCATCTTGTCCAAGACTAGGCCTCCTTAGGTGGAATAAAAACTATGTCCCAATTACTTTAGGTGGTCCTCCTCATTGACCCCATTCAAAGGATAGCTGTCGAGAACTTTAGTAAATAGTTGTTAATTTGAGGGCATGGGTATGTCAATAACGTGTACTTTAGTAAGAGTAATTATGCTGCATGTGGTTTTGCATTTGCTTTTTCATAACGCTAGATGCTTTCAAACTTTCTCAACGGTAGATTCATTTTCCCTTAAAGCGAGACCAAAATGCTGTTATTGTCATTCACTAATCTTGCAAACAAGGATTTTTTCCAGTGAAATCTCTCTAGTCTACTTTATATTAATATGAATTGCCATGCACATAACTTATCAATCCTTAAACCTGAATTACTCATGGAGAAATGAAGCACGTATTTTGTAAGTGATTTAGTATGGTAGTTGACATTGGAATACGGGAGAGAGATGTGGTTAGGGTACTCATAGAGCAATATGAAGATTTTTTATAAACTCAAGCTTTTGAGATAACATTGAGGTATATCAAGGGTTCAAATCTCAAGTACCAAAAGAAAAAAAAAAACTCTAGCTTTAGTAACATTAGGAGCAAAATTGAGGGATTAGTTATAATTAATGGCAAAGATATGCGAAATTGAAGACCTTTATTACTTTGAATCTATCACCCGTAATGATGAGATCAAAGAGGATGTTCTATAATTAGAGTAGATAGATGAAGTGAAGTGCTTCTATAGTGATGAACATGTTATTTGGATTTATCACCCTTGATGAAGAGGAAATTGAAGAGGACATTCCTTGTAGAATTTGAAGCAGGTGATGAAATGGAGAAGAGAAGTGTTCCTACAACGTTGTTTGAATGTTGAATCCTTTTTGGTTGTTTGGATTTCAAGAAGAGTTTATGGTCTCTGAGTATCATGCCCTTCTACTGGGGGCAATTTTAGGGCGGTTTAGTTTTGAGATCTTTTTGTTGAGAAATCTTCAATCCATTTGGATGGGAGGAAGAAGGCTTATATTTTCTTAGGGAGAATCACTTTGATCTTGGCATGTCTTCTATTTATTTTATTTCTCTTTTTAAGGATCACAACTAAGGTAGCTCATGGGCTACAGAAGATTTAGAGGGATTTCTTCCCCTCGTCTTTGTGTACGGGTGTGGGGAAGAGCAAAACAGATCATCTTGGTAGTTGGGACTTGGGAGATTTCAAGTGAGCTAAAATCTAGAGGGAGTTGAGGCTTAGGCAATGTGATCCCTAAGAACTTAGCTCTTATGGGGAAATGACTATAGAGATTCTTAAGAGAAAAGCTCTCTTTGGCTTTTAGTGATAATAGTATGGGATCTGGGAGAATAGTAGGGATGCTAAATTGGCTATTAGGGTGATCCATTGTTGCCCTTGAAAGTATATCTCTTTGGGTTTGATTACCTTCTCACGTGTCATTAGATTCATCTTTGGAGATAGATCTCATGTTCGGTTTTGAGAGGACTTAGTGGTGGGTGGATTATCTCCTTTTGCATTCCTTTTCTTGACTCTATTGTTTAGTATTTTTTTTTTCTTCTCTTAAGAATGGTTGCTATGCTGACATTGTTATCAACTCTATTCTATGGGAGTGAAAATTATGGGGGAAGCCACTCAGTTGGTCATCCTTGCTTGTTTTGTCGGAAAATGTGGGGAAAAATTTAAATGTGGAGACATGACTGCCTAAAAATCTATTTCTCTTAACCATTTAATAAGAGGAAAAATTGTATTGTATGTTAGATGATTTAACCTAGTTTCATTCCTGCCTTTATTTGTTGCAGGTTGCGTACCTCATAAAACAATATATATTTTTTTCTTTTCTTTTTTCTTTCTTTTTTAAATTATTACTAATTTGCCTTATTGCAGGGTATGTAAAGACTTGACAGACAGCAGGATGAGCAATGACAATTTTGATGGACAGATATTAGCTGAGAAGTTGTCGAAACTCAACAATTCACAACAAAGCATAGAATGTATCCTTCATTTTTGAAGCTCTCACGCTTAATATTGATTTATGGCCATTTAATTGTACTTATAGTAAAGATGAAACTCTGGTTTCTGGGTTCTAACTTCTGAAAAGTGTATTATTTGTCATTTTTCTTAGCTTGTAGCTGGTCTAAAATGTGTCCAATTGATTGTTGCTAGGGTTGGCAATTATTGGGATCTAATTTCCTTGCTACATACGCAACAATATATGTATAGTAATTTTCTTATGAGGACTTCCTTGCATGAAGACTTGGCTTTTCAGTCTATGTAAGATAATAATTTTGGAAAACCGACCGTTGGATTAGATATTCTTCCAATGTATGCCATGCATGCCAAAAATCACAGTGATCTAACGGTCGGTTTTGAAAATGCAGACTGTGAAAAACTGTGACCATTAGATATTATCAGAAGTTTCCATAGTCTGTATTTTAGAAACCAACAGTCAGATCACTGTAATTTTTGGCATGCACGCCATACATTGAAAGAATATTCAATCCAACGGCCGATTTTTCAAAATATCCATGTTACATGGGCTAAAAAGCCAAGTCCTCACATAAGGTTAAGTGAGGACGTCCTCATAAGAAAAGGACTCTCTCTCTCTCTCTCTCTCTATATATATATATATATAAACTAGAGTTTCTCTTCCTTGGCTCCAATCACTTGGAATTTTCATTTCTTTAGGAACCTAAATGTTAGAGCTAAATGTTAGAGTGGTTGTTATGCTTTCTTCCCTTTTGTCTATTCTTGATGGTGTTTATTTGAATCCCTTGGCCTAGGATAGGAGAGGTTGGGTGTTACATTCTTCAAGGTTTTTTGTTTCTTCTTTGTCTTATTTTGAATTTTTGGTTTTTATTTATTTATTTATTTATTTTAATGCTTTGGATGCTATGTAAAATTGTGTTTTGATATGTTTTTGTGTTCAGCACATGGGAATCACAGATGCTGTTAAATGTAGAAGGTTTTGCATTTCTTTAAAATGACCCCTGTTTTTAGTTCAACTGAGAAATGTATTGAGTAGCATAATTTCCTTCCTTAATAGAGGTTTGGATTATCTGCAACCTGTGAAACACATTCAACATCAATTTTTCTCATTATTAACCAAATAACTTCCATGAAGACAGCATAGACGCCTTGCACAACTGACTTTCTTGAGATCACATTTTTATAAATATGCATCCAAACATTGCCAGATGTGTTGCTTCTTTAATTGCATCTCAGTTTCTTTTCTGTAATATTGCAACTTGTATATTGTATTTCTTTTAACGTTTGATCAGCATTGTCCCGTTGGTGTATTTCTCACCGGAAGAAAGCAAGACAAATTATTGAAGCATGGGATAAATTGTTCAACTCTTCTCAAAGAGAGCAGCGTGTTTCTTTTCTATATCTGGCGAATGACATTTTGCAAAATAGTAGGCGGAAAGGTAGCGAGTTTGTGAATGAATTCTGGAAAGTCCTTCCCGTGGCTCTTAAGCATGTTTATGAAAGTGGTGATGAATATGGAAAGAAAGTGGTCTCCAGACTGGTGAGTCCATTTGTTTATGATGAGGATTTGGTTTTGCTTTGCTTTATTTTATTTTTATTTTTATTATTTATATTTTTATTTATTTATTTTTGGTTACATGCCACATACAAAATATTGAGAAAGTTGAGTTACTATATATTCATTTTTATGTATGATGAGGATGAAATTCAGAAAATTCGTTAAGGTCTTATGTGCCCCATTGATGCAACAGTTGTCCCACATGGGGAGGAGTATGTTTGGTGGGGTGAGGTTGAACTTATATTGTTCAATCTACACAATTGTCCCCACCCATGGATTCGTAAAAAACTCTATGATTAGGGGTGTTTTGGCAGTTTTACAGGTTTTAGGTTGTTTGCTGTCTAAGTTAGTAGGCATTTGGTCGTATGTTGACCAGTCCCATACTCTTATTCTCGTTTTAATTAGTTTGAGTCCTATTTAGTTATTGAGAAGTCTTTTACTTGTTTTTAGTGAGTTTTCTATTTTTCCTACGTATATAATTTAGAAAGTAAGCCTTATAGTTCTCTATATAAGTAAGACTTGTAGACACCATTATATACAATTGATTAATGAAATTTTCTTCCTCTCTTGCATTATATTAATGGTGAGATTCTATTGATTATCTTCTAGGTGAGACTCCTAGAAACCCCTAGTGGGTCTCTAAAGTTTATCTTTGATAGTTGCAAAAGAATGGAATTGTTTATTAAGCAAGAAGCACAATTACAATAGAGATAGTATATAGGTTTATCCAAATTTAGGAAAGACTAAACTTCCTTTAAATATGTTGAATAATATATAAGGTACTCTTAACATCCCCCTCAAATTTAGGATGTAAGGTCAAGAATCAATGATCGAGGTTAATCCTTAGCATCCACTGCCCCTAAGTCGAGTTACACATAATTGTTGATTGAGGTTGCAACGAGTGAGATCTTAACATTGTCCAGGTATGCATCCTCACAAATTGAGGTTGCTAGTGGCGAGGTCACAATATGACTAGACTATGAGGTCACAGTGTCACACAATTGCAAATTGAGCAAATTGAGGTATGCATTATATTAAATCAAAGTTGCTATTCTGATGAGATCGCACGGTCGTTGAGGCTCGCATTATTGTAAATGGAAATTGTCATCATAGTGAAACACAGAGTCGTCAACGAGATGGCCATCATTGTAAGACACAAGCTTATTGAGATGAGCTTGAACAGTAAAACAATGTTACTACTCTAGAGAAATAAGACAGTTGAAGATGTTATTGTGGCTTTAGCTAAATCCTCCCGCTAGTAAAATGTAAATCACATCATCATATAAAGCCGGGATGCCATTAAACTCCAGCTTAGTGGCGGCATTGGACTAGCCTCTATCTCGCATATAACCATGATTTGACTTCACTTGTAGGTGCTTGTAATTCATAGAGTATAAGTCAACGTTATGAACCCCGACTGTGAGAGCTAACAAACTGTCCAGAGAGGTGCGAGGGACTCCATAAATGTGCACATGCTTGAGGTGAGACTTTTTCTCTCTTTTTCTAACCCCCTTTTTTTGCTAGATACCTAGTTGCACCGGTAATGAGGAATTGAAAAAAAAAAACCTCTTCCTCCTAAGTACATGTTAGCATGCATGCCAAGTTGGTGGTGCCCCATGCATAACAGTGGACCAGATGGTACATAATCATTTTCATAAGAATATAGATGGGTCTTTAGCTAACGGTGTTTTACCACGAAAGCTCTCATCTAGCTCGAGGTAGTGGGTGCATCACCTGTGACGCATGGAGTCTTTGTAATAAACATGAGCCCACCTCAAGCCATTGCTTAAGCCATTAACAACACCGCCACAAGGTTGTTGATGCACCACCGCATATGTTGATAAATAAAGGATTTACAACATGGACTATAAAAGACACACAAGGCGCTGCCTCATGATGCCACCAAGGTGCGACTTATCCTCCTCCTTGGGTCCATGGAAAATGAAACGGGTGCCTTGTTGTGCTCACCTCGCTATGGTTCTAATACGCACATTGCTTGAGTTATGTTAGGAGTGAATCGAGAATCCATGGGCCATTATGGCCCTACACTGCCATTCTCGACATAGAAGAGAAGTTTTCTCTAAGTTGATGGTATGATGGCTGGCCCAACCACCCATTTCATTGGTTAGTTCCTATTTGCCAAGGCAATTAAGCATCCCTTATAGCTGGGTACGATATGCCATGCATAAAAGAACATTATTATGGCAACACACGCATTACTTTTCAAGCCAAGACATTGAGGGGAGCAAATTAAGTAGCAACTAGGTCGAAAGGTAGAGAAGAAGTGGCATTCGTGAGTCGCCAAATGAACCAGTTCATTCAAACACCTTGTCGTTGGGTAGATGCTCGTGTAGGCCCAGCTCGAATTTATTTCAATTCAAGTGCAAGCTCGCTTCGTATACTGATGGCAGTTGCAAGTGGCCTGTTGAGTTCTAAGTGGGACCAAATATGGATGGCAATCGCATAGGAGTAGCCTCGAATGAAGTGGTCCTCCTTTAATGTAATGGCCATCAATGAGTGCGGGTGAGGTGAAAGTTCTTGAAATGCATGAGTTTCTGTAGGTGTGAGAGTCCAGAGATTTAGAACACATCTCTTGATCCTATAGTTGCAACTAGCAAATCCCAATATGATGGTATGGGATCTCCTCAAAGTCGGCATTTGACTTGCTGTGAGTGTTTTTCTTGAGTCATGTCCACCTCGACAAGTCCAGTTCCGAGCAACTGGATGTTGTTAATACCAAGACATGGATTGGTATTGTTGGAACATTAATAAGGTCATCGTGGTGAGATCATCACCTTTATAACAGTGATAACAAAGTTGTTGTGTCATTGGAAGTAGCGTGTGGTTGGTAGTACAATAGAGAGTTCTCCTCAAAGGCCATGTTACTGCAATGTCAAGTCACCGCCGTACGTGTGATCAAGGGCTAGGTCGCTAGGTTAGCATGCAGGGGAAGGCAACGTGTACTTACTGACCTGAGTGAATTGGAGGCGTATATAGGTCCGAATGATAGCTCGTGCTAGCATGCAAACCAATTTCGTGACCCATAAGGCCGTGATTATGTTCCAACCACTGTTTGCAAGCTTTTTTCATGTTGATTGAGGCCTAGCTTAACTTCTACATGAATTCTGTAAGCCCCCTTTTGTACCAAGCTCGAGTCAATTTGATCAATGGGCATGGTTTCAATAGCAACTACACTGTAAGCTATTGCTTAGCCCATGGACACAAATGCTGCGAGGCCGTCAATGCACCAGTGTATATGTTAATAAAAGAAACACTGTAGTAGGGAGAGAGAGAGAGAGAGAGAGAGAGAGAATGTAATCACCAACTCACAAAGGGTGAAATCACTGCATTATGTGTTTAACCAGATATGTGCCAACCCTAGAGAGCCAAAGGATAGGTCACCATAGTGGACTGTGCTCTGAGCCTCTGAACCATTGTGTTTTGAAATAGTGAGCTAAGGGCAAGGTCCAGTCAAAGTGCGATTAAGGGCGAGCTAACTTCATCATTGGTTACATTGTAATGGTGGAAGTCGAAGATGTGGCTTTTGAGTTGAGCTTGTTATGGAGAGAAAACTTCATTGTGGCATAATTTGATCGATTTGAAGCTTTCAATTGTGTGACCTGAGCATCCAAGTACAATGGACTGAGGTTGACTTGGAATATTTAAAAAAACAAGATTGCTGTGCAAGTGAAATAGATGTATTGACTTGGAATATTAAAAAAACAAGATCACTGTGCAAGTGAAATTGAATGGATATATCATATATGCACATATATATTTTAGGAAGCATAGTGCCCAACTAACGTTGACAAGATTGATGTTGGTAAAATGTATGGTACTCAGCGAGGTTGAGATAGCCTTCAATTTGGGCATCAATTGAAGCATTCATGATCATCATTCTTGAACAATAATTTTGGTAAGTGTGCATTTGGTGGGATCTGTGTCTCCACTGACTCTAGAGATTGCTTTGATGGTCTAATGGTCCCATATGGGACTCATCACTCTGTTGAAGGCTAAAGCATTAACCATTTTTGTACAGCACGTAGCATTATCGTGGACTACCAATTTGTTAATAATGAAGATATTGAGTAGTGATGAAGTCAGCCTTCCCCTAGTATTGAGGTTAAGGCAGACTAGTCTCTTAATTACTCCCTAACCGAGTCAATTTCGGGGGCCATCTAGTTGCGTTTGTATGGATGAGGGGCTTGAGTCGGCAAGAGCCACCCAGTTGAGTCGACTCCCCCATTTAGGGCAGTAGGTACATTGCCTGCGTCCAAGTTGAGCTTAACTCGTATCAAGTGCGATCTTGCGTCCAGATTGATGCACTCCATTAGTATTTCGGCATTGACGTGAGATACTTGAGATGGCAAGGGTGAACTTTGGGCAGGCCAAGTCACCGGCCAAGTCAACTAGTCGGGTCGTTCATGCTCAATGCTGTAGCTTGTTTATATGTATGCCTTTGAAAACTAACTATTGGATTAGATACACTTATTATGAATTTCATGTTCGCCATATTTATGTGTATATATATATGCATATTTCTGGGAGATATTGTTGTGAGTTCTTTGTTTGGTTCAATGCTTGTTTTTCTGTCTAAGCAATCCATCTGAGGTAATATTCTCCTGGTTTAACTCATCTACCTCGTCAATTCTCATCAATAGTATTTAACTTAGCTAATAGTCAATCCACGCCTAAACATTACTTTCCATTCCTTTGTTTTGGTTTTCCAGGATCCATGTGGTTCCTAAAAAGAGTAGTGGACAGAAAGAAAAGTACTAATACTTTATAGGTGTCTGGTTTATAGGTGAAAGGTACAAGGAAAGCAATTAGTATAGTGGTCGAGGTGCAACCTATATTTTGTCTGTTGAATCAATGACTACTTGCCTTAGGTTCTAGCCAATAGAAATAGCCATGTGGTGCCTTGGTGATGCTCAGGCAACAAAGCAGTTGGCACTGTAACAGTCTCTTGGATATGTTGTTTAGTATCAAAATACAATTCCAAGGAAATTTTGTTGGTGAGACATGATTGAAGATAATTTAGTTTGTAGAACTTGCCAAAATCTATTGATTAATGATATGAACTATAAAGTTAATTATATATTTCGAAACATATAATTGTCATAACTTCCCACCATGTTGATTGATTGGTTATGGTTTATTACAATAATATAATTCAGTGCCCATTCGTTTATGTTCATGTTACTCTATGTAGATTGCTATTACATCCAATCTTGTTATTTGTTTAACAAGTTGAAAACTTTTAGGAGTTCATTTTGATCTTTTGTTCTATTTTATTTTTTTATTTTTTGGGGTTGGGGGGGATTGTTGGCTGGGTGTCATTATTCTACAGGTTGACATATGGGAAGAAAGGAAAGTTTTTGGATCTCGGGGTCAGAGTCTTAAGGATGAAATGCTGAGTAAGGATCCTCCTCCTCCATTGGTAAGCAATGGAAAGAGTTCAAATCCTATAAAGATAGTGAAAAAGGACGCACATTCAGTGAGAATTGTAAGCATTCACCTATTTTTGTATTACCTTCTAAGTAGGTTTGTTGTACTTAGAATTTTTATGGGATCTTGAATCTGTCTTTGGTCGATGATCTTAATTTCAGAAATTGGCTGTTGGAGGTATGCCAGAAAAAGTGCTAACCGCATTTCAATCTGTGCATGATGAATATTTCAATGAGGAAGCTGCCTTAAACAAGTGTAAAACTTCTGTTCATCGTATGGGAAAGATTGAGGATGATGTTGAAAATAGCTCTACTCGAGGTGAGAGTTCTTCTATGGGATTTGATATTTTCTACGTGCAAGGTTCTTCAATTTTGAGGCTTGAAAGTCTACAGATTACATATCATGGATGGAAATGCATGCAAGGTTAATAGATTTCATTGTTCAAATAAGGCTCTTGAGGTGTTGAACTATCTTGCATAATTGTGTAAATTGTGATTTAGATCCTTGTGGATGTTGCTGGAGTTAATAGCAGTTCCAAGAAAGAATTAATTGCTAGTACTAACATATTCCTTAACAAAAACACTCCAGGAAAGTAATCTAGAAATGGTGACCAATGAAAAGTGGTTGACTAATTGGATGGATGGTGTTAACATCAAATTAGGTTTAGAACTTCACTCGATGTACTGCATTTGCCCAGACGATTAATTCCTCAGTACTATACTAATGGGAACAATCCGGTTTTAGCCTTTTTTGATCTATTTACGCCGTGACATGTTCTGACATGAACTACATAGTATCGTGGTAATCTAAATATTTCTTTTATGCTGATGGATGCTGGCGGTTGTAAATATTTCCTCGTTACATAGTATAAACATCATTTTTCATACTCTTGCTGTCATCCTGAATTTATTCATTCATGGTACCGTTATTTCCTTTTTTTTGTTTGTCCGATTGTCATAGCCTTTATTAAATCTGTTTCAATGGGTGGGAACTCGTGTATATCAACATAAATCGTTTTGCTATTTTGTTTTTTGTTGGATTGTATGATATACTTGCACCTTGGGAAAATAAAACACATACATTACAAGAATTTTACAAAGAGCATTATATAACCAATTTCATGAAAGCTGCTGAAGGATCAAGGAGGTACTGACAAGACATGCACAATCAATATCATGTATTCATAGATATTAGAACATTGAAAACTTCAAAGTGCCACATTTGATTTCATTCCAACAAATCCACTGCTAAAAAGTAAATGCTAGTGTATAAAGAGTTCCAACTAGTTCCTAACTAATATACCAAAATGAAAGCATTGAGAACGTACAGTTAAATACTTGTATGGACGATAGTTTATATACACGGGGTTGAGCTCACTATTGAGAGTTTGGAAACTAGACCAACTAGACACCTTTTTGTGTGAAATGGGGCAGATGGTTTTGGTATAGCGGTCCCCTTACATAATTTTTTTTTTTTTAATTTATATTTATAGTTTTTCTGTCTTTTATACCTTGAGTGTATGGGGTTTCTTTCCCTTTTGTTCCTACGATTAATAAAAGTTTTAACTTGATAAAACAAAGTCTTTGGACATGTATGAATCTATGACTTTGCAGTATGGATGAATCTATGACTAAGTTAAAGAATGAATGTTTTAGCTAGGATTAAGATAAAATGCTACTTCATAAAGAGGCCTATGAAATTGCAAATCACAAGTAGTGTCAATAATCTTCCAAAATGGTGCATACCTCTTCTTCACATAATTGAATTTTTTGAATTTTTTTTCCCAAAAAGGTGCATGCTTCCATAGGTTCATAGAAGTATCCCATTGTGGAATTTGCATCATCATCCACTAACCTTAAATCCTTTGCCAAAGTACACACACCTTTCAAGCAAAACTTGATAGCTTTCCAAAAATTTACATTACCCAAAACAATTAATTAGATTTTTATCACATCACATTTGTTAACATAACTGTTCCTAGCCCACTCTGATGCAAACATAGCCTGAAGTGCAATCTTTTGCTTCAGTATATTTTCCAATGTTAGGCAAGCGGTGAAAAATGTTTTCATGGCCAGTCTTGCCAATTCTTGATTCTACGTAATTAAATTAAGCATCCAAGACTTCTGGCAGAAATATACAATAATTTTCCTTTTTTTTCGTCATTATGACTTTATGCATTGGGCTGCACATGGCGACTAAAATAAAATTTTTGTTCTTCTTTAAAATATCTCAATTGTAAGGTCATAGCGGAGGCACTATAGGTCACAACTTGAACTACATTCCCCCTATTTCTCTTCTACCATTACATCAAGCATTTCAATTAAATTATCAACATTCTTTGATATGCCACCAAATCAAGAAAAATGCCCCACTTCAACAATAACAATAAACACCCCACTAGGTTGTATTGGATATGATACATGTCAAATACTCAATGATATGTATCAGAGACCTTTTGTACGTATCCAAAAATAAAAAAATAAATTTTATGTACGGATGCTTAGAGGTTGCGTCAAGAGTAGTTGTTTTTTTTTTTTAATAAGTGGTTCAAAAAATTATTTTCAAGAATAATAGATTCAAAAGTCAAATGTAAAAAATAGTTTAACAAGGCCTAAGTTCTTATTGTGGTGTCCTATCTCTTTCTCTCTCCTAGTTTCATCCTCCAATCGGTTCCCTTTCAATTTATTTGTCTTAACACTCTTCCCTTCTGTTTTTTTTTTCAGAGTTAAAACAAAAAGTTTGAACTCTTTCTCTTTCTTTCTATATCTTCATCTCTCTCTCTCTCTCTCAATGCCATTTTGTGGACTATGTATGTGTTTTATGGTTATTTGTTCTTGACATTCTCAATCTCCTTTTTAGGTAACTCTAGCCTCATGACAAGAAGGGAGTTTTAATCCCTTACCATAGTGAACAGCCGATTTCATCATTTTTGAAATCAAAGGGCCTTTAGCTTGATGAAGTTGTTAAACATGTCCATGAAAGAATATACAAATATTTCGCTTTTTTGTTTTTCTTTCGAATATGCATTCATGTTTACCTTTCTTTTTTTTTGGTTCATTGTCAACATTTTGTGCATTATTCTTCATCATCAACATAATCCTTGATCTTCTCTTCCAAAATCTTCACGAAGAAATCTCAATTCTCATTGGAATTTTTAGAACACGTTACAATGTGTTGACTATTCTGAGCTAGGTTGTGTTACATTCAGATTTAGGTTTCCTAGTGATCTGTGCGAGAAATAGCCTGCTAAGAAATAGGATGATGAGTTCACCTTCTTGAAGTAATTAAACCCTAGTTTGGATGATAATTTGCTTCTCTCTCACTCTCTATGATCTTCTTCTTTTCTCTCTCTCTCTCTCTCT
>JAESVK010001050.1:655582-670024 GCA_017140935.1 Hamamelis virginiana
TATATATATATATATATATATATATATATATATATATATATAGGATTAGATTCCCCTCTTCTGTATGCCATGCTTGCAAAAAATCATAATAATCCGATGGTTGGTTTTTGAAAAAACTGACGTTAAAAAAATGGTGATATTTTGAGGAACAAATAAGTTGCATATTTTCAAAATGACGTTTTTCAAAAACCAACCGTCGGATCACTGTGATTTTTTGCAGGCATGACATACAGAAGAGGGGCATCTAATCCAACGGTCAGTTTTACAAACTGTCATCTAAATAGCCATATGGAGGCGACCTGACGCAACTTTGTGTCAGGCCGGCCTGATAATAACATTATTGTGTGTGTGTGTGTGTGTGTGTAATGGCGATCAATTGCAGTCCGGACTGTAAGTGGACTGCACAGCCATTTGGCCATGCTTCGGTGGTCGGTTCCAAATTCCGACCGTTGGATATGATGCTCACCCCCTGCATGCCACGCCTGCAAAAAATCATGCCGATCCAATAGTCGGAATTTTGTAAAACTAGCCTTAAGCAGACTGAAATTACCAAAGACTATATATAAATTTCATTTGTGTTTAAGGCTGGTTTTACAAAATTCCAACCGTCGGATCGGCATGATTTTTTTGCAGGCGTGGCATGCAGGGAGTGAGCATCATATCCAACGGTCGGAATTTGGAACCGACCACCGGAACACGGCCAAATGGCCGTGCAGTCCACTTGCAGTCCGGACTGCAACTGATCGCCATTCTCTCTCTCTCTCTCTTTATATATATATATATATATATATATATGATCAAGTAAGGACCGGTCCTTAACCTTAATTCAAGGTCCACTCACCATTAGAATATGTATTTTGAAAAACTGACCGTTGGATTAAATAATCTTCTTATGTCTGTAAAAAAATCACTGTCATCCAACCTACGGTTAGAATACAGAATTGTTACAGCATCCAACGGTAAATATTGTTAGAGTGTTTCACAAACTATATTTTGAAAACCAATGGTCAGATCATTGTGATTTTTGACAGACATAACATACATGAGAAGATTATCTAATCCAACGGTCGGTTTTTCAAAATACCTATCATATGTGAGAAAATGGTGAGTGGACCTTAACTTAATTTAAGGACCTGTCCTTAAATGATCATTTATGTGTATATATATATACACACATAGAGGTGCTATGGTCAGGTGCACCTGATGCATCTTGCATCAGGTGCCCTCTTGTAGAACCACTTGCACTGTAAATTTTGGAAAATTGACCGTTGGATTCGATACCCCTATGATGTATGTCATGCCTGCCAAAAATAACAGTGATCCAACGGCTGGTTTATGAGAAAATTGATTGCTAAAAAATGATAACATTTTAAAGAACAAAAAAGTCATAGTTTTTCAAAGTTAAAATTTTCAAAAACCAACCGTTGGATCACTGTGATTTTTGGCAGACATAACATACGTGATAGGAGTATCTAATCCGACAGCCAGTTTTTCAAAATTTTCATCGCAAGTGACTCTACAAGAGGGCACCTGATGCAAGAAGCATCAGGTGCACCTGATATCAGAAGTTCTGGACATAAATATTCACTTACACCACTGATACCTTGTTTGAGTTTAATATTCCTTTCAATGGTTTTAATGGCACCATGGATTTAAAAGAAAACCATTATATGTAAAGGAAAATAAATAGTTGAACTCATTTGACAAAGGCTTAAAACTTGGATAACCTTTAGATTCAACTTGAATATCCTTGAGTTTAATACCTTCTCTTGTCAGCCTTTTCTCTCTATTTCACCCTTACGTTTTCCAAGTTAGGAAACAATAATATTTAAATAGTAGTCACTTTAACCTAACCTAATTTGGGTATAACTCTCATACCTATTATTTACAAAAGAATATTCTTTTGGTGTTTGGCTACAAAGTTAGACTATTTTAAATTTATTTCTAATTCCAGTTTTGTATATGTGAACATTAATCAATAAATTAAATGTAGCCCTATAAATTCAAATGTAGAATCATTTAAAAAAATAACATTGTGAACCTACGTAAATGCGTGGCATTATAACGTCGTACAAAAATAAAAAGTGGAATCTAGATTCCCTAAAGAACATAATAGAAGATGTAGATATGTTTTGGTTATATAAATTTATAAAGGGGAATAAATACTTCGAAATAGAACAGTAGCCGTCGGATAAAACCCTTCCCTTATCAGAATTAGCATGGTTAAAATACAAAAGTGAAAACACTGAGAACTAAGGTCTCAATTTCTTGTTTTGTATATTTTTGCCTCACAATCAACCATACCCAAAAGGGTTCCTTGAAGCTCTATGACACCAACACCTTGTTTGTCAATCATGGTAAGAAAGCCATGTTATACTTTATTTCTTGGTACAATGACATATATTTGCATGTGCTAATTTCTTATGACAGAATTCAACTTGTACATCAATCCAATCACGGGCATCAACATATAAATTAATAACTTGGGAATACCTTGAATTTGGGTAATGTGGAGAGATTCTCCTGGATATTATTTGAGTCAACAATGCTGTGAGGGTTTCCTTCAAGTTGGATCTTCTTTCTTAAGGCTTCATAAAATAATGGAGCAGGTCAACCTCGAGGAGTAGAGATGGTAGTTACGTTTTGAGATGCTTTGAAATGCCGGCAAAGTAACAGCACATTGAATATTAAATGGAAGTTAAATAGCTCATTTGTATTCTTATATATAGTATTTTTAGCCACATTCAGTGATGAGCAAAGACAAGTTTCACCGGACAAAGGCAACTTGCTTCTATTTCTTCATCCTTTGGAAGCTTCGTTTCATGATTTGAGCTTAAATAATGGTTTTTTGTTGTTAAAATTGCTAAATCTAACTTTAAAAAAACTGTTGTTGGAGGGTTTATAGAAAGAAAACATTATAGGAATGGAGAAAATGGGTTCAAAAATCCCCTTTTTTGGCATTCTATTTCTATTGAGGCTGTTATGGCTGTGAAATTCAAAATCGCTTCTGTTGCAGTTTATGGAAAGAAAACATTATAGGAATGGAGAAAATGGGTTCAAAAATCCCCTTTTTGGGCATTCTCATTCCATTGAGGCTGTTATGGCTGTGAAATTCAAAATCGCTCCTATTGCGGCTTGTAGCAGTAACTTAGCCCGAAGATGCCATTAGGTAGCAGCTGTCGTGGTGGCTTTGATTTAAGACCTAGGTTTATCATTATTATTTATTAATGCAGTTGTGGAGTATATACTAGTTTGGAACTAAACAATAAATATAATTTTGAAGGATGTTTAGTTGGAAAATTATAGAAGTGTTGGTTGTAAGTAGAGACATTAGGTAGGGTTTGGGAAATAATTAATAAATTAGAAACTTCGATACTTAATGTTCTTTTTTTTACACTACTTTACAGTTGCTTTATCCTCTCTTGCTCTCTTGCTCTTGGTTGTAGTGTTTTTAAGGGAATTGAGCTCTTTTATAGACTGGGCTTTGAAAGATTACTTACTTACAGCGACTCTTATTTTCTATGTACTGATGTCGAGCTGGCATCATGTGCGAACTTTAGACCTGCATGTGTTGCATGATTTCCTACTTGGTAGATCCAAATAAAATTCTTACATAAGGGTCTCCTTCTATACTTCTATATATAGTCTTAGACATAAAATGGATGTTAGCCTTTCATCCTTGTATTGATCAGGAAATCAGCAAGGATCGGCATTAGTGGATGTACTGCAGGAGCAGGAAAGTGTCATTCAGCAATGTGTTGGGCAACTTGAATGTGCTGAAGCAACTAGGGCTGCGTTAGTTTCCCAGCTTAAAGAAGCACTTCAGGAACAAGTACAGTTTTGTTATCATCTGATCTCATTTCTGCAATTGCATGTCGAAATCCTTTATTATTGATGATTGTTTACTGAACTAGAGTATTTCAGGAATCAAAGCTGGAGTTTATTCGCACTCAGTTGCAAGTAAGAATCAATATCTTCTATTTATTCACTCCATAGAAAGGATTGTTTTATGGGGATGGTGATTGGCTAAGAAATTTTTTAATCTTGAAATATACTTCCATTTGCTATCAAATCATAAAGAATGTCGTATGATGGAGTAAGACTTGACTGTTCAATGCAGTTTTTGTTTATTGGGTTTGGTATTCTGATGCTATAGAGTTATTAAAGGCACTGAGCTAATAGATCTTCATAGTTTAGAAAATTGTTTTCTGGCTTTGGCCTGCCACAGGTTTCTTTCAAAGGATAATAGACATTATGGTACTTCTTTATATGTGAGCTAAAAATGAGCTCTGCATTTTCCATCTTAAGTAATTGGCTGCAGTAGTCAGTTAAAACTGGTATTTAATCATTACTCTTTATAGCCATAACAAAGTGTCAATCTACAGAATATGAACAGGAAAAGATTGTTTTGTTTACTGTACAAGGCATGCACAGTGTTCAATTCATTAACTTCATGGAGGGAATATATAGTAGTGCCATACATGATTATTTTGAGTTTTCCATTTTCATGTAGGACTGGTGCGGAACAGCCCTCAAATTACCAGAGAATTGAAAGAACTTGCATTGAAATTGAGAGTATATGGTTAAATACAGAAATGAACAGGAAACAGAGGAAATGCTCTCTGTCCAGATCTCTTTCTCAGAAAAATTACATCCAAGACTGAAAAGAATCTACTGACAAACTAGTTTTTATATGTTTCTAGAAGTACAAACTAACTTGAACAGAAGTTAAAACTACAGACCTGTCACCAATCTTAGAAGACAAATAGAAGGAGAAAACCGTGCTAAAGGATGTAATTCTTAGTAGAATAACTAGCGGCAGCAGTAGTAAGCAAACAGTAGCAACAAATGAGATGCACAATTGGTTAACCGTATCATACACCCCCACTTCAAAAGAATTTTCCCTCAGGTTCAGCTGCAAAATATAATACTAATCAAGATTAGCCAAGCAAATACTCCAATGCATCTTGAGAGAATTTGGGTACCCAAAGTCATAGCTTTTCAGGGCCCTTTTGGGATAGCTTCTACTTACGCTTTTGAAGCAGAAGCAGAAGCAGAAGTCAGTTGTGTTTGAAAACTGTATTTTGAAAGTGCTATTGACCCTAAAAGTGCTTTTACTGTCTGTTTAGATACCATCTGAAAAAATTGTTTATAATCCAGAATTGACACTATTACCCTTGCATAATACTTCTTTATTTTCCTACTTGGCAATAAGATTATAAATAATCCTATTTATAAATGAGCTTATTTATAATAAAATTATAAATAATGAATAACATAAATAATATAAATAATAAAATTATTTATAATAAAATTATAAATAAGCTAGTAAAATTAATCATGTTTCATATAAATACCTTGACCGCGGACTCTCGGTAGGAAGATTTAATATAAAGGTTAACTATGTTTCATATAAATATTAAAGGTAGGGACATGAAGGGAATGATTTTTGTTGAAGTTCTTTCTTAAAGGGCAAGGTTGGTATTTGCAGATTTTTTTGTTAAAAGTTGTTCTACTTTTTTGAGGAGGTGGGTAGGTGCTTCGTGGAAATAAGCACAAAAAAGCACTTTTACCTTTTTCTTCTTCTCTATTTTTACTCAAACACACCCTACTTATGCTTTTGGACGCCCAAAAGCAACTTATTTTGTTGCTTGTACTCTATCCAAACAAGTACTCAGTATCTTGAAAATCTACAACTGCTCCTCCATAATTCTCTTGCATATGGTAATAATCTGGATCCATTTCCACACCACCTACTGTTTTCACGGTTGAACCTTCCAAACCAAGGCATACTTGCAGCACAAGAAAGTACTCTTTGCTGTATTTATCAGTCCACACCACACACAAAGGTAATTGCCACCTATTTTTGCAATCAGTACCTTCATTTGTTGCCATGGTCATGTTCCTTGCTCCACTAAAGCTAGTTAAGCTTCCATTTTCATCAACTACCTTCCTTTGTTCTACCCAACTTTCTTTTGTATTTTCAGCTTGTTCATCACTTAAGAGATGATGGCAATAGAGTTGGATTTCATATGGTTCAACATAAATGGGCTAGACTTCTTCAAAATCAGCCACATGTGATTGTTACAGGGCCCCAACAGCACTAAAACACTCATTTCCAGCCACTGTTGCAAAGGAATTGAAGGAAAAATTGAAGCCACTTTCTTGGGTTTCGTGATTGAAGTTTTTGGAGGCAAGTAGGGAAGTTGTAGAAAGCTTAGAAAGTACCTTTTCTTTTATGGGCAGCAAGGTGTATAGTTGATTATCCTTGCTCAAAGTATAGTTATTGTTCCTTCATGAATGGTTTGGAGATCATATTGCCAAGGGCCTTCCAAGAAGGATGTGGCAAACATCCATTTGCACAACATCACACCAAACCTCATCAAAGTACTTATTTTGAATAGATAATGGCACTGAGCGTCACTTGGTAACCTTCACTTCACTTCCCTTCTTGGACCAAGATAATTTGTAGGGATTAGGATGATGAATAGGAAGCTTCAATTTGTCAATGACTTTTTGAGAAACTAAATTCTCACTATTTCCCCCATCAATAAATATATTGCAAACTCGCCACTCAATGTTGCAAGTTGTGAAGAAAACATTAGATCTCAACCATTTTTCCTTTGATTCAAGCTTGGGATCAAGGAGGGTCTTCATAGTGCAAGTCTGCAACATCCTCTTCTTCATCAAGATCTCTCGTAACCTCTTCATCTAAGGGCTGATCATGAATTGGGAACGCATTTTCAGGTTCAATTTCACCCATCTTTTCCATTAGAAGAACCTTCTTCCTACAATTTTAAGACTTATGCCCCTGTTTCCCTCACTTGAACAACTTGAAGTTCCACCTTGGGGCTCTTTTCCACCACCAAAAGTAGATTGAGTTTGTTTTGGAGCTATAGCAGAAGGTTTTATGGACTGCACTTGCTATCTTACCCCAGTACCACTTCCCCTCGGCTTGGATTTCAGCATTTGCTTGATTACAAAGATCCTGTCCAAATCTGGAACCCCACCGTAGCTGCTGTCCAGACCGAGTAGAAGACCTCCTTTAACAAGCAATGCTTTAGTGTAAGCTTGTGACACACTCCACAATATTTGTAGGCTAAAGAGATCCTATATTTATGGCTTTAAACCCCTCAAATAACATGCTACCATTTGTTCCTCACTATCATTGAAATCAACTCTTGACATAAGTTGATGAAAAGACTCAGTGTAGTCGTCCAAACTTCTATTTTGCCTAAGGTTGTACAAGCTCTTATAGATAGTTTGCATGTAATTCAACAGAAGAAATTGTTCACAAAGTTTCTTTTTAATTTTCTCCCAACTTCTAATCTTTCCCTTGCCACTTCTGTGATAAAAAGTTTGCAATCCTCAAGCGAGGGCTCTTTCCTTGAGACAATTGGAAACTAGCAGTGGGAACTCAATCTTAATATTTACGCAAGCCGGGGGCTCTTTTCTTTCAAATTGATTTAGTTCTTCTTGCATGGCCATAATCCAACTATCATTATTTTCGGCTTCACTAAAATTTTTAAACTCAATTTGAGAAACAAATGCAATGTTACTACCATCATCTCTAAGATTAGAGTGTGTACTTATCCCTCTTAAAAGCTACCTACGACTTGCTTAATTGAATGATTTTGTCACAAACTTCCACACTTTGGGTAGTTCTTAAAGTTCACTTGGAGTTACATTTTCATCCCTTGGTGAGTCCTCCTTTGGAGCATCCTTTGGTGCTTCATTTGATGCATTATTGATGTTGAGCTTGCTAATTCCTTCTTCCGCTTTAGAAATAGGTCTATCATCATCATCATCAAACACTAATGCTTTGTAGAAAAACGATTAGCTTCATCAAGTACAACATGAATAGTTTCTTGAACCGTTTGAGTGCGTCTATTGTAAACACGATATGCTTTTCTCTTTATAGAATAACCAATTAACACACCTTCATCAGCCTTAGCATCAAATTTAACTAAACTTACCATCAAATTTACAACCAAAAACTTTAAAATAACCAATGTTGAGTTTTCGACCTTTCCAAAGCTCATATAGAGTTTTGGCCAATATAGGTCTAATAACCACTCTATTTCCTACATAGCAAGTTTTGTTAGTCCAAAAAGATTTAGGAAGCTCATGTTTGAGAATAAATTTCTAAGTTTGGATTTGCTATGGGATAAGGTTTCTAATTTCTCTTCTTTATGGGCATATGTTTCAAAGGAATTTGTTAAGGGTGCCTTTTTGTTATTAGGGGAAATTGGGTTGCAGTGTGTGATATCTAAATGTCATTTTTGATTTTTTAAGTTTCTTTTTTCCTCTTGCAGACACCTTGTCCTATCCTGTAATTTCTTCTCTTTTATAATAAAATATGTTTGTTGATTTTCAACAACCATAAAAAGAAAAAGAAAAAAAGAAGGGACATATGTATCAATCTATACTAACTTCAACAAATTTTCAGCTTTGTTGCCCTTTGCTGAAAAGGGCCTTCTAGTTATTTTACCTTCCAAACAAAATTCACAGTTTGGAATATGAACTAGTCAATTTATCATATTTAGATTAATGTAACTTAGCTTCAAGTGCCAAAGTTTTGTTGGACTAATAGGGAAAAAATATTCTTTTTAATAGGTAGGTCTATGGCGTATCGTTCATTTTGGTATCAAGTATCTCATATGATTTGTGAGTAATTAAACAAATAAAAGAACCATTCTTTTTAATAATTGCTTTGGTAAAGCAAAAGTATAACCATGTGGAACCTAAAAGTAAATTGTGCCTCACAGATGGCATTGATAAATAGTCTAATAAAACCAATGTCTTATTAGAAGCAAAAACTAAACTAACTATTCCCAATGATACTATTGCTTACTTTAGCATCCGATCCTAGGTGGATACTGATTTCCCCATCAATGTGCTGCCTTGTCACACAAAAACCCTTGCAACGAATTAAAAATGTATTTAGTTGGCCCAGAATAAAATATTAGCAATAAAGCTAACTTCAGCAATAGGTGATTCACACATACTTGAGTTATTTTTCTTGACCAATTAGTTTACACAGCTTCGTTTCTCCCTTGTCTAGCTGCTCCACAAAGGAAACATTTTCCCTCCGGTTTAAATCCACTTGCCTACACCTCTTAGCATTCTTATATTGCCTTTTTCCTTTCAGCCTTGGCTTAGAATAAGTCTTCCAATTCAGTTATGTAAACACTAGGATTAGACTTGATAATACTCTTCATTGCTTGAAGTGAGCTCTAGTTCAGCTAAGCTCAAATCCAACATTTTGTATCTAAATCTAATTACATTTAATGTAAGTTAAAGACAATCATTCATGTCATGAATTGTAAACATTTCCATAATATAAAATATTTAATACAAATAATTCTCATTTATTATTAATTAGAAAATGTAAAACTAATGTTGAGGGCATACATCCCAACAACTACATGACTAGTTGCCTTTGCTATGAAGCCACTCTAAATTTTTTTAAAGGATGCTTGCAACAATAACATATTGTTGACCTTTTGTGGCTCTTAGTTGTCATTATTATTGCCATTCAACGATTGTTTTCTCAACATTCTTGTGTTAGCAGCGTGAATTTTATTCTCTCCCTCAAGCATACCAAGAGTCCTATCTTTCGCCAAACCTTGTGTATTGAAAATTTGTTTTTAACTAATATCTTCAGTATCTCCAGCATTTATGTACTCTAATTTGTGAAATGTTTCTCTCCAGCAATAGTTAGCATGTCGGGCACTTACCCACATAACTTTGTCCATGTGTTTCCAACACTAGTTTTGGACATTTAGACAAGTCCATCTTAGTTTTGCTTAAGAAGGATGTGCTCAAGAATGCATGTTTTATGTCTCTATTTTTTCCCCAAACATACCTATTATGAAGTTGGTAGTTGGTACCTAATTTATTGTCTTATAACCTATGATGGGGAAGCACTAAGTTGTTATTTATATATTTATTTATGGGGAAATTTCATTTTGGATCATTTTCTTAAAGTCCTCTCGACTTTTCTTTCATACCAAAAGTTAGTTTGGCATTTGTTAGACAAAATTGCCCTTCATCCAAAAAATCTTCCAAATCTTCCAAGATTTCTATTTTACCTTATTTATTTCATTTCAAAAATATCTCATGTATTTCTCTCCTCAATCTCCTTTTTCTTTCTTTTTTTAATCATTTATTTTATTCCAAAAATATCTTATTTCTCCCACGAATCTCTCTTGTCAATCACCTCTTTCTCTCTTCACAAATCATGCGTATTAAACAATTTCCACTGCATTTACAATACAATAAAATTCTTCTACCTTCCTCAAAAAAGTATGCTCACAAAAAAAAAAAAAAAAAAAAATTTAACATGATAAAATAAACTACTCTACATCATCATATGCGAAATTCAGATACATCAAATGTCTCTCAGATCCTGAAACCAGTATCCTAGATCACAGAATATATTATGGTTTTTGTTTATTTTCTATTGTGGTATCCTTGCTTTAGATACATCAAATATGCTTTTTTGTGTGAAACTCGGCAAATACTTTGGTCGGCATGATTTTTGACACTTTCTATCATTGTGCAGGTTGCTCGAAGTCAGATTGAGCAAGCAAAGAATATGAGGAAGAGGCTAACATCACCCCCATCCACCACCACCAATCTACCAACAGAAACCCCACGGTTGGTAGAATCGAACTTGCCTTCAATTCAATCATCCAGCACCCCACCTCAGCCTCCTCTTTCCCAACCTGTGATTTCTTATGCACCTATGAAAACTACTGAAGAAGAAAACAAGAAAGCAGCAGCAGCTGCTGTCGCTGCTAAGCTTGCTGCATCTACATCCTCTGCACAGATGCTTACCTCTGTTCTCTCATCCCTTGTTGCAGAGGAAGCTGCCTCCATGAATGGTGGCTTAAAATCAACTGGATTCACCTCTGGTTTATCCATGTTCTCTCCCGAAAAAAGGCCTAAACTTGAGAAACCAGTGTCTCTTTCTGATGTTGGCAATTCTGACATGGGAAACATGGCTTATTTTACCCCCCTACAACCACCAATTACCAGTGTGCCACTTGCAACACCCACAAGCATGCAACCCATGTCCCAAGGCAATCAGTTGCAAGCTCAGTTTCCACCACCACCACCTCCACCACCTCTATCTCCTGCAAATCCACCAGCAAATCAATATGTCCAATCATCTGGTATGATGGTGGGGGTCATGCCCTACGGGTATGGTTCTAGCACCCTACCGCCTCCACCGCCTCTGCCTCCGCATATTGCAATGGGTTTGGCAAGGCCAGCCCCTTCTCCACAGCAGCCTCAGCCTCAACAACCACAGCAGCAGCAGCAGCAGCAGCCACCTCCACCCAGTGGTGGGTATTACCGGCCACCAGGTATTGGATTCTACAGCCAAAACCATCAGCCAACTACACCACCAGTACCTCGGCAGTGAGTTTCTCTCGAAAATAATAGGGGCTAGAGGGTGTCTCCTCAAGAGGCCAACGAGTAGTGGATTTTACAGGGAAAGCCATATACCAACAAAACTGCCACTTCCTCGGCAGTGAGTCTCTTGGAAATCCTTAAAGACCAGGGTCTTCCCAGAGGCCCTGCGTTATACTGTAAATTTGTAGGCAAATTATTAGTCGTGTCTTGTTAACTTAAAATAGTTTCTTTAGTCCTTTATACACCAACACCCTAATCACCCCCTTCCCTCTTCAAAAACACCCCCTGCAAATTGGTGCTCTGACATTAAGGAAAAAAGTTAGTTAATAGCTTTATCTGAATCTTAAATGGAAGTATCAAGTTGCAAATACACCCCTGCTTAATTACCTCATTTACTGAACCCACAGGAATCTCTTATTGTGTGTTGTGTCTTAAAAGTATTTGCAATTTTGCATGCAACCAGTGGTTTGTATGGGCACAGATCAGTTGCTTTAAATAAGTATCTGGGTCTAATGTTTATATTTAGCAGCCAATTTCAATCATCAGATAAAGTATTTGCCTACCGGGAAATGATTCATTATCTGCATCAGAGGAAACGACATGATTTTAGTGGTGTCTATTGTAATTGTAATTGTATTTGTAATTCAACACTTTCTCACGCAAATGCTAGAGGTTCTTTAACTAAATTCATTCCCTGTTAGGCTGTTACAATATTGCTACCCTAAGCTATAAAATCAATTTTACCTCTAACACCCCTGTTTACACACACACATACGCACGCAAGAGCAAGAAACTGTATTCAAACCAAGCTGAAGATTGTACGAATGCATATGCGTTTGTGCACACCCCATTAAATCAATCTGAAGATTGTATAAATGTGCATGTATGCACTCCCCCCATGTAATGACATGCTCGCTTACTATCCAGCAACTCGACGTATCATCTCAGCTCGCCTTTGGTCACTGTTTCCCATTACAATTCAATCTTCTATCCTAGTTTTATTGCTACAGGCTGTCAGAAATTTACTCCTGTATAATTGAAAATTTTCACTGATGAAGCAGACTTTGATATCCTATTTTAGATTTAGGCCCTGTTTGGATTAACTGTCTAAAATTACTTTTAGAGCTCAAAATCCATTTGATTTAAGGGATGAGACAATAATCACTTCTAAACAATGTAGGGATGGTAAGGTGATTGGCTAAATTTGGTGCTTTCAATTTTTTGCTATAATCACTACTAGTATGAAAATTGAGATGTGAAAAATAATTTGGATATAAGTCCAAAGTGATATATAAAGATATGGTTTTTTTTAAGGAAAAATGCTATTAAACCTGCATCTTCATCTTACTCCCGTACTTATTCCCGTATCCTACACTACCTAAGTACCTATATCTCCACTCTCTCTCCTGTCTCTCTCTCTTTCCAAGAAAAAACCATCACGTAATTTTGCATGTCTCTCCCCTTTAGGCCCCATCTCTGTCCTCTGGGCATGTGTGTGACAGTGAGATAATAAATGCTGTGAGAGAGATGTATCATCTAACCTACACCAATGCCCACTCCCACCTTGAGCCCCAAATACCCCATCTATTCTCTCTCTCTCTCAAAGTGCATTTACGTTTTCAGCACTTTACTCTCTCACTGTAGCTGCCCTTTCCCTTCAGTCGTTGCTACTGCAAAAGTGAAGGTATTTCTGTCTACTCTCTCTCCCTCCCTCCCGCAATATTTCTGTCTTGTTTCTCTTTCTAAACTGTGTCTCACTCTCCATTTTCAGGCTATCAGAGCGAAACTGTGAAGGTATCTCTCTCTCCCTCACACACACTCTCTCTAACTAGTGTCTTTCAAATCTCCTATAGTTTCTCACTTTAAAATATTCTGTCTCTCTTTCTCAAGAATCTCAATAAGAGTGTTCGCCGGTCCGGTTTGGGCGGTTTCACCTTAATTTTGGGATCAAACTGAAAATTATAATTTGTAGTTTTCATAAACCAGACTAGACCAATTAAAGTATTAAACCAAATCAAACCAAACCAATCATTCTGGATTGGTTTGGGTAGTTTGACCGGTTTTAAAATTATTTATTTTTATATATTTTTCCCACTACTTTCATGCTTCTAATTTTCAATTTTGGGCTTTTAGCCCTATACAATGTAGAATGTAAAATTCTTGTACATTCAAAATATAAAAAAATTTATTTTTGGGGCTTAATTTTGGCCACTAAACTCCTTGAAAATCCTTATTTAGCTTATAGAAATATTAATTATATTATGTACCTCTTTAATTTACAAAAGTATCAAATATTATTAAATATATTAAAAGTTTATATAGTTAGAATTATTCAGCTGTGCATCAAAAATCCAAAACGCATCGTTTAAATTTTAGAGGATGTAAAAATATTTTAAAATATATATATATATATATATATATATATATATATATATATATATATATATATATATATATATATATAAAATACCGGTTTTGTCCGATTTATAATGGTTTGGAAATTGTCTAAACCGGACCAAACCAAACCAAACCATTTAAAAAAAAAAAAAAAAATCAAACCAACCCAAACCAAATTACCAAGAAAACTAGACCAAAACAGTATTTTGGTTTGGTTGATTTTTTGAACACCCCTAAATGTTGTTAAAAACGTTGAGAGAATTCTTAGACGTTGCAGAGGGAGTAGAGCCGACTCCAGCTAACATAACCATTGCCTCCGACGAAAACACTTACTACCGAAGTTCGAAGCAGACAGCATACTCGCCGGAACACAAACCAAAGTCAACAAATTCACCATCGACCATTACCAGCGAGGACTCTGCTGTGGATCCTGTGCTCAATCCTCAACGGATGAACACTTTAATCTCTCATACGAAGTCGATAATATCTGAGAAGTCATCAGATTCTTCAGAGATACTGTGCTAATAAAAACACAGTGAAATGACCCCTGTAACAGTAACTCTGCTTTCTCTCTCTCTCCTCTGCTTCTTTGTCTTCATCCTCCTCCTCATCCTCCTCTTCTTC
>JAESVK010001050.1:675182-702050 GCA_017140935.1 Hamamelis virginiana
TGATTTTGTCCCAACGATTTTGGATTGAGCATAAAGTTCGAACCTCGCATCCAACCATGGCTTTTTCATAATGATCGAAAATTCGATTCCAAAAAGGTATTATCTTTTTATGCAACACCGGTCACAGGATCTTGGCTTATGCTCAACCAAGCTACACACAACGCCTTGTCTTCTTTCACTGTGAATGCCTTTCCACACTTAACCCGTGTTTGGGAAGTTGACATTTTTTTCCCTGGCAAATATAATAAAACTAACTAAAATTTATAAATAAGGTAAAGTCACAATTTTTCATATTATAAGGTGCATGAAATGCAGTGATGATTTTGAAAAACCAACCGTTGGACTAGATTACATGCTTATGAATTTCATGTTCGCCATAAATCATAATGATCCAACGGTTACTTTATAATATATCAACGGGAATAATTTGGTGACAGTTTAAAAAAATATAAAGTCACAATTTTTCAATGTGGTTGTTTTAAGAAACTGACCGTTAGATTTCCATGAATTTTGGTGAACATAAAATTCATAGACATTCCTTCTAATCCAACGGTCAGTTTTTTTTTTTAAATGCTCTACATTGGATCCTATATAGCACTTTATATTAAAATTTATGTTACAAATATAATTTTAAAGTACAACGGTTAAATTAAATTCAAACTATAGACAAATATAACATGATTCTTAAAAAATTAATAAATAAAACAAATTCTCACCTTATAATTTGTGCTGAAATTCTACAAATAATTGTTGATAGCAAATGAGAGGAAGTTGAAATTGAAGTGTGAATTATGTATGATAATATGTGGGTATTTATAGGAAACTAGAAGATATATTCGTTAGAATATATCCGTTGGGTGTGTGAAGTTGGGCCTGGTTTGAAAATTAGTCCGTTCTGCTGCCTGCCTGCAAATTTTTTTTTTTTTATTTTTATATCTCATTTCACCCGAGAGACAAATATCTCACCCTCTCCCTCTCACCCAGCCTTCATCACTCTCAGCGTACGACTCGTCTCCCTCTCCAAGTGGGTTTCTCTCCTCATCTCTCTCTCCTCATGATCGAAACCCACCAAAACCACCAAAACGAAGCCCTTCTCTCTCGCTATCTCCTTCGCTCTCCCAGTCGGTGTCTTTTCTCCCATCATCGGCGACGAATATGCCGATCGAAACCCACAAAATTAGTCGGTGTCTCTTTAGCAAACGCTGATCCATGTCCGATCAGTACAGTCGGTGTCTCTTCTCTCTCTATCTCTTTCTCTGCTCCCATTCTCTCTCATTTCCTCGTTGACCGATCAGTAGAGCTGTCTCTACTTTGTTCAATGTACGATCAGTACAACGGCAAGACAAGGGTTCGAGATCGAGATCATAGCTTATCAATTACATCTAGGTTTCAAGATCAAATGCAAAGATTATGGCAAAGAGGAATGTTTGAGAAGAAGGGTATGTTTTTTTTCTCCTCTGCCTTCGGTTTTGGTTCATGAAATGCATCTTTTTTTTTTCTTCAGATCATGGGCATTTTGATTATTTGCTGTGAGATTTTATATATGAATTTTGTTTTATTTATGCAAGATTTTTTTTATGAGATTTATTTTGTTGTTTGTTTGCTGAGAAAATGCTGGGAAAGTGAGGGAAAGTGAAGGGAATCATCCAACCGTTTTGTTGGTTGATGAGGGCAGTATGGACTTTTGATCCACTTTGCTAAGTTTGGATGCTGCTACAGTTTCCTTTAAATTTGGGCAAATTTGAATACCTACTGTAGCTCCTTCAATTTTGGAGGAAGGGTTTGGATGCACCACTGGAGTGGTTTTTTTGCTTCAAAAGCATTCATTTTGGATTTGGCTTTGGCTTTAGATGTACTACTGGAGATGCTCTTAAGGCCCCATTTGGATTCACTTTAGCTAAAATTTCTTTTGGAACTCAGAATGCCACTTGATTTTAAAAACGGTGTGATAATCACTTCTAAATGACTTGATGGATGATAGACCTCCTAACTTTTGTCATAACCACTCCTAGTATGAAGATTTTAATATATATAAATAGATGATTTGGGTATAACTACGAAAATATTAGTAGAAAAACTTCTCCGAAACTAATTTTAGGCAAAGCTAATCCAAATGGGCCCTAAGTGCCCCAAAAACTACTGAAGAGTGACTTTCAATCACAACACTGTCAACCTCCAAGCTACCATGAGCAGGGACGAAACCACATACAGGTTAGCAAGCCCAGCTGCCCCTAGATTTTTTATTTTTAAATTTTACACTCCATAATTTTATGTAATGTTGAATTTGCTCCCTCTGAATTTTTTATTATTTTTTTAAATTATTCAAAAGTTCATGAATTTAGAGTTTTATATCACGAGGCCCAATTTTGCATCGTGGCATCCTTGAAATTTTCAAGTTTATTTGTCTACTTGTTATGTTAGAAAGACATTTGGACCTAATGATATAAAAAGCTTGTGTTAGGGGCTCATAAAGCCCTTTTTTTATCCATTTTATTTTACTTTCCTTACTTTTTTTTCCCCTTAATATAAAAGCCCTAACCTCATCCCAAGGGTCCAATATCTCATTTTGACCCTCCCAAATTCAATTGATGAATGGTAACTTAATTAGTTGTGTATATTGATAGGGGTATTTGATAGCGAAGCCATCATACAACGCTTTCAAAAGGTTGGTCGAAATTTGTCAAGGACAATTGTAAATGTATTGAATTGAAATATGGTTTATTAATTATCAATGAATTATAAAATTGTATGATTCTTTCTACCTCAAACTAAAGCGATAAAAGAATTTTTTTAACAATTTTTTATTTTTTATTTTTTGAAGTGGGATAAAGTAATAACAATTAATTAAAGTTTGCCCCCCTAAGCTAAATTTTGAGCTTCATCCCTAGCCATGAGGGTGGCAACCCTAACTACTATAGTTTCAGACAAAGCTGCTAAGGAACAATAAACTTTGAAAGCTCTTCTCTTGTTATAAAAAAAAACACTGTTTTTTACAGGGCTAGTTGCATATCATATTTTAAGAAACTAACCATTGGATTAGCTCTCTCTCTTATGAACATTATGTTTGCCAAAAATCACGATAACCAGGGGAGGAACCGGGATTTTTTCTTGAGGGGGGCCAAAATTTTAATGTAAGAAACTAAGAATATATATTTTTTTAAATATGAAAATAGCTTAAAATAGCCATTTTTCTTTTAATGTGTACAATTGTAATTTTACAAAATAGTAGTGCCAAAATCGTAATACCATAAATATTCATACAAATTTATTTGGTGATGATAGTATTCAACCCATGGATTCCAAAGATTAAATACTCTTTCCATCCGAATTCAGTATAATTCATACGAGTTTGTTAAAATTCATGGTCTATAGTTCAAAAGAACCTATTTTAAGTTCATGTTTTTTCTGAAAATTCAATTGAGTATAACTCTCTCATTTTAAACTCTTTTTGGATTATTATATATATGCTATATATGATCAAAGTCAAAGTCTGCTCAAAACAATTTTGTAAAAAATAATTTGTTCTCACCTTAATTGAGGAAGAAAAATATAAATGCACTATATTTATGTGAGCCCCTAGCTAAATTTTCCTCTCTTTTCTTCACATTCCCTCTAATGCTATCTCTCTTTTTCTTTTTTCTCTTCTCTTTTTTTGATAGCTACTTCAATCCCCTTTCAAAAATTTAATTCTAATTTGTTCCTTCAATTTTATTGAAAATTGGGGGTGCCGATCTTTAGAGTGGTTGTGTAATATAGACAATATATAGAATATATAGAAAATTTTCAAAAACTTAGGGAGGGCTATCTTTAGAGTAGTTGTGTAATATAGACAATATCTAAAATAATATATAAAATATATAGAAAATTTTCAAAAACTTGGGGGGGCCATGACCCCCCTTAGCTAACCTTTGGTTCCACCCCTGACAATAACCCAATTGTCGATTTTTGAAAAATACCGCAGTGAAAAACTGTGTTTTTTTTGTTGTTCGAAATGTCACAATTTTGCAGTCAGTTTTTTTAAAAAAACCAAAAGTTGGATTACCGGAATTTTTGGCAAATATGACATTAATAAGATGAGTATATTATCCAACAGTCGACTTTTCAAAATATATCATGCAATTGACACTATAAAAATGCAGAATATATTAAAATAAGTGAAATTTTGTATTATTAATGTGGAGCGAGATTACCGATCGCTGCTTGAATTGTTCAAAATGATGTGTCCTAATGGAATTTGCATCAATTACTATTACCCGTCTGTTTCTCTCTCTTAAATTGATAAATTCCAAAGGAGTTGGTTCTTATACTCCCCATCATAATCACCACATGATTTGCATGTGCAAGTGGACAGGTGTGGCTATTAAGAATAGCCAAACTTTGTCCTCAACCCATCATGGTCTCTCTCTTACCTTACTACATGGCACCATCCGGGTTTTTGTTCCAAGCTTGGTTCCAACATCCACGTTGAACCAGGAAAAACGAGTTTTCATTTCACGGGTCCAATCCATTCCCGAAAATGTGGAGAGCCCCTCCTCATATGGGGGCGGCTTTAGCAGAGTCATATGTGGGTTAGGATTCACATCCCATATGAGGGACGGGTCCAGATCGGCGGCGGCAGCCCATCATTTTCAGTCTCTCTTTCTGATTATATATGAATGTATGGACAAGGAAGGTTGGTTTGCTGTTTTCTTAGTAAAAAAATGAACGAGAGCTGTTTGAATCCATGACTTAAATGAAAAAGAAAACGGACTTCTGTCTACACTTTGTCACTTGCACGTTTTTTCTCAATTTGTGATTGAAAATTGCTTGTGTCATGGTCTTTGTCTTTTAGTGTCAAATACAAACGTTGAAAGCTGTTGGTTGTGTCTGTCTGAAGCTTGTTTTATGTTTTTCTTTTAACTAAAGGAATGGGATCCCTAATAGCATCCAAAGCTGACCCACACACCACTTTCAAAAGGGTCTGCTTCTTTCTGTGTATTAGAGTCGTGTGAAGGAATGAATGCAAGTCACCTTCAAAAGGGTCTGCTTCTGTCTGCGTATTAGAGTTCTGTGAAGAAATGAGCCTTGCATGTTAGTTCATAAATTCCGTTAAAGACCGAAACAAAGCTCTTGTTTCTTTATACTAGTGGAAGATTCAAAGCATTTTGGAGTACGTATTCTAAGCGTTTTTGTTAAGCAGTGAATATGTCATCTATTTATTTGTTACTTTTTAATTTCGAAGACAAAGAGAGCTTTTTGGGCTCAATTCTTGTTGGGTTTGATTGAAGTATGGAGGGAGAATGCGGAGAGAGACTGCTGAAGAACGATTACTATGAGAATTGCCCAGGCTGTAAGGTGGAGCAGATTAAAGAGTCTCGAACAGGTTTGCCGATTAGAGAACTCGTTTCTGTATGGGCTGTGGCGCTGGGCGCTGGTAAGCACTCTTTGTATTTACGCAATATTTAAATTTGTGAGCACTTGTCAAGTTAAAGAATGGTTTGTATTGTTTATTTTACACAATGTATCATAAATAGTCTGTATAACAGATGATAAACAGAATTGGCACTAATGAAAAATAGTTTCTATTTCAAATTCATGGCTGAACAGAGTAGACTCTGCGTACCTATTGTTTGGAGAAAGGAATAGTTAAATGAGCTTTTAGTAGTTTTGAAGTAAACGAGATATTGTAGGTTCAAATTCCAACACCATTGGCATCGTGTGAACATGCACATGGTTGCCAGTTTGCCACCAAGTTGCAGTCTATGTTCTAACTTCTAACAGCCTAAAGCAAGTACAGAGGGGATACAATTATATGTGTGTGTGTGTGTGTGTGTATATATATTCCACTGAGCCATTTGTTGGCTGAAGATTATCGGTTAGTAAAGTGAGGAAACATTGAATGGGAATTATATGATTGCAATGATGAAGTTCTTTCTTCACCCTTCACTATGAAACTGTGCATGTTCTCTTGATTGGCAGTTGATGCTTACTCTAAGTGCTTTTTCGTTCTTATCTGGTCGATAAATTAGAACAATAGCATCCTGTCTTATGCAGATTCTTTTCACCCATTCATTCAATTCAAAGATGCTAAACTGGTATCATCAACTGTATATATATATAGCTGCAGTTATTGGAACAGATGAAATTCAATTTTTAAGCTGCAGTTTTCTCTTGCATGATGAGTAATTTATGAAGTTGTTGTAGAAATGAATGATTTGTCAAGTTATTTAAGGGTTGAACCTCCAGCATGTTTATTGGTTAAAACTTTTAACAAATTCCAGACCCTATATGTTTGAAGCAGGTTTATACGTATTTTTCACGTGTCTCTGCGCCACTTATATGAGCAAGGGTATTCCATTGATTTCTCTCATATATTTGTGCCCTAATATCAGTTTTATGTTTTACCTTTGCAGCTCTGCCAATATCATCTCTCTTTCCATTCCTTTATTTCATGGTGAGTGTATAAATTTACATTTTGGAGTATATAAAATTTTACTTGATGTTTTTAAAATTATCTGGGAAGAGGATGTATCTTTATTCATCAACTTTGTACATATGGAATTTACTTATTGTCTCCTTACAGAGGGTTCTGAACATCAAGTGTAGGATGCATTTAATTCTTCAAACTTGTAATCTTTACTCATATCCTGATGCTCAGGCCCTTCAAATGCACTATTTATGTTGTTCGTATAACTAAAATATTGAAATCTAAACTGCAAAATCCATGTTGAGCTGGGCTTGGTTTATCCTATTTTATTTTATTTCTTTATTTGTTTTTAAGGAAAGCCAATTTTAACTTAAACCCTGTGCCTATTTTTTCAAATTCTAGAATCCTTCAGTGGCGTCCTTTTATGAATGGGTGGCTTATTAGTTAAAGAATATGAAATGTCATCCATAGGCTAACCACATATGAGATAGAGAAGCTTCAAATCTTACTATTTTTAAAATTATGATATTTTATTAATATACATATTAAACTAATATATTTAAGGGGATTAATTTTCAAGTAATGGTAACTGTAGATACCTAGCTTTATTCATAATGACATCCATCGATACAACGAAGGGTCTCAGTTATTTTATGGTTTGGGGACCTTAATACCTTGCAATTGTTTAGAAATAGATACCGGCAAGAAAACTATAGCTTCTGTAGTCCTGCCCACCAATTTGCTACAGTTACTATCGTCCTAAAACATCTAGGCTATGTCTCCTTCTGCACTATCCACCATGAAGCATAAAGGACAAGTCTATAAAAGGCCTCACATTATTATTTATGAAGAAGCTATGCAAAGAAGAAAAGAAAGACAGAGAAAAGAAAAGAGGAGATGTAGGGAAGAGCTGAGAGAGCATAAGGTTGTCTATTTCTGTGTAATTATATTATATCAAATAATGGAATGACAATTATAACCATATATTATTACTAAAGGACCATTCAACAGAACTTCAGTCATTTTGCCCATACAGCAATAATCACAAAATACTCTCTTTTTGTCTCTCTCTCCCCTTTTTTCTTCTTAATAAGATTCATTTTATTTTTTTTAATAAAAATAATTCTGTTTGCAGATTAGGGACTTCCATATTGCAAAAAGAGAGGAAGATATTGGCTACTATGCAGGATATGTGGGTGAGCATACTGGCTGTACATGTTCTCTATATTGATGGTATATTATCATTGGTCAATGCATTTTAGTCTTAAACAAAGCTGTCCCAATAAACTCCTTAACATTTTGAAGGGTCTTCATATTTTGTTGGAAGAGCTTTGACGTCTATTTTCTGGGGAATAGTGGCTGATCGATATGGTCGAAAACCTGTTATAATTATAGGCATTATCGCAGTGTTAGTAACCACAATTTAACTACGATTTCAATTTGTATTATTCTGCAATTAAGTTCAGTTATTTTGCATCAGAAATTTTCTGATATCTACCTTTTTTCAACAATCTTGATTATTATCCGGTTCCAGGGTTATTTTCAACACTCTCTTTGGTCTTAGTGTAAACTTTTGGATGGCCATCTGTACAAGGTTTCTTCTCGGAAGTTTGAATGGTTTACTTGGACCAATAAAGGTATCCCAACACTACTGCATATGATTTGGTCACTATACCGTATTTGAAGTGGTTGTGTTTATGTGCTTAAGAAAATACAAAATTAGTTAGAGGTTTTTTTTTTGCTGTTTTTTTTTTTCTTTTTTTGGTTCCACTTAATCCAATTCCCATGCATATATTAAACTATCCTCTATGACCAGGCATATGCTACAGAAGTTGTCCGTAAAGAATATCAAGCCTTAGCACTGTCAGCAGTAAGCTCTGGACCTATGTTCACTGTGAATTCATAAAAGTGTACTGCTTCATCACAATTGAGAATATTAATCTTATTTCAGTTTAGTACTGCATGGGGCATAGGATTGATCATTGGCCCAGCTCTGGGAGGTTTCCTTGCTCAGGTACTTCTAGTTTTTGTAGTCTTATGCACTATAATAGTGTGTGTCAACATGACCAAACTCACATTTTAACATGGTTAAAAACTGACCGCAGTAAGATGCATAACTATAATAATCAATATTCAATCTTGATGTTATCAAAATTTGATGTTAGCAAAATAAATTATTAGAAACTGTTACTCAGTTGAGATGGAGTATTTATATGGTTGAATAAAAGAAAAAGAATAGAGCATGCTCAAATCAGCTGTCCATTATAAGAGGTTGGAGGAAAACAGCCCTAAACAAAAGAAATGATATTTTGTGAGACTGGTGCATTCAATTAGACTGTAAGTATAATATGGAGGTTTGTATACATTGTAATCAATTCGCGAGTAGTTCATAAGAAGCACTCACTATTGGCTCCTCTTACATTCCATAGTGACACCTTCTTGTGATCAAATGGAGGTTTGTAATAACCTGAGCTTGCTATCAATTGTGCTTAAAATGTTGTGTGACATGATATATCTTGGAACACCGTAAGAAAGCTAGCCTCGTTAGAAGTGTATTCTAGTTGTGAATGTTAAAGATCATTATTAAAGAAAATCGTGTATTCTACTTGGGTGATCCCAATAACTAAAAGTGTATCATGCCTTAATCTAACTGTGGTTCGCAGTGGTGGAGGAACTGGATTAGAAGAAAAGGGATTCTGGTTGTAAGATGTCTTGTAAAACCATCAGCTTAGTGCTGAGAATAATGGCAGTTCTAATATATTTAGTTACCAAGATAAGCTTTTCTTACTTTAATTAATAGCAGTTATACAAACGTTGTTTAGAAGAATGAACCCTAAATTTTTGCTCTCTTTTAATCATTTCCTTTCAACGCCTCTTTATTTTTCCTCTCTTCTTGCAAATCCGAGCATCTTCCTTCATCCAATGTAAACCAACTCTAAATTACTTCAAAACTCTTAAATGCTTGAGTTCTTAGCCTCTTAACTCTACATTGATGACCTTTTTTTTTGTGGCTAGAAATAGATTGACAGCTTTAGAAAAATTCATTTATTACATATTCAATTATTCCCATTGGTTCATATCCCATTGGTTCATATGTATCTCAGATGTGCAAGCCTAGCTGTAAGAAGAAACTGATCAGAGAAAGGCAACCAATAATTGGGCTGCTAGAAAAGGCCTGAAATGAGAGAAAGAGGGTGCAAATAATTGGGAATTCCAGAACAAAAAAACTTTGAAAGAGAACAACTTTTATATCAAGTATAATAGATCTATTAAGGAATATCAACTTCACATTCAAATATTTGAAAAGTGTAGTAACTATGCACTTTGTCATGACTGCTGTAATATGAAAATTCTACAGATCTTTGTGCACATATCACTTCCCATAATATTTTTTTTTTTTTGTTGCATATAACTAATTAGTTTAACGTCTCCGGATGATTTTATGATTCAGCCTGCAGAGAAATATCCAAATATTTTTTCTAAAGGATCTCTATTCGGGAGGTAAACAGTATTTTTCCTCAATTTTATTATGATGATGCTGTTTCATGTTTCATTTCTACACCTGCCATAGTTGTCTGAAGTATTATGATGCTCCAATGCACCAATTTGTGATGCAGATTTCCTTATTTCTTGCCCTGCCTTTGTATATCACTTTATGCTGTTGGGCTAACTATTGCTTCTTGGTGGCTTCCAGTATGTTTTCCTAATCAATTTTATTCCTTATGTAATTACTATTATTATGGTCTTTCAGATAGATTTCATTTATTCTTGTCAGACTTTCATTGTTACTTGGTGGTTTGTGAAATTTTCAATTGAACTATGACATTAATGAAATGAACTAGGACCTTTTAGAAGCTTGTGGAGCCTCATTTGGCGTAAAGACCAAACAGTGAATGGCGATCATGATTCTGAGCACTCTCTTCTCCAGAAATAAAGTTTTTCCACAGGCTAAAAGGTTATATATGCTGCCATCACAAAATTAAACACTCTTTTATCTGTCCACTTTTTCTCTTCGCTCCTTTACCCTTATTCCCTGAGCTGTGGACGTCCAAAGAAAGAACCCTATTTGTTCTCATTCCACAAATTATATCACATCTATTTTCTCTTACAATTGCATAACTACATTAGTTCATTATATCAATTATTTGACTTGGAAAATAAAACACTGATTTGCATCCCAATCCATGTACCTCAACTCTTTGTTTCGAGGTTGTATATTTAAAAATGAACATAAGTATGCTCTTGTCCTTTCTAGCTTTATTTCACCCTTCAAATAGCCTTCCTTGTAACTTACATAAGGATTTGAAAAAAAAATTGAAGCAGTAAAACATCATATATAATAGTCTATGAAAGAATGAAGATAATTGTTCCAGCTTTTTAAGAGCCTTCGTATAAATTAGAAGTTACTTATTAAGTTTTGCATAAATTTCTGAGCAATTAATCTGTATAGACTATAGTATTGGTTGTGCTTATTCTTCTAACATTATATCTTTGGCCTCCTCTCTCTCTCTACATTTGTGCTAATGTTGCATGGGCACTCACTCTAGCTCTTATTATTTTGCTTATTTGCATGTTATTCTTACACCTGTAAATCGTTTTGTCTTGCTGTGGCATTTCCCATAGTTCTATATTATCAATTATTCATGATTATCTTCTGCATTATTTTGAGTTTCTATCATGCCTTATCCTTCAACATGCATTGAATTTTCATTGAAAATATTCTCTTTTCATCTCAATCTGTTCACAAATTTCCATAATCCTATTTAGATAAAAAATTTACAGTTTCTCCTTGGTTTGGAAGTGCAGATTGAAATGATAAAAACTTTGACTTGTGCACTTGCTAGCTTAATTTTTGCATTCATATATAAATTTGCTTGTTCTTAAAATGACTATATGGAGAACTTCTGTCTATTTATTGCAATTTGGCTTTAAATATTTGGATTGTTGCAGGAAACGTTGCACATGCACAATAATAGCAACAAATCTCAGGCTTACTCATATGACAGTTTGGAGGCTGCATCTTGTGACTCTACTACAAGAGAAAAAGCACAAGAAATCAAAGAAAGAAGACCAACTTCTAAGGAAAGCCTCATAAAAAACTGGCCCTTGATGTCATCTATCATTGTTAATGGTGTTTTCTCGCTAGTTGATAGTGCTTACGCAGAGGTAATTTCATGCCTGTTATTGGGTTTCTAGAAGATGGTTTCATTTACAATTTTTTTTTACAGCTTTCCTTCATAAATATTAATTGGTTGATCACCAATCTCCTAAAGTTGAAATCTTTAATTCAGACCCCTTGATAATTTTCTCTTTTGTTGGCATGGTGTGTTTAATAGTGATGAATGCATAATTGATTGGTATCCCTCCCCACTGTTTTGAGACATTGTCATCTCTGAAAAGCTACATGAAGATCATGATAAAATACATCCATTATATGACTTTTGATTATTATGCTTATAATATTTATTTTTAGAGCTTTACGGTTTTGTTTTCTTATTTTTGGATTCTTAAGATTTTTTTAAAATGGTTGTAGTAGTCAAAATTTTGTCTTTATGTGTTACCATATGAGGGAGGGTCAATTTAAGAAGATTTTCAATTATATTTAGTATTTTATGGAGCCTATAAATAGGCTTAATGGTGCAAAATGGGACGATGGACTTTTGATCTATAGTATTTAAGAGAGTTTTTTTTTTTCTTTTATTCTCCTTGTGAATTTGAAGGCCCTTGTGTGGATTCTGGGATTTTATTTCAGATTGGAGACTTTGGTTTCAATCTTTGTTCTTTTGCTATTACATTGTGTTCGTTAGTGTTAGAGCTTTGATGTACTCTAGTCTAACAACTGAAACAGTGCAACCAATTCAGTGATGACAATCTTGAAAGGGAGGCTTTTGTGAGAGCTATGTTATAGGGCTTTTTCGTGATAACTAGCAAGTGATGCTGGAAAATTTGCAAGCAGTATAGGATAGTCGAGCATCAATTGCTAGGTTAACAATAAAGCCCTACAGGTTACACGAAGACAATAAGGTTTGTGCTGAAAATGGGGCTCACAGTTGTCTTTCGGATGGGAACATTCCTGCACTCCCACATTTTGCCAAACGTCAATGTAAATAATTCTAATGACTAAAAGTTCATGTTGAATTTGTTTAGTACTTCATGTACAGTCTTCAGACTTGAAAAGAGTGCAAAATTTGTGATCAACAACAATTCACCAGATAGTTATATAAATCAAAAGTTGGTTCAAACATTTGTGGATATGGATGAATCAGGTAACAAAATTTCTAAACAAATTTTGATTAGGGTAAAATACAATGAAAATATTTCCTGTTCAATTTTTTTAGTGAACCCAAATGAGTGTTGTTATTCTTTTAGGCAGGCTGTGGATTAAAGAATGGAAAGCAAAATATGACTTTGAGATATATGATTTTTAAAAACAAGCTTGTTTTCTTACAAAAGATGAACAGAAATTTGGACTACCACTCACCATGGGCACCATCATTATAACCGTCACCATCGTCTTTGCCAATACTGACGTTTATACTGCTTCTATGTGTCCATTAATTATTGGTCTTACTCAAATAACTGACAACATGATATTTTTTCAGTGGGTACCAACTATAAGATTTTACCATCACCAAATGTTATTTTGATTGTATGATACATACTCAAGCCAGAGAACAAATATTGTGTTTTATATAATGAATATCATCATCATACTTTAATTTGTGATAAATAACTCATTCTAATACGATGAATCCTCATAACTCATTCTAAGTTTTTATATTTTTTTCCAAACCCTCCCTTAGATTTTATCATAAGATTTTCAATTTTAATAATGTCACCTTGATCTAATTTTGGCATCAAATGTTTCTCAGTTTAATGGTTATGCCTTTCAATATTTTTGGTCTGTTCATTTTTCTCTCTAATTTTTTAACTGGTAACAATTTTTCTTGTGTAGATATTCTCATTATGGGCTGTCAGCCCTAGAAAGTATGGGGGTTTGAGCTATTCAACAGAAAATGTTGGCAAAGTTCTTGCAATCTCAGGTATCTTTGCAGATATATCTGCCCTTGGATATTGATTATGGTAAAAAACTTTTCACCTTCAGCATCTTCAAACTTCGAGAACCATATTCAATTGAGTTTTTTTTTTTTGCCCCATAAATAATCATTTTTCTGCCCCATATCTACGCTCTTGAACATCTAAATTCATTCAGATAGAATCAATTTTTAGGAGTCGTATTACTTCTCTCTAAAGGCATTTTCTTTATTCCTTTCTTATGGAGAATATATATATATAATGGGAAATTCATTTAGTGGATAAAGTACAAAAATAACTCTAGCATTAAAATGATATTTATCCATGATGCTCATCCATCACTTGAATGGCATAGAAGCTTTCATGGCTGTAGGATTGTTGCAATCACTTCAAGCAGCTGAAATAACAAACGATGTTCAAGTCTATAAGAGTTGGCGTGAAATGGAAGGGATGCACATATGTGTAGACATAATGTTACATAGACATTGACTCAACATAAGACAAATACACCCATGGTTTGAAGTCTTGGCAAAAACCAAGATGAATACCTGGGATGAAAATTATTAGGTATTTTCTATACACTTGTCCCTTCTTTTGTGTTAAATCATGTATCTCTCAACATGTATTCATGAAATTGAGGGTTTTTTTTTTTTTTTTTTTTTTGTGAGTAAATGAGGTTTGAACCCTATATCTATATCGTCCCCCATCCCACCCCACCCTTTTATGACCTGAACCAATCTGGGGCCATTCATGACATTGAGTTGCTGACTACTTATTCAACTTTTAGGTTTTGGTCTTTTTGTCTTTCAACTTTCTCTATATGCATATGTGGAGAAGATTCTTGGGCCTATAATGGTTTGTCGCATTGCTGGGGTAAGCTTTATACGCCTTTTAGAATTTAAAATACTCTTTGCATTTCACTATTTGTTTGTTATACTATTTAATATATTTATTCATCTATGTTCTGATTTTTGTGGGTACATATCTTCCTATGTGTAGGTTTTATCTATACCTCTGTTGGCAAGCTACCCCTATATAGGCATGCTCTCCGGGTTCAGCCTCTCATTGTTGTTAAATTGTGCATCATTGATGAAGAATCTTTTATCAGTAAGTGCATTCATAACCTGAAGATCTCTTCCCAATTGACCCACTCAATGTACTGTAGTGATTATGATGTTTTCTCAGTACTATTAAGTGTGAATCATAGATGTTCACAATAAATCTCATCAGGAAAAGTATTCTTCTGATTAAATTTCAAGCTGTATACTGATTATTCTGCCTCAATGATCTTGTAATCGTTGGTCTAAAGCCAGTTATTTGGTTAGACATTTAACTACTATCATTTTCTGGAGCTTTAAAAATTGAGGCTGATGCTTGCACAAAAAGATACCATCATGTCTCGTAATTTTTACTAAGCAATCAGATGTTGAACAACTTATTATATCATAAAATTATATACATCATATAGCTTGTAAACTATAAGATCAAAGTTTTAAGCAAAGATGTGTAAATGGTGCATTGAGTTACAATTGGTCCAAGTCATTCTGATTATATGTTTTTGGCATTATCATTCTTTATTTGTTGGTGCTATTTTTGACTTTTTTCTTTCCGTGGACCTTTTATTTTGCATTTTTTCTCTTTAGCAATTCATTACTATCTCTCGGAAGATAAGAGATAACATATACCAATGCTGCTTCCATTGTTTAATATTATTGATGTTCCTCCTATAGTCTTATCATCATTTCTCTTTCCCAGATCAGAATTTTGTTTACTTGAACATTTTTGGCTTTTGTTGTCATGGTGGCTTTGACTTCTGAGAAAACTGGTTTTCTGACTTCTTAGCAAGGAGGAGTTATATCTGATAGATAGGTTGTTCACAGGCATATATTTTTATGGAAGATCGTCAATGGCCGAGAGGAGGGTGGTTCTGAGAAAGCATGTTCTTTGCCTAATTAGTAGGACGATAATTTATATCTCTGGAGGTAGGTTTTTCACAGGGGTAGTTGTTGAGAAAATAGCTAGGTGGAGGGAAGAAGCTTCAGGACAGGGCTATGGACTAATTTCTTATTCCATGAGGGTCATGAGTTGCAGGGCTGAGGAACTAGGCTTTGGTGTGGTGAATGTGGTTGAGGACTTGAGGGGTAGATGATTAGATGACCACAAATGGTCCGTTTCGGAAAAGCATATGAAATAAATCTATCTTCTCAAATTCTAACATGTTCATGATAATAAACTAAGATAATCTTAATGCCCATTTATGTGAATTAGAAATGTGTGTAGATGATATAATGCATTACAACATGTTTCCTATTAAAAAAATAAAGTGTATGCAAATATATTGAGAATTTGTGGTGTTGTCTTCTCCTTTATTGATCTGATGTTTATCTTACTTCTCTATTTCAATGTAATTAGATCTCCATTATAACTGGCTTGTTCCTTCTACAAAACAGAGCTGTGGTAATTTTCTCCTTTTGATTTTATTTAGTTCCAGTCTTCTTTTGTCTTTTTTCATCATGTGAGAAGACCGTTTGTGACCCATTAAAAATGTACTAATTTGATTTGACCTGAAACTGTAACAGGACCAACACCAAAGGGGAGCTGCTAATGGCATTGCTATGACTGCAATGTCCCTGTTCAAAGGAATTGGTCCAGCCGCAGGAGGTGCAATGTAAGTGTCCTCTTGATTCCTTTAGCTTGCTTTTCATTTGCATTTTCTTTTCTTTTGTCGAACTCTTAAAACTTCAAAAAACAAAAACTAGGTAATTGAGCTTTTGAGTGTGTCTTTTGAGGTTGCTCCTCAGTAGCAAAGCTTATAATAGACCTAAGAAATAATGTAAAAAAGTAAACCGGTTGATGCTGCTGATTTTGAATCTGAATTTCCTTCAAATCATGAAATTGTATGGTTTGACAGATACTAGAAGTTGTTTGTATATTTTTGCATAGTGAGTCTGCTATAAAACCTACAGAGATTTTAGCCCTTAAAATAATGAAAGTATAAAAATTAAAAATTAAAATTAAAATGAGAGAGAGAGAGAGAGAGAGATTGGTAATTCTATCCCAACCTTTAAAAGAATCAACCCTCCATTAAACTCTTCAAAGTCAGAAGTGTGAGATTACTGATTAAATGACTGCTCTTCAAGTGGCACCGCTTCCAATGCTAGGGGTTGAGGAAGCTCAATTAATTGCAAGAACTTATTATTTTTTGAATAAGAGTCAAATATTTTGAATACAGAGAGATGTAATAGAAAGATGGATCAAGTCTGTTGGGAGCTACTTTAAAAATATAATAAAAAATAAAACTAATACAAAAGGCATTTAGGTGCTACATAGGATGCATATGGCATACATTACTTCATACTTTGCCAACTTACATTGAATTTTGCGACATACAAGCATAGCAATTGATGGTATTCTCAAATTGTGATATTCAACGAGCTTTGTCACTCTGTTATTCATGATCTCAATATTTGCAGCTTTTCTTGGGGACAGAATCGCCAGGATGCAGCCTTCCTTCCAGGTATGATGCTCTACTAAGTTTATATGCAGGACTTGTTTACTAAACTATAAAGGACAGTGTTTTTCCTAAATATGCATATGACACTTTCTTCGACTTGTCCTGTCATTTGGTGGGTCCAATAATTAAAATGAGTTTAGAAACTCATGCATAACACACCTGTAAAAAAATAAAAAATTCAACTTCAAGAGAAGTCCCATTTTGATAAAACAAGAAAGAAACTTCAAGAGAAGTCCTGTCATTTGGTGGGTCCAATAATTAAAATGAGGTTAGAAGCTCATGCATAACAGGCCTGTATAAAAAATAAAAAATTCAACTTCAAGAGAAGTCCCATTCTGGTAAAACAAGAAAGCAACAATAAAAAATAAAAAATAAAATAAATTCTCCTTCCTCTTCTCTTCTCGATTTTCCTTTTCCTTTTTCTTTTTTCTTCTTTTTTTTTTTTCCATTAAGCTTTTTTCTTCTCCTCGGTTTACATATTTTTCCCTGTAAGTGGATCTTCCCTGTCATAGATACATTGGATGAAGATAACAATGATATTGATGACGAGTACTTGTGATATGTTGGAGGAAGTTAATATATTTGAATTTGAGTTATATATATTTAATATTTTTGGTACGCCGTGAAACATAGTCACGAATTTATATTATTATAATTACCCTTTTGTGTGCTTTTTATATAATCAACTACATTTGCGTCCTAGATTGTTTTTAAAATATTTAAAAATAGTTGATATCTTTGTATATATATATATATATTTTTAAAATTACTCTTTTTTCTCAATTTTGTATGCTACTTTTAAATAAAATTTTAAAATTCGAAAGGCTTACTTCCAGGTTCCCACGCCTTGGAGCTTACTTTTCACTTCATGGGAGGGAAAAATGCCCCACCTCATGTATTCGCCTCTAAAAACATTGGTGCTAGATACACCTACTTGAAAATGGATGTATGTTGTCTTCTTTGTTGGAATCGGAATTCATCGGAGCCTCAATATTAGGTCTTATAGAAAGCTTGAGAGTGAGGTCAAGCAAAAAGGAAGAACTTTTGGTTTAGAGAACTACTGCTAATGCAATTTTTTGAATTCTTTAGAAAGAAAGAAATATGTTGATTTTTTAGGATTTAGAGATCCCTATAGTTAAGTTGACAAACAGGCTTGTCTATACTCTTCTCGAATGAAAAAACTCGAGATGTTTTAGTGATTGAGCTTCCTATTCTGCTTTTGTCTCTTCGCTTTCTTTGTGATTTTTTTATTTTTTTATTTTTTATTTTTTTTGTTTGGGGGGGGGGACTTTTTGTTCTTTTGTATCCTCTCAGAGGCTGCAGCCTGTTTTTGCTGTAATAGAAACCCTTTACTTAAAAAATAAAAAAATGAGAGTTATATTAGCCTAGTCCGAAATCTAAATGAGTATGACTATGTCATATGTTTATTGGGTATTCTCTCTTCAATTTTTTTAATTGGTTCGATGGTAGCATATGTGGAGGCATCAAGCATCATTTTCATTCTTCTCTAATGGAATATTGCTGCAAAAATATCCCATTATTTATCTTTAAAAATTGTTCTCATAAGCTCTTTTCTGATTGGTGTTGGACACCAATACTCGATCCTAGGACTTAAAGCCTATATATTATGATCTCAACCAACTAGGCTGAGGTGAGTGTGGCTACTCATAAGGTCTTTTAATCATGCCATATTTCTCATATTTACTGTATGAAAATTTTAACTGTTATTTCTTACTAAAATAGAAATTCTAGAATGAGTCATGTTGATACAATTAGACCAGTAATGAGATCTATCCACTCAGGGGTTGATGTTTTACTTCTGCCTTGCAAATACCCTCCCATCTTCTATAATATGTTTCCAACTGTTCGTTTCATCCCCTCTGAAAGCTAAAATTGAGTGCAATTATCTTGTTCAAATGCAGGTAACCGGATGATTTTCTGCATCCTGAATGTGTTTGAGCTAATTGGAGTGCTGATGACATTTAAACCATTTCTAGTTCAACGCCACGAGTAGAGAAACATTATAGTGATTATAGCATTTTGCAATGGTGAAAGCACTTGCATTATTTGTTGATCGAACAATGATGTACTACTATTTAATGCCTATTGTGTATAATTGAGACTTGTATTTCACTGGAAAACAAAATCAGTAAATGAAACATTCTTGTGCTGATAGATGAGTAGGTGAAATCTCTCTCTTTCCTGAAAAATTAATGGCATCCCAATATTATAAAAAGAAAGCCAACCATTTTCCATCATTTTGAAATTTGAAGAATTGGAAAGATGTTGTGAACAAGGTATAATAAATGCTATAGGGCTGCAGAAACAACAGTAATTTAGATGATTCGTTATGATTTCACATACTTACTTTCCTAAGGAGCCCAAATGATATTTTGTAGGTGACAATAGAAGTCCTTCCGGACCAAAATGCAGGGATTTTTACTGCCTACAGAATTATTAAATATTGCTCAGGTTAGCCTTCTCTTTCCAGGATGCAACTAAGAGTTGATAATGGGGACAAAACCTGTGTTCTAAAATTTAGTTGAAGAAGTTCTAGTGTTACTCATGTTAATACATATGCATTCTTCATAAGATTCAAACACTTGGCAACCTAAACACTGTTAACAGTATAAATATGATTACAAATTTACAATGATACCATTTAGTTGGTTATTGAGTAAAATAGTTTCTTTGCTTATTTTTATGGGTATAATATGAACAAATATTAATTGTACATGTTTGCCTTTGATACTAATGCAAATGAACACTAATTTTTTAGCATTTGAATTGCAACAGGCTTTATGAAATGTAATTGAACAGGTTTTCGAATGTAGTTGAATAATTAAACAGGCTTTATGAACAAGTTTTATACACAAGTGATCCTATCAGCATATGCTTACATAAGCGTATCTAAGCACGAAGTCTTTATAGGATTCATATTTTGAAAAACTCATCGTTGGATTAGATACTCAGTTCCGATCTAGTCAACATATGCTTATATATCTTATGTAAGCATGAAACCCATAGATAATTGTGGGATGCATACTTTTGAAAAACTTTTTGTTGAATTAGATATTGTACTTATGGATGTCATGTATGCCAAAAATCACGATGATCCAATGTTAAAATTTCAAAATATAGCTATGAAAAAATTGTAACCGTTGAAAACTGTCACAATATTTCTCATTGACATTCCGAGAAACCGACCATTTTTAATCCAACATTTGTTTTTCAAAATACGTATCCCACAATTATCTATGGGTTTTTGCTTATATAAGCTTATATAAGCATATGCTAACCGGATCATTTCTATAGATACTATATTTATGCATGTTATATATGCCAAAAATTAGTGATCCACCGGTCAATTTCTTGGAAGAAAATGTTTTTGAGAAAAATTGTAACACTTTTCATCGATCACGGTTTTCAAAGTCTATATTTTGAGATATTAACATTGAGTCACCGTAAATTTTGGCATGCATGATCTATATAAGAATATCTAATCCAACGATTAGTTTTTCAAATATTTAATCCACATTTCTGCAGTCAATGTTTACATAACTTATGTAACCATATGGTGACTTGATATATATATATATATATATAAAATGAGAAACATTTCAGAGGTATAGCAATTAGAGGCGTCCAATACTACTTAAAGAGGAGAAGATGCCAGTGGATAAAAAGAAAGGCTGAGGACAAGCATTTTCTTAAACAGATTCATACTCATTTCCTTTTATGTTACACGAGTACACAACACGGTTAATAGCAACGCATAGCGCAATTGCCTCTATTGACTATAGTCACCTTAAAATACTCTGTCCGCCTACTCTGTATAACCGAGGCCTCTGACAACAAATCAGTTACAGGTTCACTTTTACCTCGGTTTGCGACTAACTTTGATCATTTTCCGACCAGACTTGTCACCGCCACCAGTGCCCAGTGAGAAGCTCTCCCCAGCATTAAAATCTGGACTACCAAAAAACTGAAACGGGGATGGGTTCTGTGGCATAGCTGGATTCTGTTGTTGGCTTCTGAATTGAAAGGGACTTACTCCAGAAGAAGCTGTTGAACCAAACATGAAGCCAGATGGTGGCGAGATGGATGGTTGATTAAATATTGGAACCGCAGGTGTGGATGACTGAACAGAGTCCTCAGCCATACTGTCCTCCATGTTCATCTGATCATTATTACCAGAGGCAGAACCAAACGCGAAGACAGAATTAGGCCTTCTACCTTGAAACCCTTCAAAATGATTCTCAGAGGTAGAATGTGAGTCCTCGGACTCATGACCAACGTCACTAGGAGGCATCATGCGCTGTACAAGCCTCGTAAGATTCTCCACTTGCCTTCTCAATTTAGCAATCTCATCATTTCTCTCCAAATTTGGTCGCTGTCCAACATTCCTGCCAATTGGAGGATTAACACCAGCTTCCTCACCAAAATTCATTTGATTTCCCCTGCCTCTTCCTCTCCTTCCTCGACCTCTATGAGCCATTTCAATCACAACAATTTTAGCAATCAAACTCAGCAGTTACAGTAGCAACAAGTCAAGACTACAAAACAGTAGCAGCAACTATTTTAACCAATTCAAGACAGATTACAGTAGCAACACAAAATCAGACCACAACAACCAATAATACTTGATCAGTAGCAGATTACTCGTATCAAAAGAAGGATCAAATCCAACAATTTTAATTGAAACCAGATCAGATCCATGTGCACAGATCGCAACAGCTCAATAATGCAGCAACAAATTGATGTTGCAGACCTCAAAATGTCATAATAAACTGCTGCGATTGGTTATCCTCCATCAATCAATCACTGCAGTGCTGTCTTATAGCAGAAAAATCATAAAAAATCTGCTGGATTATCTGTCAAAGCTTGAATCGAACGCTGCCAGAACACTTACTGAGCTTCGAATGCAAGAATTATTGAAAGAGATTAGTATCAAGTGCGGACATCTGGAAATCTGACTTCTAGAGTTTTAGAAAGAAAGAAATCTTAGGAATTTAAGGTTCTTTTGATCAAAATCAGAGGGAAAATTGGATCACAAACTGAAGCTCTGATACCAAATGATGTAAATCACTGTTTGGACAGAGAGAAAATGAAGGGAAATTGCTTATCATTTATAGAATGTGAAAGAGTTACAAAGAAATTGAGAGAAAACTGCTCTCATAGATCTGAAATTCTTCTCTAATCATCAAAACTCAGTCGCGGAACTAGAGCACAGGAGGGGGGCCATGACTTTTTAATTTCCAATTGATACGTGTAAGAGTTATAAGTTTTGGGAAGGGTTGGGCAGACGCATGGCCCCCCGACTCACTCATCCTCTCTCACTCATTTAGTGTATATTATATATATTTTATTATATATTTTTTGATACAGGAATGCTATTATCAGTTCGATTTGATTCAAGTTGCATCAAATCACTTAATTTAGAGGCACTTGCAGATCAGTTGGATTAGATATTTCTCTTATATTTGTTATGTCTATCAAAAATCACAGTGATCCAACGGTCAATTTTTTAAAAAAATCATTTTGAAAAATTATGACTTTTTTATTCTTCAAAATATCACCATTTTTTCATAGTCATTTTTTCAGAAATCAACCTGCCGATCACTGTGATTTTTGGTAGACATGACCAACATAAAAAGTATCTAATCCAACAGTCGGTTTTTCAAAATAATATTTGCAAGTACCTTTAAAGCAGGTAACTTGGTATATATATATATTTGCATCATGTCAACCTGATAATAGCATTCCAGCCCTTTGGTGTGTGTATATATATATATATTATGGGAAAGTAAACATAATCCAGGCCACTTAAAATTTAAATAAAACTATATAATATTTTATCAAATAAATACCAACCAGCTGGGCGCCTTTAGCACTTTGAATATATTTTATTATATAATAATATAAGGATGGTTACGCATGCTGAAAATTCTATTTGTGATTGATTGTTGTAGTATGATTGTAGAAGGTTGGGGGTGAACCAATTGAAACCTATGATATGATTTGGTATTTGACCTTTATTCAAAATTTCTTTTTGAATTTCATGTTTCATAAGTATCTATATATGTATGTAATTTGTTATGTGTATTCTATGTATCTTTTGAGGGTTTACTATTTAATAACTTTCTTATGAAAGTGGATTAAAAAAAAATTACCCCGAACCAAAATCTTGATTCCGCCCCTTTTTACTAGGTCTTATGGCTTAGATATTTTGTGTTTGAGAGACTAGGGACTTTTGCTGCGGTGAGGGATTTTTCTATTGTCATTGTTTGGGCTAAGGGCAAGGGGGAAGGAAGTTGGAGATATTAGCATTCACATGAGAGATACGAACTTTTGTGATGTCATGCGAATGCCTGCCATGCTCAGAACCATTACAAATTTCTGGGATAATTCTGTTCCCTGTGAAAGCATTCTTGGGGGTCTATTCTTCTTTTATTTTATCTTTTTTAAATGGTTTTGGCCTTTCTCCTTTGTATATTCCTTCTTGAAGGGACTGTTGCTCCTTCCCCATTGTATCATTCTTTCTTACTAATAAAATAATTTTATTTATAAAAAAGAATCATTAGGCTTTAGCGACCATGGTTTAGAATTAGGGTAGCTAGGGCTCATGATACACACTTCATAAAGAGCATTAAGAATAGAGTAAAGCCCAAAAAAATTTGAGTGATTGAGATTTTGAGGGCAATTCCATTGTAGGTTTCATGGACGATCAAATTGAATAGGGTGGTATCGGGGGTTGTGAATAGACAATTAAAGGTGTGGAGGTTGAGAAAAATAAATGTTTCTCCATTTTATATTCTATATTTTTTTCGAATGTAGTTGAATAATTAAACAAGTTTTATACAAAAATGATTCTATCAACATATGCTTACATAACCCCGTATCTAAGCATGAAGTCTTTATAGGATTCATATTTTGAAAAACTCTTCATTGGATTAGATACTCAGTTCCAATCTAGTCAGCATATGCTTATATATCTTATGTAAGCATGAAACCCATAGATAATTGTGGGATGCATACTTTGAAAAACTTTTCGTTGGATTAGATATTGTACTTATGAATGTCATGCATGCCAAAAATCACAGTGATCTAATGTTAGGATTTCAAAATATAGCTATGAAAAATTGTAACCACTAAAACTGTCACAATTTTTCTCATTGACATTTCCGAGAAACCGACCATTTCTAATCCAACGGTTTGTTTTTCAAAATATGTATCCCACAATTATTTATGGGTTTCATGCTTATATAAGCATATGCTGACCGGATCATTTCTATAGATACTATATATATATGCATGTTATATATGCCAAAAATTAGTGATCCAACGGTCAATTTCTTGGAAGAAAATGTTCTTGAAAAAAAATGTAACACTATTCATCAGTCACGGTTTTCAAAGTAAATATTTTGAGATTTTAACATTGAGTCACCCTAAATTTTGCCATGCGTGATCTATAAGAATATCTAATCCAACGGTTAGTTTTTCAAATATTTGATCCACTTTTCTGCCATCAATGTTTACATAAATTGTGTAAGCATATGCTGAAATATCTAATCCAATTGGCTTCATGCTTACATAACTTATGTAAGCATTGGCAACTTTGATCATTCTGTATATATATATATATAAACATTTCAGAGGTATAGCAATTAGAAGCGTCCAATACTACTTAAAAGAGGAGAGGATGCAAGTGGATAAACAGGAAGGCCGAGGACAAGCATCTTCTTAAACAGATTCATACCCATTTCCTTTTATGTTACACATAACACAGTACACGACACGGTTAATAGCACAATTGCCTCTATTAACTACTACTAGCACTACAGTACAAACTTTCTTTTCAAGTCACTACATAGATTGATTCAAAATTGTGAAAATTTATGCCTGCATAGTGACCTCAGAGAATTTTCCCCCAAAAAAAAACAGAAAAGAAAAGAAGAGAAAAATTGTAGAGAAGCAGAATAACCAAATTCCCAAGGTGAAGAGGCAGATTTGCTTTTGCCACCACTGAGACATTGAAGGTGACTAACAGAAACAGCAGATCCTGCCTGCCATTGATCTCTCACCTTAAAATAATCTGTCCGCCTACTCTGTATAACCGAGGCCTCTGACAAGAAAATCAGTTACAGGTTCACTTTTTCCTCGGTTTGCGACTAACTTTGATCATTTTCCGACCAGACTTGTCACTGCCACCAGTGCCCAATGAGAAGCTCCCCCCAGCAGCATTAAAATCTAGACTACCAGAAGACTGGAACGGGGATGGGTTCTGTGGCATAGCTGGATTCTGTTGTTGGCTTCCAAATTGAAAGGGATTTACTCCAGAAGAAGCTGTTGAACCAAACATGAAGCCAGATGGTGGCGAGATGGATGGTTGATTAAATATTAGAACCGCAGGTGTGGATGACTGAACAGAGTCCTCAGCCATACTGTCCTCCATGTTCATCTGATCATTATTACCAGAGGCAGAACCAAACGCGAAGACAGAATTAGGGTTACCAAATACAGGCTGTGATGGGGATAGAGATGTTGAAGACGAGGTATTAGCAGAAGCTGAAGTGAATGAGAACGTAGAACCCATCGAAGCGGCAGTAGATGAACCAAACACCATAGGTGTGCTATTATTGGCAGCAACAGAAGCTGAAGAACCTCCAAAGGAAAACCCAGTTGACGGAGCTGTAGAGTTAAACGTCGAACCAAAGATGGGAGATTTGCCGGGTTGCTGCCAACTGGAACCAAATAAGCTCGAAGTAGTACCACTGCTGGAGCTAATGGAGTTGGCCTCCGAAGAGGAAGATGAAGAACTCGGTCCAAAACTAGGGCCTGAACTGAACAGTTTCGTAGCAGAAGTTGAAGAATCAAATTGAGAACTGCCAGAGGCAAATGCTGTAGTCCCAGTCAACCCAAATGATGGAGAAGATGCAGATGAACCAAACTGAATGGGCATGCTCTGGGTAAAATTTGCAACTCCAGTCCCAGCAGGGGATGCCCGAGCACTGACCAAAGATTCACTGCCAGTGCCAAAAGGAGTTGAACTCTGAGGCTGGTTGTTAACGGTCGAAGTGGCTGGGGCACTACTGCCAGTGCCAAAAGTAGTTGAACTCTGAGGCTGGTTGTTAACAGTTGAAGGACTGAACCCAAATCCACTTCCTGTGCTGGCAATTGAAGAAGATATGCCACCAAAGGGAGTGCTGGATAAATTGCCAAAGATTGGTTCCTGCTTATTCTTGACTTGTGTATCTGTAGATTCTACAACAGAAGTTGCTGACAATGGTGAAACTGAAGTTGAAGGAAGAATAGAGGACCCAAATTTGAAAATGGGTGCTGCCGGAAATGAAGGCACTGCAGCTGAGGTAGAGAGATTGCTACCGCTGCTGGTGTCAGTCTTGGCAGTGGTGGCGGTAGCGACAGTAGAAATATTGGAAAAATTTTGACTGGTAACATTATTAAAATTTAGAATTGGAGTTGGGGAAGAAAATGTAGAAGGGCTTGAAGCAAGTGACCCATTATTTAGACTCGGATTGTTGGCCGGGGCGCCAAAGGAGAAAATGCTCGTAGTTGACATTGATGTTGATACAGCAGATGGAAATGCAGTTTCTGGTTTTCTGAATAAAGCTCCAGCATTCTGAGGGTTCTCATTATCACCTTTATCTGATTCAGGTACTTTTGGTACAGCATCAGTTGCACCAGCACCAACAGTATCAAAGCTGCAAGAGGAACAAGGACAAAAAGAACTTAAATTTCAATCCAATGCATCAGTCTAAAATCACATTTTTGACAAAAATTATGGTATGATTACTGAGACAAATTTAAGATGGTTCTATTCATCATTTGCTAAATTGAGGGGGGGAACCGGCGTAAATTGGTTTCATTTATAGCCAGCTTTTTTTTAGAATTA
>JAESVK010001050.1:702150-713257 GCA_017140935.1 Hamamelis virginiana
GCAGTATAGAGTAACACAATTTTTTATCAAGTAAAATTGTGCGACTTCATTAAAGAAAGCAAGAAAGGGCTTAAACGCCCCTGTATATGTGAGGTATACAATCAATGATATTAGTGGATATAACCTTCAAGCAAATACATCTCTAGCCATCACACTCAATTAATGATATACCCTACAAGCAAATACGTCCCCAGCCCATCACACTCCATCAGGGATTTTATATATCAGCTGATGTGTATCAATTCTTGAGAGTACTGTTATGCAATACAGATCCTTACACTGTAATGGGCCATAACATGCATAACGGTCTGTTATGCCTGTTAAGGACCAATACCATAATAAAAAATAGGTGCAACAGTTTTTTATTTTCTTTTCTTCTCCTTTTACTTCATTTCCTTTAATTGTCTTCCTCTTCCACTTTAGATCAACAAGTTTTAAGCATGGATTTGTTAGATTTGTAACCAAATCATGGATCCAAGCCTCAATACCAAATCTCCAAAGGTAATTTTCAAAATTGTTCCTTCTTTTTTTTTTTTTTTTTTTTGACTTTACTTATGCTATGTTAGAAACTTAGATCTATGATGTCTAACCACAAATCTACAACTTTGAAGGTTAAATATAAGATTAGAATAATTCATTTAAATAATTAAGTAAATATTTTTGTAAATTACACTGTATATAAAATATAAAAGGTATAATTAATTATATAATAGTTAAAAAATTAGTATCCATTATATATTTATTTAATATTTATACAAGTATCGAATATGTTCTTAAAAAATAATTTTAAAATAGTTAACCAATAATAATAGGCTTATTGCGAAAAATGATTAATAAAACATTATCAAATATTTCACACGTATAAAAAGGACTAGGGTGAATTATACTAACCTTCCCTGAGATTTGTCAAAAATATAAACCTCCCTTGAGGTTTCAAAAATTACAATCCCCTTCCCTATCAACAAGGTCCGATAAATGCCATAAATGGATTGTGTGAAATTATCTTCTAAAAATGCTTCTACTCTCCTAATCTTAGTCTTGATTCTCTTCATTCCTATTTTGATCATTATATCATTTTGTTTCTTTTTGAGGGGCTCTTGTCCTTCCCATTCTTATATCATTCCCCTTCATATAATATAACTCCATTATTATATAAAAAAAGTCACCGAAGAAGATTCACTTAAATCCTTATATCATGCTTTTTCATGAAATAAGGGAAACAAATGAAAATACAAAACAATAATTATCCTCTATGCAATAAATAAGCACTAAAGAGTATATACTGACCCGCTTGAGCTTTCTAGTTTTGCGTCTGACCAAGCACCAGATTTCAGGCCAGAAGATTCGCTAACAACTGATGACGAGGAAGAAAATGTAAATGGTGGAACCTTATCCCCATTTTTAGAGCTGAAGCTAAAAATAGGAGCAGCATTTGGTTCCTTCGAGGGAATAACTTTATCAAACGTTGAGATGGACTGAGAAGCAAGCACAGCTGGCTGGATAGTCATGCTGGCCACAGGTGCAACTGGAAATGTAAAGCCAGTGCCCTTCTCAGAAACCACAGACCCATCAGAAGTTTCCAAATCAGTTCTTTTACTTGATATAGAACTTGTAGGGGGCTTGACTGCAGGCAAAGCTGGGGGCTTCTCCACTGTAACTGCTTCAGCAGCAACAGTCTTACTCTCCACCAAAGAGGTATCCAGATTTTCTCTCCCTTCAGTCCATGTAGTAGATACAGGCCCATTAGAATAACCACCGTCATCCAGTTCCAAAAATTCCTTCAAAAAAAAAAACCATCATATCAAAATTATTGAAACATTCATCTTACAGTAATATAAATATAAATGGAAGAAATGAAGAAAGACATAGAAAACTAGGCAATTTCAAGAGAAATCATCAAGTTATCCTGTCTTTTGCATGATGGTTCGCTTTGATTATCAGAACTCTTGAAGGTAGGTAGTTTTTCCTGAATAAGCAACAAAAAGTATAAAAGCACACTAATCACAAAAATGTACAAGGGAAGTGCAAGAAATCCTCAGAGAAGAGAAACAAACCAAGCCCACAGTAAACTCCCAAGCCAATCGACCCTAGGTCCCTAACCAAATGCCGGAACATACATACATATATATATATATATTTCGAGAAACATTATAAGTTGTACCTTACGCAAAGTTGCGTAAGGTGACCGATGTAGGCCCAATAGTCTAACGGATATTAAAAAACCAACCGTTGGATAAATACACTTCTGATAAATGTCATGCTTGCCACACAATGATCCAACGGTTCATTTTTCAAATATGTCACCGTGAAAATTGTGACTTTTCTATTCTTCAAAATATCAACAGGTTTTCCCACTCGTTTTTTTCTGAAATTGACCGTTGGATCAGTGTGATTTTTGGTGAGCATGACATTCATTAGAAGTGTGTCCAATCCAACAATCGGTTTTTCAAAATCTGTCTTGTAATTGGCTCTATTTGTAATTTCCTTACGCAAAGGTGTACCTTTTAGTAGACTATCTCTCTCTCTCTCTCTCTCTGTATATATATATATATATATATATATATATATATAAAGAGAGCCCCAATCAACCCAATAATAATAAATAAACCAAGAACGCTCTCAAGGATGATAAAGATGGCCAATAAAAGATTCCAAAGTAGTGGCCCCTCTCTTCGCTAAGAAGTCCACTTCCACATCAACTGATCTTTGAATCCAATTGAAATTTAAAGTCAATCTGACTAGTAATGTCTAAAATTTATCTCAATGCATATCAATACCTCCCAACTACCCCTTCCTTTAACCACGAGATGAGAGTGAAAGAATATTCCTTTACCATAATGTCTCTTAAGTCATGAGCTTTCGCATGTATATAAGACCCATACGGAAGGCTAGGCTGCCCACCTTGATAGCAAAACCTTCACCCTCAGGTTTAGAAAATTTTTATCACCCACTTGTATTGTATCCTTTTGGGAAACCAAAGACACTATTACCGCTGTTAAACCCACTTTAGAAAAAAAGAAATGACCAACAGAATAGTGACCAGGAATTCCTAGTACACACTTTGTACACCAAGTGTTTCAGGTAGTAAGACAGAAACTCCTAAAATCTCAAAGGTATGTCCCCATCAGAACTTTAAATTACGTTGGAAATCAAAAGCATGATCAGTTAACAGTTGATAGGAGGCCAAAGGACAAAGGAGACAACAATCTAATGAAACTATCAGACAGTATTTGATCATCTGAATAGACCAAGAAAGATGTAACTTATACCTCATGCGCACTCATCTGGAAAGCTCGTTTCTTTTGTGGAGGATGGGCAACAGGGCGCATAAAAGCAGAGTCAGCAGTTTTAATAAGACGTGCAATATCCTTATTTAAAACTGTAGTATCTACCCCATTCACTGCAGGAGCCATTCTGTCACGAAGATCCATGAGCTTTGTTGGGCCATTTTCTTCAACCTTGCCTTGCTTTTGAGAAGTAGAATCTCGAGCATCAGGTAAACTGGAATTAGGTGAACCGTCCAACTTATTACTATCCTGCACATTCTCCAGAAACTTTGATGAATCTACATTTTCCATGCTTCTAAGAGCCTGACCACTTAACATATCCAGTGTCAATCTGGAGGCCGATTTCTCCCTTGCAGTAGCAAGCTTAATCTCAGATGATTTCTCCTTTGGAGAAGGAACTAATTTATCAAGCTGCTGCAGTATCTTTTGAGCCATCTCACTGGACTGGGAAGGCACAGGGGCGAAACTTGTACCAGGAATGCTGTTATCGACATTTTCTGTTCGCGATTTTGAAACAACTCCAGATCCAGTAATAGAAAGAGGACTTCCAGAAACGGGCAAGCTCAAGTTTTTTGAAGATAAAAGATTAGGCTTCTGACGAATTCTACGTATAGGACCAACAGAACCAATATCATTGTCCAAGACAGAACTCCTGCGCTTTAGGGCCTGCAAAGGAAAGAAATAAATCCAGTAACACAATCATGTAGATGAACTCCAAAAATGGAGTATGGCATTCAATTATCTCCAGGATTTATACCATTTGTTTAGAGCCAGAAAGTCTGTTTTGCTCCAATGTGAATTGAGATAATGATGGTCCACCATAAGCATCAATTGTGGGCCCAGAACCCTAAAAAATGAGCAAAAAATAAAATAAGAAGTTGAATCCAGTGATACTTTAAATAAGAGAATAACATAAACGAAGATACAGTTTCCCAGCTAATAAACCTTGTGAGAAGTAGTCGGATGTATACTGGAATATGGTGTACGAGCCATACTGTATATTGCAGATCTGCCCCGAGACCTTGGGGTTATAAAACCATTTTCAGGAACACCAACATGGACAGAAGATTTTGTCACAAGTGACATAATGGGTGATTTTGAAGGAAATGGAAGATTGCTCAGTGAAGGTGAATCTTCCCTGAATGTTTGACTGCGCAAACCTAACATTGATGGGGATACTTTTGAAGGCCTACTCCCCATATAAGCTTTCGCAAGCTCCGCAGGAGAAGCAACATCCTCTTCAAGGACCTGAAGACATTTTTAGCCATATATGTGAACAGAATGCCAGAATGAGATGCATAATTTTTAATTATAGAGTACAAGCTAAACCGCCAATAAAACATTTACAAGTCTGTAAACCAGAAATCGAAGTGAGAATGGGCATGTTTTCCTACTCTAGAACTGACAATAGGGGTTGAAGTGACTCCAAGTAATCTATGGCTCTCGATTCCATTTTCTTTCACTGGACTATTTGCAAGTTCCTCTTGTCTGCCAGGCGCAGCTACCAGCTCCGAAGAAGGATTTGCCTCAGACTTTTTTTCCTCATTCTGGACAGGAATATCAACAGTTCTTGAATGTAATAGGGCTGTCAAACGATCAATCTCAGATCTGTAGAGTAATTTAAGTTCAATATGTTATGTAACATAACAATTCACATTAAGAAAGGCATGTTATCTAAAACTATAAATAGACGCTATACTAGAATAGGAAGTCATCCTCTGCTATTGCATATATTCACAGGACAAAGACTATTGGGATCCTAATTCGACACAAGCAACCTCCAGATCCATGTAATTCATCCTTAAGGTTGGAAGCTCAGGAAAATGACAAACCATTCTAATATGCAACAAGATTAAACAGTTCACCAACTATCAGTCCATGCATATGCCTAAATGACATAGGAATGATATAGATGTAAAACCATCACAGGATGGGTCCAAATCTAATGCATGCAGGAAGGGTGAAAGCACAGATGTTTCAATTAATTACTATTTTGAGTTGGGAAAAAGAGGGGAGTGGGTAGGAAGGTGGGCTATAAACTTCAATAATTATTGTGAAGAAAAAATACTGCAAAAAAAATGACATTTAATTACACATTATAAATAGAATGAAACTTAAGGCAATCACCTAGAAGTGGTATATCAATTTCAATTCAGAAGAAAGAAAGGGGGAGGGGGTGGGTGGAGGGGGTTATCTGTTTTTGACCATGTACAGAGCCACAACGCATCAGTATCTTGTTTCATGTCAATTTCTAAATAAGAGTATAGGACATAACAAATGTTAGACATCCACCATACAAAAAACCATTTCTGAAAAATCAAAACTTCAAAACATAGTTTTCATTGTGTAAGGTCACATAACTTATAATTACATAAAGTTCTTTTGTTAGACAAATAAAAATTATTTCGTGCAAAGACTTGCCTCGTAAAAGTCTTCTGTTTTAAAATTTGTTCAAGCTCAGTAATCCCACTACTGTCAGAATCATTGCTTGGATTGTCACCTTCGTTGATGGTTCGTTCTTGTGCTCCAGGAGGATTCTTCATGGGCAAATTGGTATACAACATAGAAATATCAATTAGATGGGCTAGAGTGCAATAATATTGTAACAAAATAAGACAACAATATCTGAAAGAAATAAGAGAACTACAAATTGCTCCACATAAAAATAACAAAAAGATAACTTTCTTAAAAGAGATGACAAAAAAATAATGTTGACCGAGGGAAAAAGACTTTAATTATTGAGACACATATCACAACATCAATTTGACATCAGCCTGGTGAGCTGCCCCATCAGATACCCTTTACTTGCCATTGTTCAAAAATAAAGTTCCTTTCCTTCTTTCCCAAGCAAAAGCTAAATGGATAATGCGAGAGACACTATCCCATCTGAAATTATAACTTGCAAACATAATTAACACAAATTCCAAGAATGCACTAGTGCAACGACTGTTGCTCCTTATCATTTCCAAATTCAATAGTACAATGGACGGAATAAATCAGATCTTTTTGAACTTGCAACTGGTTGTTATCTTCTACCAAGAAAGCAATTAGGTTATCACTCCATAGTTCTTGGTTCTTACGTTCTCCTGCCAATCAACTTTGAGTAAAGCAGGCCACAGAAAATCAGTTCAGTCCATTCAGTTTATTAAAATAAAAGCAACATTTGCTCTACAAGTACTCAAATAAAAGCTAAAATCACAACGAGCACGCGCGCACACATATTTCGTCATGAATTAAAGAAAGCAAAAATCATGCTTTAAGTCCAAATTATTTCAAAAAAGACTGAAAAACAATAAGACTTACTGTTGGAACTGCTTCAAGAAGATTATCCCATGATTCCTTGTTTGCCTCTGGTTAAACAACAAATCAATATGATATATGATTAAGATCATGCAAATTATATTTCACATTTAAATAACAAGTGCTATTAAGTGAGCCAGATGATAATTGCCACACTAAACTGATGAAAGATAATCAAAAGGTATAAATAAAGAATAAAAAATATCGACCTATTAGATGAAATGTGATACAAACAATTGATGACCAAAATTGTGAACACGTTACGAGAGATGCCATACTAACATAACTGATGCTGATCCCGACCTCTAATCGAAATGATTATCTCCTTTGAGATTATTTTGAAAAAATGAGCAGATGATCATTTAAACTTGAAGTTGAAACGTATCAATAAGAGATGTTTGTATCTCTCAAAAGTTAAGGCCCCTTAGGTTATGGAAACAAAAGCAGTTTTCATATTTTTTATGTTTCCTTAAATACAGTCAAATTTCAAAAATACCCTGCCAAGAGCATGCACTGCATCTTTTTTCACTTTTTATTTCCAATTCTGAAAACAGAAATCAGTTTTTAGTTTCCACTACAAAAAGGGCCCTTATTCTCCAGCATTTACACTAATTCCCATGTGCATAATACAGCACACACCACCGAGTACAATAAAATACTCATAAATTTGCAAGTAAACATAAATGAAGACCAATCAGGGGGTGAAAAAAATACCAAAACCACAATTGGCCAATTTACACAACAAATTTTGCTAAAATGATATGAAAGTTGTATTTAAATGAGGCAGGGCATGGATAGCACAATGATCAGAAAATATAAAATGATCCCCTGGATCAATGTGAAAGCCTAGGTAACTTTCAAAATTCAATTTTTCAGGAGGCCTTACACCATCAGAATTCCAAATTTCATATGAACTTTTTTACCAAGTTCTAGAATGAAATCGCTACTAAGATTTGATATGTTTCATGCAGTCCCATTTTGAACATATTATTTTTTAAGATTAGAGCAATCCACTAAGCCCAGCATTTTAAATCATAATAGTGGGATAAAAATTTTAAATAATAATAATAATTTAAACCCACACACGCCCCCCCCCCCCCCTATTCAAAGGTATGCATGTTATAACGTCAAAACCCACATATTAATACTTTTCGTGATTTTTGGTAAATAGAACTCAACCTAAAAACCTTTTTTAGTATGGGTAATGTACTTTTAATTATATAAACATAATAATTGCGCTTGTTATATACTTCTACGATAATAAATAGTATGTACATTCTTAGTTGATATAACCTCTAATTTATAGATTTAAAAAATGTAAATATATAACAAAACATATGTTCTTCATGTATCATTTATCACAATACCATATATGGATATGATTACATCTAAATTTCAAAAGTCGATATTTAGTATATGATTATGTAAATGAAACATAAAACAAACCAAATTTAAGTAAAAATAGAACCAAAAAAAAAAAGTTTCGCCAGAATACTATTACAGGTATGAATCACCAACAGCATAAAATAAAAAGGTATTTAATACAAAAGAAGACTAAATAACGACACAAAAAGAGGATTAAATGAAAATACAAAAGAAGTATCATCAATGTCACACCTATCCTACATTGAAAATTCACAAATGGTATGAACAGTTCAAAGGAACTCAAAGACAGATTACATGACTCCACAGGCACATTCATAATATAACAAGGGCCAATGGAATCTCATTGGAGATTAGAAACAATTCAAGCACAAGAACAAATACAATCATCAACTAAACCCCCCCCCCCCAAAAAAAAAAAAAAATCATCATCATTTGCACATAACAAGAAGATTTCAAAGACATATAACACAGTCTTTTTTGACAAATGAGGAATAGAAGTAGCATGAAGGGATTCTTTCTGAAATTTTAGTTTAAACTTTTAGGGTTTTAAAACCCTTGAATTGCTCAATTTGTTCATTGGAGATTATCCATACGAACAAATAAAAGCATTGACAATAACAATATAAACTAAAAATTGACCTAACCAAACTGTGAAATTCTAAAGAGTATAATGGCAACGGGAAACCATATAAATTGAAAATTGGCCCAAACACACCTTGATTTATCTTAAGTCATACAGAAACAACAAAGCAAATAAATTGATCTCCAAACTCATACTCTAACGAGTATTCATACATAAGATTTCCTATACTAGCCCTGACTCCCATCATAAATACATAAACAAACTCAAAACAAAACTTTTTTACCCATATACCCACAATTCCCCAACCCCAAAACCCTAAAAAAACCAATTATAAATACGTAAATTAACTCAAAACAAAACTTTTTTACCAATATACCCTCATTTCCCCAACCCCAAAACCCGGAAAAAAAGAAGAAGAAGAAGAAGAAGAAGAAGAAAAAACTCCACATTAAAGAAACCTATTCCTCAAAACCAAACAAACAAAAGCGGAAAAAAAAAATTCAACCACGACAAATAAAACCCCAATTCCAACATATAACCCCTAAATCAAAGAAGCAAATTTCCGCAACAACAAAAAATAAAAATAATAATAATAATTAGTGAAGGCATGAGCAGAGAAATCAATTTCCACAACAAAAACATCAAATGCAAAAAATGACAAACAAAAGCACAAGAAGCAAATGCAACCTGCAAGTGGCTGAGGAGGCTGCGGTGGAGGAGGGAGACGTTTTCGAAACACGGAAGAGAAGAACCTGTGGGCGCTCGCAGTGATTAGTTTGGAAGCCGGATCGACAAGCTTCGCAAGCCAACCATTGTTGTTGTTGATAGTGGTGCTTGGGTTTCTGAGAGCAGTGGGAGGACGATCATACGGCGTAGTTTGAGGTCTCCGATAAGGCCTCTTCCGAAACTTACCACCTGCTCCTGCTCCTGCTCCTCCTCCTCCGTAAGGTGAGCCTTCATTCGCCGCCGTCGCCATGAAAGGTTAGGGCTCGAATCTGGTGGTTTTAGAGAGAGAAAGTGGAGACAGTGCAAATTAGGGTTTTTATTGTACAGAGAGAGAGAGCGTAATAATAATAATAATAATAAATTGGAAAAAATGTATACGAAAGTGGAAGATACGTGCGTATGTATTTGCGCAGAGAGTATATTTGAATTTTTTTTATAAAGAAACTAAAGTATCTGATCGGTGACTTCTTTAAAAATGACAGCCAACGCACCATCGTTCAGTGTGTACAGAAGCCTACCTGAGGCGCCTAATAAATTAAACGTTCAAACAAAAATAAATAAATAAAAAATAATAATAATAAGATGCATGTAAAGTTGACTCTCATGTTAATATCATAGTGATTAAATTATCGATTTTTATAAAAATATCACTATAAAAATTTATATTTTATTATTTTTAAAATATCACAATTTTTTATAGAATTGAATTTTTTTTTTTCAAAAAATAATTATTGAATTCCTGTGATTTTTTGCAAATATGGCATAAGTGAAATATTTAATCCAACGATCAGTTTTTCAAAATATATTCTGCAACTGGTCATACAGAGATCACCTGACACTCAAATGAATGTGTGGTTGATCCCATACAAAATGGACGAAACAAAAAATTTATTGTAATTGAGAATTTTTTGATTTGTTGTTAGTGTTTTGTTTAAATTAATTCTATAGATTAAAAAAATATTTAGAACAAAAATGTAAAAAGTGAAGTACAAAAACAGAGAAAAGTTGAGAAGTGAGATTGGGAGAGAGTTGCAAGAGAAAGAAAAGAAAATAAATTATTAAAATGCATAATAAAACTAATTATTTTTTAGGGGAAAATACACTTTGCACCCCTGTACTAGAGGCCAAAAACACTTTGCACCCCTGCACTTTAAAAGTGAACAATCAACCCCCTACACTTTCAATTTCTGGCACAGGGGCTTACGGTGTTAAATTATATTGTGATTTTACCAATATACCCTTTTTTTTTAAAAAAAAAAAAAAAAAAAAAAAAGAAGCTGGTTCGCAATTCGGATTCTCTGCCTGGTTCAATGGGCTCTTTCCTCCTCCAGACCCAACTCAAATCCAGTGCCTGAAATGGTGAAAAATCCAAAATTCGGAATATTAATTTATTTTCTTTGCATATATCTTCTCAGCAACCAAACAGAAAAAGAAAAAAAATCGCAACCGAGTCCATTTTCCTAAAAAATAAAAAAAAAAAAGAATAATTACAAAGATTGGGGTAATCTCTGTCTCAACAATGAGAAAGCCAAATCAAGAACAAAAGTGCACACCAAATCACCTACCAAACATTATATATATATATATATATCTGTGTGTGTGTGTGTGTGTGTGTGAATCAACTGAACTATCTTACCGGCCACCGGCGCTCTTTCTTTTTTCGATAAAGTAATATACTATAAACCCTTGCCCAAATAAAGCTTTAACGAAATGAGGTAAGCGACTGCCAGCTATCCTCATGCTTGCCAGGACTATTTGTTCCTTGAGTGCCTGTAACACCCCACACAGGGTTACCCCTATGCGGAAATGCCACAGTGACATAAAA
>JAESVK010001050.1:723257-741509 GCA_017140935.1 Hamamelis virginiana
TCTTAATTGATGACCACATGGCACATTTCATTGCCCAATGGCAAAATGCCAAGTGTGCAATAAATAAAATAAAATAATAATAATTAAGAAAATTTACTATTGAAAATTTACTATTAGAAAATTTACTATTCAAAATTTTGGGGTCTCACAGTGCCTCAGGGGCTGATCCTTCCACTTGGAATGGAACAGAAGATGCTCTTTGTGATAGGCGGAAAGAGGAAGGCTATAAAATAGCTCACGAAAGCCTTGCAGCAACTATGCCTCGTCGGAATGGTTATGCGGGCGAAAGCTTAGCGGGCCCACAAGAAAAAAGAAACCGGTTGACACCGAAGACCTTTTCAGTGGGCTCATATGAAGGGTCCGAAGGAGAGTCCTACCCCAACTCTCTTTAGTGCTTGAGTTAGTTGATAGAGACCTGTACTGTAGGAAGAGGCCACTTCTTGGCAAGTTCGAAAGCTTTGGTGAATCAGCATACGCATACAAATAAGCAGATGAGGCATCCGAGGCACAAGACAAGCAAGCGAGCTTCAGCTGCGCGACCGGCGGCACTGAACACCAATCCCAACCTGATCAGAAAGAAATTGCTTTTTTGTCACCGGCGCTGATAGACGCTTTGTCAGTGAATTCGAGTGTTCTAACGAAGGCTAGTCAGCCGTCCGACTACAGCGGCTTACTGGTCCCATAGTGAGTGTGATACAGAGAAGGATTAGCTCATTCTCACTCACCAAATCCCAAAACATCTCCACTGAAGCCTTCGCTATAGTTAACATCACCATCAATCTCTCTTTGCAATCCTCTAATCTCTTCAAAGCACATACTGACTCAACCGATTCACCGAAACTCAAACAACTCAGTCTCTTTCTGAACTCACCGATTCGCAATGAAGATTCGTTAATTGCTGAAAAATAGTCATCACCCACCAATCCCATAATCTCGTACACCAATTTATTAGTATTTCCCCCAATATATAAAGAATCGGGTGATTTACATATCTCTTCAATTAAACCCACTAAAGAATCAATCTCTCTTAACAAATCCCAGTTCATAAGAGCTGAAAACTTTTTCCTCTTCTCCATCTTTTACTACACTTGATGAAGAACAGAGGAAAAACCCCAAAATTCTAGAAGTGCACAAACAAAAAACATCGATACCAAAAGTCTCACTTTTTATTTTTATTTTTCTTTTTCCCTCGTTTTCTCATGAACCAATTGGAAAATAATTGAAACAAAATGAGGAAGAAACTAAAAATTAGAAAGAAAGAAACCTGGCGAGAGAAGGGACCGGAGGAAAAGAGCTCATGGCGAACGAGGTCACCGGTGGCGATGTGAGGGACACCGAGGAGCCTCGACAGCCGGCTCCCATAGGTTCCTTTGCCTACGCCTGGCGAACCAAGAAATACCAATTGGACATTTATGTCCAGTGGATCTGGACGTGGAGGGTGAGGATTGGAAGTGGGAAGCAAAGAAGGGAAGCTTGTATCATTTGCAGAGACTGCAACTGAAGATTGAGGGTTTCAGTAAGCGGGTTTGAGGTGCAGAGAGAGAGAGAGAGAGAGGATCATTTAGTCTACTAAAAAATAAAAGGGCAATTAAGTCATTTTACATGAAAAAAATAGTCATTTGATAACTGTTCCGTCAAAAATATGGACGGCAAACTAACAGAAGGTACCAAACTGCCAAAAATTGAAAGTGCAAGGAGTTGATTGTTCACTTTTAAAGTGCAGGGGTGCAAAGTGTTTTTGGCCTTTAGTACAGGGGTGCAAAGTGTATTTTTTCCTATTTTTTATGAAATCAAAATGATAAAGTAGAAATTAAGTGGAAGTAAATTAATAGGAAAAATTTATAATAAAATAATGCAAGCAATGGGTTAACAAAAGTAAGAGAATTGTTGTGTCGGTAAATGGTAATAATATCCGGATGAGGCATATAAAGCATATTGCTTGTCTCTCCTTGGGAATGCATGGTGACCCATCTTCTGTGATGTGGAGCCCAAATTACCCTTTAATTATTTTGATTAAAATATAAATATTTTACGTGTAGATACTCGTATTGCACTATAATTATTGTTGAATAAAAATAAATAAATTAATTAAATGATTATATATATTTTTTGCTAAATATTTTTCTTTCACATGATTCACTATTAGATCAAATGATCCACCCACCATAAAATAATATTAATTAATTTCACAATATTTGACAAAATACTTTTTTTTTTAAGAATTTTAAATATTTTACCATCAAATAAAATAAATACCATTAATCTCATCAAAATAATTTTATTAGTTTTAACCATTTAATTTGCACCACTTTAATTTTTCTTTTAACATTTTTTAGAAGTACAGTATAATATCCATCGTAATTAAAATAAAAAACAAATTTGACTCAATCAATCTAATTTTTTCATTAAACAAAAAAAAAAAAAAAAAAAAACTGTATGAAACACTCAAAACATTAGTCTATTTTGCAAAAACTATTTGAACTGCCGGTTTAATGAGTTTGATCATGGTTGAATAGAACCGAATGGTTTTTTCAAATAATTAAAAAGCCTGAAAATGACTAAAAAAGCCCCCAAATTTATAAAAGACTCTTAATTAAAGCCTAAGATGCTAAAAGAGTAAATTTAATTAAAAACACACCCAAATGAATATCCTTTACTGTAATATGTGATCATGTGATTTGTTATGATATATTGGTATGTGATTATGCCTTAGTGCTTTATAGTTCATATATAATTCATAATATTGAAATTCCAAACTTAATGAACTTTGGAATTATATATGTTAGAAATATGCTATTATTGTGTGATTATAATTTATAAAAAATAAAAATAAAGATACAAACTTTTATAGATTTTTTCCAATAGAATAACCAAGCCCCACATAAAACCCGGGGCCAAGATTTGAACCCCCAAATCTCCCCTTTGTAGGAGACAATGGACTAGGTGCACCATTGGGCGTCCTTCGAAAATTGAATTGTCTCATTACTTTGATATACAAATTCATCATCATTAATGGGGCAATTACAGAAAATAATAGCTATTATCATAAATAATAGCGAAAATTTGGAATTGCTGCATTTCAAGAAATCCAAAAACTAATCTTATACCATCATATGTGGTAGTAGATCCAATTTTTGTGAATGAACACTCAATGGGGCATGTTAGCAGGGGGCTTCTCAATATTATCGACGACTCTAAGTTTGACAAATAAATCATTAGCCTGAAGTTCTAGGTAGTGAAAATCAATTCACTGCAGATAATATTTGGCTAGGATATGAAAACAAAAATTTCCAGACATATCTCCCCCAATACACACACACAAACATGTTTTCAGACATATTTCTCAACTACTGTAACTAGCTCAACTACTATGGTTAGCATCAGCAGTTACACTTTCACATCCACATATGAATTCACAGAAATACTCGAGAATTAACAAAACTACAGGGATCTTAAGAATACCCGAATGTTCTTTCCAACATATCTATGTTCAGAGATTAAAATATAAATAAAGGATCACAAAAAATTAAGTATTTTTCCTCCACTTGGTGTACAAGATAATTAATAGAACTGGTTTTCAGTTGCAAAATCCATTGAAAATGGAACTCAGAAATTCATAGGGTTTACACTCGAAAGAGCCTGGCTGCTGCTTAGAAGAGCACTTGTGCTCCCACTGTACAATCGTAACTCCAAAAAAAAAAAAATTTACAATACAAAAAGGAAGAAAGGAACAATAGGGAAGAAAAATATAGAGCCTCACCACTGCCTAGCTATGCCACTACAGCTTTAGCGCCTCCCTAAACCCAATGCTGAAACTATTTTCTAGGCCCTTCTTACCCGCACCTGGATCTCCTTTTTGCATCATGGCCACAAACTCATTGTAATCTATGAGTCCATCCTGAAAAGTCAATTTAAGAAAAAAAAAATGTCAAAACAAGCATTTAGTATGATCATCGCGATCACTTACTCTAGTAACCAATTCCAATTCAGAAAATAACAAGGACACCAACTAGTCAATTTGTTTAATTATTTATTTATGATTTGCTCGTCAAGTATAAATTAACCAGAACCATCCGCTTCATAGTGGCGACGAGTTTTCACCACGAAATAAGGACACCAACTAGTGAAGTAATGATTTGAATTATGGAAACCTAGGGTTGTCCATCAGATGTGTCCCAAACATGGTTTTAAAGCTTATATACGGACCCAACTGAAAAGTCAGCTGAAAAGAGTTAACTTCGCAACTCAACTTGACTCAAAATATATCAAATCAATAGAGTACAATAGGCTTAATAAATAATTATGGTTGGGACATATCTAATTATGCAATAGAAAATAATTTTAATAAATCCCACTGTGTGTGTGTGGGTGTGTAGATGTCACAAAATGTGCAAAATTTTGACACTTTTAGATAATTTTCAATAAAAATACCATGACTCGGTGCAAACTAGAACGGATTTTGATCGACGCTTCTGATTTAACTCATAAGTTAACCAAGTTGTGCCCAAATTGAGTTTCTACCAACTCAACTTGAATCTTCACTCAGGTAAGTGAACTCAACCAAGTTAAAAGTTGATTCGCTGATTTTTAGAACAGTGGTCCCCAATATACTGGATTTGTGCCACATCCTCCGAATAGCCAAGAACAGGGGTCCAAAATATCCCGGACTTGTGCCACATCTTCTGAATAGACAAGGAGAATGGATTTTTCCACCCCTTCCACCCTTAATTTAGTGCTATGATGAAAGAAGCCACTTACATTGTCCTGATCAACTTCTCGGATCATTTCTTCCAAGCGAACATCCTCAATGCCAAACTCCTCACAGGCTTGTTGAAGCTCATCTTGGGTGATATAGCCACTTCCATCTTTATCAAAGTAGGAGAAGGCTGCAAAAAGATGATCTTCTCTCTCAACTTTGTTTAGATGCAATGTGGCAGCAACAAACTCCCCATAATCAATTGTTCCACTGTTATCAACATCTGCCTGCAATTTCACAAGAAGCAGTGAATTAATAAAGACACAGGTGGACACAGTTGTAATGCCGGACACGTTTTGACACGTGAATTGTCAATAGGCTTAAGTGTCTTCCATATAATAGCCTATTTTCAGCCAACTATATATTATCACTTCACAAAAAAGGGGACCTTTTGTATTGGGTAGCTCATAAGACTGGCATCTACATTTTGATATGATACTTACTGCATGCATTAGATCATAAATTTCGGACTCCTTAAGATTAGCACCAACTCTTTTCAATCCAGCCTTGAGTTCTTCAAAAGTGATTTGACCACTGTTGTCCGTGTCTATCATTTTGAACATTTCCTTCAGGCCAGCTATTTCTTCCTCAGATAGGCTCTCTGCAATGACCTGCAAAAAATGATTTAATTTTTTAAGTAATTGGAAAATCCAAGAATTATTTTTAGCCATAATTTTGTCAGAAATATGTATCTTTAAACATAATTTTATGCATCCAGTGTCAAGGCATCCAATGTTATACTATTCAAACTCTTGCAAGCTAGTTTACTTGGATCATGTCTTGTATATCCAGACTTACTCTAAGAGCCATTTTCTTGAGCTTGTTCATAGCTGAAAACTGCTTCAACCGACTTAAAACTGCAGAATCAAGAGGCTTGTCAGGAGCTACACCATCAACCTGAACCCAACGGTGGCCTGCAAGAAATTTAAAACCACACATTAGCAATGAAAGAAAATTTTCTGACTGAAACACATATCAACCGAGCTAACCAATTTATTCCTTTCAATAAAATCAACAGCAGAAGTAGCCAACCTCAGCTTTCCCAAGAAGTTTTAGAAAAGCAAAAGCTCATTTATATTCATTTGTACATAAAATTGCCATCTATAATAGCAGCCCTGGGTTCAGACGACCTCAATTTCATTATCATCCATTCATAGATTCAATAATCCTAAATATTGCTCAGAAAAGAAATAATGTCATTTCAACAGATACTCCAAGCTCCACTATTCTATCAAGGATTTTGTCAGACAAGAAAGACCGCTATGATTTCAGAAAGCATAAAATGTGTAATTATCTGACAGATCACTTCCATCATTCAAACACCCATGAAACCTAAGTTAGAATGATGTACCAAGAACTTCCATCTTCCATAGTTCCATACGATGTATATCTCATTCATGTACATGATGTGTAAGGGGCTAAGGGTTCACTATTTAGCCCTGAAACAAAGACCTGCTAGGGAAGCATCAACTGCTAGAATGATCTTTCAGTAATCAGAATGCATTTTTTATAAGTTGAAGTTCAGAATATAAGGGCAACAGTCCAGAAGAAATGTAGACTGCAACCATACAGTCCATACAACGAAAAACGAGAATACTAGCTCGAAAACCTCAGAATTGGGAACAATTCAATAATGCATTTAAACACCCCACGCAATTAATATGTTTCAATGTTAGGAAAGGTCAGGCTCTACTCTACCCCACTGCTTTGGTAGGACCCTACTCTAACCCACTCCTTCACTAGGAAGCAAGTGATTATCACATGTCACATCAATGAATCAATTGAAAATAAGAAATTGCAAAAACTCACACAAAACTTCATGTGCAGTTAGCCGTTTTCTGGGGTCCCGAACAAGCATTCTCCTCACTAAATCTTTTGCACTTTCTGAGATAGTAGGCCAAGGGTCTGATGAAAAGTCAAGATCACCGTGCAGGACCTGTTCAAATATCTCTTGTTCGGTTTCTATATAATCGTGACAAGGAAAAGGAAGAACAAGAAAGAAGGAGAAAACGGTTACTATTAGTAATATATAGATCATATATTAGGCATATACAAAGAGGAGAGACGTAATATGCAAGGATTAACAAAATTCAAAACTCTGACCAGCCCAGAAAGGAGGCACTCCACTTAACAGAATGTAAAGGATCACCCCAGCACTCCAAACATCTGCTTCCTGACCATAACGCTTTCGCAGAACTTCTGGTGCAACATAATATGGGCTGCCAACCACGTCACTATATCTTTCACCTGACAACAGCAAACTGTTAGTTCACGATTAGACACTAAGAGTCAAATTTACAGCTTCTATACAATGTCAAATCGGCTAAGGAAATGCAGTGGAACTACAGAAGCAATAAAGAAGTGCACATGCTACTAAGAGTTCCATCAATTCATAAGGGATATAACCACAATAACATTAGTCATGCAACTAAAACCAAAATATATTGTCCAATACAATATCATCAAACCACATTTAATGCATTCTATAATTCATATATGTTTTGCCATGATTCTAAAATTCAATAATGGAATCAACTTTTGGAATGATATATGCTCAACTCGCATATCTTTTCAACCCAGTATACGCATACTATTTTTATTTTAAATCTTCATAAAACTCCAGAAATTGATTCCTTCCCCTGACTGATGGATAGTTTAGCACATCAGGGCCTAGTTACTTGAGCTAGCAACATTATATGGGTAGGAGGAAATCAATCTGTTTGCTATTTGTAATACAGTTAAGTGCAAAAAGTTGCTTCTGAGCATAACATATTATTTAAATTTGACTTGAATTTCATTGCTATTCTATATAAAGGAAAAACATTGAATAACACTAGAAAGGATTCTTACAGGATATCATATCAGCTATAAGAATTTGTAGCCAGAAAAACTCCACATAAAAATTATCATCTAATCCTATCTTTTTATATTTTTTTTTTGGTAATTAATCTCATAGTCCTACTACTTACAAGATAGAAAACTCACCGTGCCTAAAGGTCAACTGCTACTAAGTTCACAAAAAAATTTGCACACAAAGCCGTACCTTGTGTAAAACTGAGTACTGTGCTTTTAAACTTTAAAGAGATCTAACGACTCTGGTGTACTACTACAGCCAGTGGTCTCAGATGAATGCGAATATAATATGCAAAAGCTTTAAGTATACCATGTTGTTCCCTTAAAAAAATTTGACTATAAAATCCCAAGTACAATCTCGGATCAATTATGTAAGAAAATACTCAAAAGAACAATTTCAAATAAGAATATACCTGGCTTGAAAAATATCGATAATCCAAAGTCAATTGTTTTGAGAAGTGAATCTTCTTCCTGATTGACAAAAAGAAAATTCTCAGGCTTAAGGTCTCGATGCATAACTCCCAACGAGTGGCAGGCTTCCACAACCCCAACTATAGTCCTAGTAAGCTCAGCTGCCTTTCTTTCCGAATAATGCCCACGCTGAATAATCCTATCAAACAGCTCACCGCCAGCACATAATTCCATAACAACATGTACTGCCATGGCATCTTCATAAGCCCCTTTAATCGATATCACATTTGGATGCCCCGCCAAGTGGTGCATTATCTGAATTTCCCTCCTCACATCCTCCACATCCTCATCTGTAATCAACTTCCTCTTCGCAATCGATTTGCATGCATACTCTTTCCCCGTCGCCTTCTCCACACAAAGAAACGTTGTTCCAAATTGCCCTTGTCCTAGTTTCCTCCCTAAACTGAAAAACTCCTTAAAATTCCCAGTTTTTGTTTGTAAAACAGAATCTGTCCTAAGCCCAGCACTAGACATCCTCCTCATATGCCGGTGCTTCTTGGGTTTCTCCGGCTGTTCTGGTTTAGTTTCTGCAGGTGGAATCGTCATTTGTTCCGGCGGTTTGTTTAGTACCACCGGCATAGGCGATTCGGGTTCTTCATGGGGAGTTTCTCCATTAGGGTGAGAAACTGATTCATCAGGTACTCGTGACCGCCACATTGCGGCGGAAACCGATTGAAAGAAGCCATTTTTGGAAAAGCTTGGTCCAACACAAGTGTTCCCCATCAAATCCCACACTCAATACCTTATATACACTCCCTCTACTTTGAACATCAGTTCAAGATTTACAGTTGTGTTAATTAATACAGCGTACAAGATCTAAATATTCAGACCAAAACATTCAATATTATATCACAAATCCCTCTTATATTTTTCCCACTCTCAATTCCTTCTGAACACTCCATCTCCTTTCACCATAAGTTCAAGCCGTACAATTGTGTTAATTAATACAGCAAACAAGATCAGTTGTGTTAATTAATACAGTAAACAAGATCTTGATCTTTAGATCAAAACAATCGATTCTATATCACAAGTCAAACCCCCTTTTATTTTTCTCTAATCTTGCCATAAACATCGAAATCAAAGCTGAACTTAAAGCTTATCGAATGAACTGTAATTGATCCCAGAATCAAAAGAGAACAGAAGATTCAGGCAATTATCACAAAATTCAATGAAATTTTCTCTACCCATAAACAAAAACATACCATAAAAAATCAAAGCTACCCAGAAAAGTCAAAATCTTTCTTGATAAATGAAAAAATCTACTGTAAAGTTCAACGTCAAATACCCAAAAAAACAGAGTAGAGACTAACCATAAACGGAACAAAGCTACACGAAATTGAAGAATTCAAGTGAGTGAATGAAGAGAAGTTGAAGGCAGATATGGGAAGTATTGGAAGGTGAGAGAATGTGGACCTTGTTGGGTTTTACCAGGTCGTTTAGTTGTTGAACGAGAGGAGAAGAAAGAGAAAATGGTTTTTGGTAATTCTACCTATGAGTGATAGTCTTTGTCTTGTGCTTCTTGTTTCCGCTATTTTATATTGAAACTGTATTTTTTTCTTTTTTTTTTTTCAGTGTTGGGACCTTACAGAAAACGCGTTTGGTCGGAAATTCCAATCCCGGGCTTTTCGGTTGATTGCCTCGTCTTGAGCAAAATTCGGTACTTTGGCCACTCCCTCCCTCTCAATGCAGTTCAGGTCGAAAGTAGGGTCAAGTGACCAAATAATTTCTCTATCATCTTGAATTCCTGATTGGTTTTTTCATTGAACAAGGTTTTTTTTTTTTCTTTTTTTTTTTTTTATAACAACATTTTCATTTTACATCAATTAATATTTTAAAAATCAAATTCACAAAGCATCTGGAATCGAACTTGACATCTAAGTTCTCTCGAACAAGTATAAAGAGTAACTATTCCACTATTTTTTTATGGAATAAGTGAATGAGTCAAACTAACCTTACCAAGATGTCCGAGACAAAGTAGGGTAACATATCATTCACTCAGTCGAGAACTGTATAGTATATTGATATGTATTCTCGTTTTTAAGAAGAAGTTTTCAAGTTTGAACGCATAAAAGTATACAACGGACTTTTTATTGCGAAGAAAGTTGAGGTAAGTGCAAGTTTTGTCCCATAGGATGGAATAGTTGATATTGGGGTTTACATTATGCAAAAATGGAAGATTTCAAGTTTGACTCTTCTCGTAGACCAGCCACCAACTCGATTATTTTAAGTATTAACAAATGCAAAGTGGAAAGTTATCTTACTCGTATTCAGTTGGGTTGGACCAAACATTCAGATACAGGAAAAAAAAAAAAAAGTGTAGGTTTCTATTAGGATTTAAGAAAACAGGTTCATCTACATCGTAAAAGGCCTTTATGCAAAAAAAAAAATTGTGCTAATCAACTAACATCTAACATTTAAACAATCATTTAGTTCATAAACTATTAGATGGATATATGGGGAGGAAAACCCATTAATGATAATTTGTGAGGGACTTATAGAGGGCCATATATAATAATATCAATTATATCAGCTGTTACAGTGATAAGGAAAATGATTGTGGACTTTGGTGAACTTGGATGGACAATTTTAATAAAGTTTTTGATAAGAGGGTTTAGAATGTGACCATAATGATTTTTAACACTGATACCTATAGAAATATATGATTATCACTTTTGTTTCGTATTTAGTACTATGTTCTTTCTGTAAAAGCATTCATAGGAGTGAGTAAGAATCCTATGCTTAAATGAAGATTAAGGGTTTATTATTATTATTATGATTATTTCAAATGTAAAACCTTCATTTTTGTTTAATTAACAAACATTATGGGGCACATTTTTCTTGGTTTGAGTAACCAAGAAAATATCAAAGTAATTATTACATTGAGAGCAAATAGTACTTCTAAAATGCATACCAAAAACATTGTCTTGCATAAATTTTCATAAATTAATGAGTTGTTGAAAGGATGGCACTATCAGCACTTCATTTAACTCTAAGTTATTTGCACTCCACAAGGTGATTTATGAAAATTTTAATATATATATATATATATATATATATATATATAGAGAGAGAGAGAGAGAGAGAGAGAGAGAGAGAAAAGTGTTCTAGTCAGGATACCTGATTTTAATTAAAGTCAGCTAAGAATACAAGCCCTTGGATTCTCATTCGCTTAATGGATGATTCATCTCAAGATTCCAATCCAAGAGTTTGTATTCTTAACTGACTTTAGTTAAACTCAGGTACCCTGACTAGAATATTTTTCTATATGTATATATATTGGCAACAAGAGTATGAGAAGCTAGTTGATCAGAAGAGTGCAAATAAGTATTTTATCTTAAGTTATTTAATTTCTTTTTGGTAACAGGAAGGACTCTACTACTAAATTAACAAGAAGGATTGCCAGCACTAAATTTTCGAAAGGTTTTGCTATTTTGCATACATTGTTGCATAGCATACGATTAATAATAATAATAATAATAATAATAATGAGTCTCACTCCATATGAAACAGACTGTATACCACAAACAGTCAATTAATATAGCAACTATTTTTTATTTTATCACATAGCATATATACGACTAATACATAGTCATACGTACTAATGAATCTCACTCCATGTGAGACTGTCAATATACCATCGACTGAAAGAATAATGCGAAGTATCATAAATTAATCCTACATGAATCAATGTATCACCATTAAAAATACAGGAATGCAAAGTATTTTTAACCATTAGTTTAAGGGTCAAACTATAATTTCAATATATATATAGATATACACACATAAAGAAATGCTACAGTCAGGCCGGCCTGACTGTGGCATTTGTGCGGTCACCCCATTTTGGGGGTGATGCAGGTCGCAGGTCACAGTTTAAACCGTTGGATATCCTATTCATGCAGTATTTGTCATGTCTGCAAAAAATCTCAGTGATCCGACGACTTTGAAAAAAATTGGAATTCAAAGAATAAAAAATGACAGTTTTTTATTACTCAAAATGTAAATACAATGATGAAGATCCATAACTACGTTAGATTACTCAAAGTTAATATATAATTAAGAATTGCCAAAACACAGCACGATGGGATATATCATATATGGTGACGGACAACTAATTTGAAGACATATATATATATTATGCAGGTAGTTGTAGGGGGTGATGCCATTCAATGCATGCACATGCATGGCTTCTGTATCGGTTAATACTTAGCTTAATAATAAGAATTGACATATTAGATGGAAGATTGAAAGAGCACAATAAAGTCTCTTCAATAAGAAAAAAAAATTCAAAAATGATTCATTGAAAATGGTGTTACATGCTTATTAAGGTAAGAGACCATGGACAAATTTATAATTTTAGTTAATGGATATAAAGGAGATGCCAAAGAAATTGGATTATAAAAGGTTGATAGAGTAATTACCAACATCTTATATTTTAAAATTATGATTTTCTTCAAAAATAAATTGAAAATTAGAGTTGATTATAATATTAAGACCGAAGTCATTTTGTAAATTTTTTTGTATCGAAGAAGAAGAGATAAGGAGTAGTTTGAATTTGCTGTTGATCTGAAAGGTGGTCAACACCTGTTAATCACCGTTGGATGACTGACATTTATACAATAAAAGGGATCCAATGGCTCACATAAGAAAGACTAATGGATCTAAAAAGTGATCCAAAACTCAATAAATTTGGATTTTTTTTATGTGAGTCATGGAATCCCTTTTCTTGCATACGTGTCGATCATCAATACTAATCAACAAATCCAAACTAAATAAGGAGAGATCAAAGATAGATTTCAATACAAGCGCCCTTTTTATGTCTGTGATGGAAGAGAGAGAGAGAGTGTCACGCGAATTTGAAAGCATGTACGTAAATTGAATTAATAAAGATTAATTATCCAAAAAAAAAAAAGAATTAATAAAGATAAGAAGTGGGACTCAGCGTAATGGGGACACCGCAATCTATGCCGCTGTCTCGCCGGCCATGGCCGGTTGCTGTTCTCAACTTCATCGAGATTTGCAGGACAATACGCCAGGAAAATTGATTGGAGAGACATGTAAATCAATAGAAGTGATATCATGTAATCACCCCCGGACTCCCACTCAGATATTATCATATTAATACTACGAATTTCTCATTTTTCCCTTCTAACATTAATACTTCATTTTAATATATGCTACATTTTTGTAGGATTAGTTACGGATCATATTTTAAAAAATTGATTGTTGGTTAAAATATTCATCTTATGAATGTCGTGACTGCTAAAAATTACAGTAATCCAACGGTCGGTTTTCGAACAATCAGACTACAAAATTGTAATATTTCGAATAACAAAATTATGACATTATCTAATCTTTACAGTCTTTCACAATCTGTATTATAGAAACCGACTTTCACATCACTGTATCTTTTTGGCATACGTGACATATATTAGAAGAATATTTAATCCAATGATCGGTCTTTCAAATTTTTCATCTTACATTGACTAAAAACTAAATCCTCATATAAGGAAGTTCTCATAAAGCCCCTCCCATAGTAGCTCAATAGTAATGATCGGACTCAGGGCCGGCCCTTCATGTTTGCCACCTCAAAAAATTGTTTGAGGCCCCCAAATTTGAGGGGCCCCAAAATTTTGTGGCCCACTTCCTATAAGGCTAATCCATTAGCCATTCTAATTTAAAAAAAAAAAAAAAAAAATCTCCCCTCATATTTTGTAGTCCAGTTGCCCTCCAAAATTGAAAGGCCCAAAAAATTTGTAGCTGCCCATAACCCATTGTTGCCTCTTTGGATCAATAAATTCTTACTTATCCAAAAAATAAAAATAAGGTATGCAATTTTTTTTTTTATATGTCAAAATATAGAAGGGCCTCATTCTTGGAACTTGGTTGAGGCCCCCCAAAACCCAGGGCCGGCCCTGATCGGACTTGTGAGGAACCGTAAATCCGTTTATCACAAGTTCGATTCTTCACTGGTGTGATTACTCTGCAACTTAAATGATGTACAGGTCAGAGGAAATGGCTTATACATGTGGGATTTTACCTGTCAGGAGTGGATCACTGAATGGCATTGCCTTGATTGGGTTTCCTCGTATCAAAAAAAAAAAAAAAAATGTCATAAAAAATTTACTCATGATAAGGAAGTCAAAAATTAAAAATATCGTATCCGAATATGTGAGGTTAATTTTTTTTTTTTTTTTTACGACGAGAGTGTCCGGACCAGCTTATGCGCACCTCGACTTATTTTTTCATTTTAGGTTTGTTAGTTTCAAGTCTTAATATAATAGTATATGTAAATGTGCTAATGTGCCATATTTTGGCTTATTAGGTGCTGAAGACGTGAGAGGATGCAATTACCATTAAAGAATAAAATAGAAAGCGATCGAGACGGCAATTTCTACCATTTGTTACGTCAAGACCATTAATTGGTGCGAGAGATTTGAAAAAATTGGTATATTGATGAGGATGTCTAATGCTGGATGCCTTTTTCATAATATTATATGCATGCAATTAAATTTACACCAACCATCTTCCCACCTCCCAATAAATTAATATTAATTTTTTAACATACTTATTGCACTGTATTATTATTTTAATTAGTATTGGGTGTATGGTATGTAAGTGTTTTGCAGACTTTCATAGTTCCATGTATGGCAGGTACTCCAATGTTCTCATTTTTATATTATCTAGCCACTTAAGAATTAAATTGGACAATTTTTTTTCTTTTTTTTATTTTTATTTTTTAAAAACTTCCAACTCGTATAAAATTAGATTTTAAAAATAAATTAAAAATTGTGCCTTAAATAAGTAATAAAATTTTGTAAAGTTATTGTGAATATATGCTTTGACTCAGTTATGAAATGAGATTTTGAGTTCTATTCCTCATAGATGAGAATAAAAAGAGTGGAGTGCATCTAGCAATAACAGTCCATTAGATTGTTGCAACTTTTTTAGAGAACCAAAACCGAAAACCTAAAGTTTTTTCGCTCGATGGGTTCCTTCTCTTTGTAATTGGATGTCATTTTAAATTATTAAAATGTCTATAATATTTATTATAGAATATCAAATACAGATATAAATTTTTTCGCTCTGATGGGTTCCTTCTCTTTGTAATTAAATGAATTGTCTATCAAATACATACTGTTAAAATTTTTCACAGTCTGTATCTCATAAATTGACCATCAGGTCACTGTGATTTTTGGCATGCCTGTCATATATAAGAATAATATTTAATCCAACGGTCGGTTTTTTGAAACACTTGATTTACATTGGCCAAAAGGCCAAATGGCTACTGAGCCGCACCATACTTGCCCAGCAACTGCTATATTCGTTTGGATGGTTTCTACTTTCTAGCTCATATAAGGTCAGATCTTTGATCAATCAATATATATATATATATAGTCCCGTGTGTACGCACGCACGCATTAAAATTCATCAATCCTTTGCTGCATTTTCATCATGATTTTTCAAATTGAGAGCATCTCCAACAATTTTCCCTAAATTTTTTACAAATGGCTCCCTATTTTAGCTAAAAGCTATTTTAGCTCACCATTTTTACACTAGCTGTTCCAACTATGCTCATTATTTTAGCTAATCATGGAATATTTTATTATTGTTTTAAAATTTGACTTAAAGAATTAATATTAAATTGTTTAACAAAACTTGTGATATCACATATATTCTCCCAAAAAGATATTAAAATAAGGAAATAGGGAATGAGTTTGGCTCCCTATATGTAGGGAGTCATTTAGGAAGAAGTTAAAATATGGAGAGAAGTAGAGAACATGTTGGAGCATGATTTTTGTGTTTTGGCTCTCTACCTTAGCTAAGGAGCCAAAATAGAGAGTCCCTTGAAGATGCTCTAACTTGTTGAAAACTTGTGAATCCATCTCTGTCTTGAATCGTATTTTAATTTTTCTTTAGATCTTTTGAACTATTGTTTCTGATCATAGGGATCATTGATTTCTGTTTGTTTTATATATATATATATAGAGAGAGAAAGAGAGAGCGAGAGAGAAGATACTCTTTATCGTAAAGACTTTCCTTCTAGAAGCCATAAGAATGATATTTTGAAAAACCGACCGTTGGATTACATAATCTTCTTATAAATGTCATGTCTGCCAAAAATCACATTCAACCAATATGTCAACCATTGGATCACTGTGATTTTTGATAAACATGACATACATATAAAGATTATCTAATCCAACGGTTGAGTTTTCAAGCGTGCGTCTCTGAGTGAAAGTGTCTTTACCATAAGAGCTTAAAAACATCCTTACAATATCGGTTATATATATATATATATATATATATATACAACTGCACGGAACAACGAGCAAAAGAGGGGATGCACCTTACAGAAGAATAATGTACTCGATATTCCTATTTAATAGAGGGTTTTAGTTTCCAGATCTGTTAAATTTTCATGAGAATCATTGGTTTCCTTACAGATCTGTTAAATTTTTATGCACCTTATAGAAGAATATTTCGCTTGATACTCACCCCCCCCCCCACCAAAAAAAAAAAAAAACTGAGTTATTTAAAGTTTGAGGGTAATCATTGGCATTTGGTTTCTGTTTGTTCAGATTTTTCTCTCACATAATTGTGTAAATGTAATTAGACTTGTATTATCTTATGGCTTTTTATGCTAAATTGAAACCAAGAGATTATCATGTATGTTATTTAAAGTTGACCAATTTTTTTTTTTTTTGGCTGAATGAATTTGTGGGTGGAGAGGTTGGGTTTTAGGCTTAAAAATACTCTACTCTTTGATATTTTAGTACTCTTTTCTTGGATATTTTTGTTTTTAAGTTTCTGAAGTTGGGTGAATTTGGTATGAATTGAAGGAGCTTGAGAACGATATATGACTTTATATATAGAAAAATATATATATTTGGTATATATATATATATATATATAGATTTCATGGTATATATATATTTGGTATGAATTGACGGAGCTTATGATTTCATGGTATAGAATTAGACCTTATAATTTGAAGCTTTAAATTCAGGGACTATTGGATAATTTTTCCTAAAAATTAACCCAAGAAATCCATAATCAGAGAATTTTAGTAATAAAGGATTTTGATCTCATGGTATAAAATTGAACCTTATGTTTTGAAGCTCTAAATTCTGAGACTTTGAATAATTTTGCCTAAAAAATGACCAGGAAATCCATAATCAAAGAAAGTTAGTAATAAAGGATTCTAAAATGACCCGAAATTCACCATGCTCTATCGAACAAACAAAATATCGATATATTGCTAATTAAATTCCCCTTAAAATCACAAGCAGGTACATATTCTCAAGCATTCTGCATGGAGAACTCAAAACAGTAATGTTTGAATTGAAGTGGCTAACTAATCAACCTCTCTTTTATGCTTAGACCATAGCAAAATCTGAGTGCCAATGGTGCAAGCAAACTCACACTGCAGCTAAAGATGAACCTTTGGCAACTGGTTTTCACATAATGCATCAATGGGAACTAGGTATTGAATTTCTGCAGTTTCCTAGTGGTTATTGAATTAATAATTTAATCGTCATTTATTTAGTTTAAAACTTGTTAGTGGTCTTAGCTTAAAGCTAACCATAACCATGTTTCCCTGTACATATCTATATGTGGGATCACATCATATTCTTTGAATATAGGGAATTTATTTGGAATGGAACTTATTTTCACATCCAATACCTATATCTCTCATACATGGTAGAGAGATAGAGAGAAGCCGAAGGACTAGGGCACCGTCTATTTATAAACGATAGTAAACTCCGGTGGCATCTTCACTGCTAACATTTTCTTCTTCGGCAGTTTCTTCTTTAAGCTTTTTTACATTTTTTTTTTCAAAATCGCATCATGTTTGGTCTTTCATAGAACCAAACATGCTGAAAATGTTCGGTGAAAGCCAACCAAACGTAATAAAAATATTCGGTTAACCGAACATTTTCATTACGTTCAATTAGATTAAACCGAACATTTTCAATAAGTTCAGTAGTCTTCCACCAAATATATTGAAATTGTTCTGCTGGCTTTCACCAAACAGTTTTAACACGTTCATTTTAAATAAATTCGGTGAAAGCCACTAAATTTGTTAAAAATGTTCGGTGGAAGCCAGTTGAACAATTTCAATATATTCGGTGGAAGACTACCGAAGTGAGAGCCAGCTAAACATTTTCATT
>JAESVK010001050.1:741909-754769 GCA_017140935.1 Hamamelis virginiana
GTAAAGTGCTTATATTTCACCGTCCTTACATACATAAGAGGGATCTCTAATTAAATGTCAATTTTTTAAAAAAAAATTTACAGCTGATCAAATGGAAGTCTATTAGCATTTCAATATTTATTGGCTCAAATATTTTGATTTTCTATTGATTTTTACTTTTGAGTACAATCTTACTGTAAGATTGACCATACCAAAATGATAACTACCTGACCGAGATTAGTAGCAAATCCGAATTCAATAATAATAATAATAATAATAATAATAAAAGTAATAATTTAAATATTTTTTAATAAAAAATAAAATATATGAATCACATGGAGCATAATAATTCAAGGGCTCCCAAATTCAACACACTTTTTCCGACACCACAATAAGGCACGCAAAACCAAAACGATATCGCGGCGTGACACGGGGACATTACACATACGCCCATGTGCTGTGATGGATTCAGGCATTTAGCTAAGGACCATGGATGAGAAATTGAGAAGATCCAACAATTAATACAGGTGAGTAGCAAGACAAAAACCATTTTAAACACAAGACATCACATCTAGAAGCTCAAGATTAGCAAATTATTATTGCCCTTTTACTGCAAAAGTCCAAATTACTTTGTAATTCCCATCACTTTGAGTGGATTATATATTTTTTTTTTTTTCAAATCCAATGACGTTTGTGAGAGAGAGAGAGAGGGAGAAAGAGTTTTTTTCCTTTTTGTTAAAAAATTTTTTTTTTTTTCCTATACAAGTATCTTAGACCAGCTTGCACACATCCTGAACAAGACTTTCAAAATAAGGCTTGCACCTTGCAATCCGTGGTCTAGAATATTAGTTAGTGAAAATCGAAATCAGAACCAAAAGACTTGATATACCCTTAACTCTGCTTCCTCAACCACTGAACTATCCACGCTTGGGTTAAAAAGAAAAACTTAACCCAAACTAAAAGCAATCCTTTATATATACTAACAAATGAAGATCAATTTACTTTCATATATTCAAATACTATATTTTTCTTTATAAAAGTAGAGACATATGCTATTAAATCTCATGTATTCAACTAGAGATATTTTTTTTAAAAGCGGAGATACATATGATAAGGCCAATATTGAGAAAGAGAGAGAGATATGAATTGTATTTAAAAAGGAAAAAAGAAAAAAGAAAAAAAAAAAAAAAAGCAAAAGTAATGTGCAGAAAATAATTACAATTCTTTCATGGGGCATGAACACAAAAAGAATTTTTATTTTATTATTATTATTATTCCCACATATTTATGTCCAACTTTATTGAGTGGGAACCCCACATGACAGACCTCTGTCCCTCTAATCACACAAAAAAATAATCCCAACACACACCCACCATCTTTTCACATTTTTTTTTTCTTTTTTCTTTTTTCTTTTTTCTGACTAGATACCCTCCAACTCTTTTTTACACCAACCAGCAGATGACAGCTCACCACAACCATTACACGCACACACAAATACGATACGAAAAATCTTGTGGGTACATCAAGGTATTTGTAACCCAATACCCATCAACAGTGACCTTTCCTTCCCATGCAACCATGGAAATGGAAATTCAATTATCCCCAAAATGATACACCACCACACAAATACCTTTTTCCTTAATTACTTCCCCACTTTTCCCATTCATCCATGTCTGCAACCCCTATACACCTTGTAAAAACTATATTACCCTACGCTTAGAGAAGTAAAAACACATCGTGTAGCAACTGTTCACCCCCTGCAGTGAATTGGGAAAAGACCAGTAATTAGTGTTAAAACATTTTATTATTCTAATCAAGCGGGCTTCTCCTTTTCCTTTAAGGTGGAAAGAGATACTTAGCTTGGGAGAAAAGTAGAAAGAAAAAGGCCACATGACCCTTTTAGTTGCGTAAGAACGAAATATGCAGCTTATGTTGTAGAGAGGTGAGAGACATGGGTGTTTTACTATTTTATTCAGTGTGATGGATGCGTACACCCTGCTAGATGCTAGATGCAATTCGCCCATCATGTGATAAAGCATTAGGGGTGATTTGTGTTTAGGAGACATAAATGTCCATTACATCCTATAGATTTCCAAGAAATGGGTGAAAATAAAAGGGGCATTGATTATCTATTAAGGCCTTGGCAAAAATATGTTACCATATAATTTTTTTTCACTACTCAACCTTGCGCAGAGGAAATTGTAATCTGTAAACCCAACATGATTTAAGCCCCCTGTTCAACCCCCTGTTCAAACCATCGGGCATGGTTGGGTTGATGTTGTTCTATATAGAGGTTGGCTTTTGGTGAAAAAAAAAATTCCTACCTGATCCACGGCTAGATTTGGTTTGGGTTAAGGTACCGCACTACCTGAACCAAACCTAATGCATGCATTTACCATTTTACTGTCAGAGAGATATAGTCCACAGCATATGATTATGTCGCCATTAAAGCTGTTGCTCTATTAAGACAACTAAGCCTAGACAGAGAAGAAGAACTAGAATTTCACCTTTTTTCTTGTCTGAAGTTTTCCTTTTGGTATTGGAGAGTAAAAGTTTCTTCACTGGCATGTGGTGAAATGGGAATCTTGTCCAAAGGCTCCAAGCATCAGGCAAGTGACTTCAAGCAACTTTCCTGCAACACATTATTGATATATATATTGATAGATAGATATTAGTCCACCCTTATTTTTCATTATCATTATTAATAAAAAATCGCCTGAAAGCAACTCAATAACTTCATCGGTTCATGAAAGCAACTCCCCTCCAATAAAATAAGTTAGAAGTAATTGTACAAATCAATCATTAGTAATTGCAAAGGGTAACAATATCTAATAATATATTTAGACATCAGAAGCAAACAATATATATATATATATGGGAAGCTCATAGCATCTCTACTGTACAAAACTCATCTGGTAGATCAGTGGGATCAGATGCATTTCTGACAGCTGGAAATTTAAAAGTGGGAAACATACAGAGAAATAACTTAAATATAAATAAGGACTTAAAAACGTGTAATGCTGACTCAATAACTAGGACTTAATATGACACTTGCAATTTGTGTAATATAAAATTCCTTCAACCATATTAAGTTGGTCTTACGACTATTAAATGTTTCTCGATTTCTCATTTAGGCTTTAGCTAAATCACATACAATAAAAAATTGATAATAAAAACAAATCAGATCATGCTCAATAATATTTTAACCAAAATTGATGGTGTAAGAAATATATATACAAATATACATACGCACATATATACGTATATATGTCAAGACACATTGTTGTTGCTGGTAGAGGAGTAGGAAGAGAGTCAAGTCAAGATTCCAGGAACAAAACATTATTCTCATTATGGTTGGACTTAGTATTGTTTCATCAATTGGACTTATTATATTAGTCACCCAATTTCAAAAAAACTATTCATCTGTATAATAATTTCCCCCCACCGACAGCTTTCAGCTTCAGATTCTTAACTTTTGTTAGCTCTTCTCCAGCCTACCCTTTCATGGCATGGACGGCTAACCTGCCCCTTAATTTTCCTTTCACAATAGATGTAAACCCTCCATGTCAAGTTAGTGTTGCATCATCCCGGAGTCATCATTTCCACGTAAACAAAAATACTATAAAACATATTCTGACATTTGTGGTAACTATCATGCTGTTTAGTGTTTATAATAATAATAATAACCACCTTAACGAAAATAATAAACTCTTTGGGTTTTCAAACATGTATTTTAACATGCATTTTGTTGAGCATATAATTTCAACAAGAACCAAATATGAAAAATCTATCGCACCACATTTCACTTTTAGCCAAAAAAATGCATCAAATTTATGATGCGTTACACACAATAAGTCTAAAGTTTGATGTTCTTGGTAGGATCACTTAGGTTTCTCTAAAGTTTTTGAAGACACCCCTGTCAATAAGGGGCTTGACTACTGGAAAGAGATAACATAAATGTATGATTTTGTAGGAAGAATTTTTATCAAGGACACCCAAATTCAATTCCTTTAACTTAAAGCCCAAGCAAAAAATTCTATGACAAAGTTGTGAACTTATTATATCACAGCATAAATGTATGATTTTGTAGTTTGTTAGTCGGTGTCGTAACCCTATTAGGATCAAAGTGTTTACTTTCATAAATAATTAGTATGATTTTATAGTTCATCAGTCGCTATCCTAATCGTATAATTATAAAAACATTTAATACTTTCACATAGCATTAGCATTCTGATTGGCACTGCTAACAAATTGACATTCCACCTGAATTTCTAATGTCTCATTAGAAAGAAAGTATCCCATTATTTGTGACATAACTACCTATCCTTTAGGTTGCGTTTGGATGAAGTACTTCTAAGTACGATTTAAAATTTCAAGAAGGCAATTTTAAACACCTCATACAAACGCACCCTTACTTTCCAAAATCTCTGTAAAATTCAATACCACCAACCCAACCGTAAAGCTAATTTGATAAATATGTACATGAGAAAAAGGAGTAGAACTCATTAATTTGACAAACCTAAGGGACTTTTTGGAAAATATGAAAATTTGGGGTTGAAAATGTGCCTGCCTAGTGCCTAGTATTCCGTAAATAAAAATAAACACTTTTTTTTTTCAAATCAACTGAGAGTTAATTATGTAACAACCAGATAAATAGAATGAAACTAATTTGTCACCATTCTCAAAATTTTCACACAAACAGCGCATAAAAGACCCTAAGAATTAAAGGACATTCACAGGCCAACCCTAAAGTTAACGACAAAAGAAATCAGAAAAGGACAAGTATGCCCCTCCGCTGACCAACTACCCACCGACAAATTCAATGAACAAAATTTAACCAGTCATCAGAATCTACCGCACCCGGCATCATCACCTTCCAGGTAATAAAAAAAAAAAAACCGGCCAATTTCCGGTGGCCGGTTCAACAACGACATCAGAAAACCGGTTCCGAAATCAGCCGATATTCCTAATTTCGGACGAAAATAAACAGTAAACAAGCAAAGCGCAGGTTATCAAAACGCACCTCTCCTAGGCTTGACTGCAACCTTGACGGCCGTCGTTTCAACTTTCGTCTCCTCCGGCGGAAACAAAACCCCATCAATCCCCTGAACCGAAATCCTCCCGTCCGTATAAATATCAGGATCAAATAAATATGCTGACTCATCACCATGTCCAAACTTCACAGACCCATCAGCCTCTTCAGCCAACATCTTATGCGGAAGTCGCAGCGTATCGTACCGTACTTTACCGAACCGGCGAACCGCATTGTACATACTCTCCTCAGTCTGGTACTCTGGTATTATGTGGTAGTACATAATTTCTTCTGGTGCACCCGTCTCGCTCAATTGATCCGCAGTTAGCTTCGCCATGGCCTCGTCGTTCGGAGCTAGCACAGTCAACACGTATCCCTCCGAAACGAGCCTCCCCATCTCGGTGGCTAGCGACGTTAGATTTACTAAAATGTCGGCCATTTCGTTGTAGCCACCGTAATGCAGGAGTGTCTGTATAAAGTCTTTCACCTGAGCCTCGCCGTCGAAGTGGTGGTGCGGGCCGCCGGGTCCTGGTGCTGGAGCCGGAGCTAGAGATGGGCCTGGAGCCATGGCGTAGAAGATAGGGAGAACCGGCGGTGAACCAGGGTGAGCTACTGGTGCTGGTTTTTTCAGCCGGTTCGTTCTCGGATCGACCTCCGGTGCTCCTTCCGGTTTAATCGCCGATATAGATTGTAAATTCCGGCGACGATTGAAGTCCTGTTGTACGGATCGGGGAATTAACAGCCGTTCGATTCCATGGATCACGCCATCTGGACGGTTCACGTCGTTCAAATGTAGAACCTTAGCGGAACCGACGAATTTCTCGCCGGAACCTTGAGTCCCAAGCTCGACATGGTCATTACAGAGCGTGCGATGCCGAGTTGACTCAGTCACCGAGTCAGGCCACTCGTGTATCCGTTTTGGGACGATGTGGAAGAGTAAGAGAGTCTGAAGAGACTTAAGATTGCCAGGTGCGAGGAGGAATCGTTTGAACTCGGGGTCGAGGTCACGCTCTAAGGCTTCATTCTTAGGTGCGAAGATGGTGATATTATGCTTCCCCACCGCGTCTTCTAGGGTTTGTAAGAGAAGGGCTTTTTCTACCAGTTCAGCGAGCTCAGTGTAATGTGAGTCGAGGAGAGCAACAAGGACTGAGTTAGAGTTGATTTGGCCTGAGTTTGACGGGTTGTGACTCGGCTTCTCAGCAAATGCAGTACAGAGAAGAAAAGTGAAGAAAAAGACGACATAGAGATTTTGGAAAGCCATGAGGATCGAAGAGAAATGGAGAATGCTGGAAGTTTGTGTGCTGCAGAGGAGAAGAAAAACCAGAGATTTGTTGCCTTTGAAGGCCAGTCTCTATCTCTCTCTCCTCTGTCTTTTTCTCTCCCTCGTGTATTGGTGCTGCTATGTAAAGTATATGAATGAATGAATGAATGAATGGGCGGATTAGAAAACACGCAGGGGAAGTAAAGTAACATGGTTTGGTGAAAAAAGCGTCGGTTGCCGGTAAAAAAGGGCTGGTCAACACGTGGCTATTTTAAAATTAAATATGCGCATGAAGATTTTTGATTTTTTGGTGGGAGTGAGAGATTTTGCTTCGTGCGTTCGCGGGAAGAGACTCCATAAATTTTTGAAGTGAGTTCCTGTAATAATTGAGTTTTGCTCACTGGACGTTGTTTTTACCGTTTGAACAATTCTTACGAGTTCGGATTAGAGTATTATGATATTTAACATTTTTCTTAATCTGATATATTGTTAAGAGGCAATTATAAGATGGATTGCGTACATTTAAGGCAATTTTTTTATTATAATTCTCTCATCGTATCATGTATAGTTATTAGAATCAGACTGGACATCAACTCGACCAAGACACTGATTCACCGGTCTAATCACTAGATCAACGGTCAGACCGCTTAATTATAAAATATATATTATTTTAAATATATTTGAAACTTTTACAAGTATATGAATGTAATAATGTTATATTTTATAGGTTATATTATAATAACAACAAGTAAAGCGTATCTTAGTGGTAAAGACGCTCATTTCATTTCTTTTAAACTGGTTGGGAATTCAAATCTCAAGAAATGCAACTTAAACAAAAAATATTTTGAATTATTAATTAACCGATCTGGCCGGCCTGTTCAAGGCGTGTTACTTCGATTTTCTTCTTTATCCGGTCAAATAATAAACTCATGCCAGTTAAGGGTCTGGCCGGATCGATCCGATTTTGATAACTAGACTATCATGTATGCTAACTATTTATTAATTGAATATTGATAAACATTCAATTTGGGAGCTAAATCGATAAGGGCTCGACACGAATTCAATCCCTTATTAAATAGGGCAAGTTCAGGTTTGGAATTTAGACTTTTTAATTAATAAGCCAAGCTTGAGTTGCCGCAAAATTCGATTTATTTAGACTCATGAGTAGCTTTGTTAGTGGATTCATGAACAAACTCGTTACATTTTTTTCCAATTCTATTGTTCTTATTTTAAGTTAATTGATAAGTCTCGAAATTCTAATATTATACAATTTATATGACCAAAAAAAAAAAAAGTAAAGAAATATGAAAGATATTGAACATGTTGGCACTTGGCAAGAGGGGAAAAAATGAGTTAAATGAGCAACAGCTCAAGCTCTCGAGGTCAGCTAGTTTAAATTAAATAAGCTCAAGCCGAGTTTGAGCTTCTAATTTCTTCACGAGCTCAAGCTTGAACAGTGTATTACTACTAGGCTCGGCTCATTTGTAATTGGGTACATTTGATAGATGGACAAGCAAATGTGGATTTTATTAAAAAAAAAAATTATTGAGAGGTGTTAAAAATAAAAATCTGTGGTCCTGGAGCAATTTAATTATCATTCATAAATTCATATTCAATTTTGTTGGTTTTGAATCTCTAATCTGACAATTTAATGTAAAATCACAATCTTATAATTAAATGCAAAACTTACAGAAAATGGTATGAATTTTAAAGGAAAAATGAGAACAAATTGTTGATTTTTGTAACCATGAGAGAGATTTCATTGGAGAAGTCACGAGAGCAAGGTGGCAACAGGCAATGGCAACTAATAAATTGTAAAAGACCATAATAGATTTAATTTGAAGTACTGTGCAGAATAATTGGAGCCCTTGATCTATGGCCTCACTAAATTGATTTATGTGCTATTTTAATATTTTTAGGACAGTGGCCTTGCCCCCATCAAATTCTTAATGCAAGGGATAGAAATAGACAAGCCAAACCTGCAAGGATAGTATGAAAATCTAACAAGAACTATTTAAACTTTGTCCAATTTTGCATTCATTAAACCCAACAGGCAACAAGTGAGAGTAGCTTTAAGGCCCAATATAAATGGTGATGACCAGAGACAGCAGCTAGCAGGTGGCCACATTCATTGCTTTAATTCAAGCACCAGACCATCACTTGCATGTCTGGCTCAATTAAGAGTTCAGATCCAACATTGATATCAGCATAAACTACAGGGGAAAAAAAAAATCTTTCTTGTTCTCTCATTGGAACAACCAAAATCTACAACTTCTAGAATTCAAAGCATTTAAGTAAAAATAGTTTAACATGTAGCAACTATAATATCAGTTTCTCTAATCCATTAAAATTAACAAGCTAGAACTTATTTGTTATCATAACCAATCCCTTCCCACCTGATTTTGTACAAGTAAAGAACTACAGAATATAAAAATAACAAGGAAAGTAGAAGGAAAAGAAATTGCACAATGGTGAAGAAATATTTCACAAAAAGCCTGTCAACTGTCAAACACTGACATAAAGGAAGAACAAGTTTTCCAAAGAAACTGAGTTAAAAACAAAATTCTGAATTTGCTGCATTCTCAAACATTACATCTATCTCAATAGAGTAAGGTAAAATAGCCTCCTCTCAGTGTCCAAGTTCTACTCATGATGGAATTATATTCCAATCAAACTAAATACCCACTGGCCAAGACCATCCTATACCAGTTTATTTGCGTTCTTCAAGTTTCAAATCTTCAGCAACCATTGACCAAAATGCCACTTCAAATACCAATTGATGCCAGCATGACAACATCCTGCTTGCTGCAATTTAGACACGGCGTCTCTTTCGGAGTCGGCATCCATTATGTGCACGGTGAGTTGTATCTTCAATGTATACAATTGGATTTAGATCGCCTCGAGAGTAAGTATAGCCCTCCCTCCAACTCATGATTGCCTGTCTTTTCTTTTTGAAATGAGTAAATCCTTTTACCTTCATTACAACTGACTTCAACCCAAGATTCCTGGCCATTCGTCCAACATGTTCTGCAGTTGCTTCAGCGGCATACCTAGAAAGTTTAGGCCCACCTTTCATTTCTGGCAAACAACCTGATGAAGCCCCAATTTTTTTGTTCCCCTTGTTGTCCGTGACAGTAACAAAGGTATTGTTGCGAATTAGCTTTATGTGGACAAAATCTGCATTTTGCTCAACACCAGACTGAGAAGGTTGAGAACCCCCCATGATGTCCTTTCCACTTTCCCCTAAAATTCCTCTCACAAAGTCCATGGATTTTGAATTTCTCTCCATCTCAACATCCTTTCGACTCTCTGAATGTATAGAACTCCAAAAACTTGCAGCATATGGAGAAGCCACATTGCCCTTCACATTCATTAAACCCAAATTCATCCCCCAATTGCCCAAACATCGCCACACAAGTCCTGCATTTGCTCTACTTGCAACATTCTCAAGAAGATGAGAACCACCCTTCAAATTCTCTAAACAACCTGCAAAACCCGACAACTTTTCAATCGGTAACAAAGGTATTTAACAGTCTCGGTGAATAAAATTCACAAAATCAACATTTTTCTACACCAATCGCAATCAGGGCTACTCATAAATCTTCCCGGATTTTTTCCTCAAACTATTTCCAGTCTCTAGTCATAAATCCATTTTGGGTCAAATTCATTCTATAATTTTTCAATTCCCAACAACACTTCTTGTCTTATGGACATAATCTATAATGGGTTTCAAATGAAGAGCAGCAATTAATGTGGTACTTTTGAAAATCTTTCAAAACAGGAAAGCACAATGCAAATAAAACCAAATCTCAGAGCAATTTTATCGCACAAAAAAAAAAAAAAAAAAAAAGTAAACCACCCCAGCACATGAGCAGTTTTTGGTTGCTAAGAAAATGAGGGAAAAAAAATGGATCTATGATTAATTTTACTTGATCTCCAAAAATTAAATAAAAAATAAAGCTATCTCAAATAAGCCAAATAGTTGAGGCCTATTTGGCTGTTCCATGGAATTTGAATGGCTCCATTCAAGTTTTATGTACCATCTAAAACACAAATTGATCGTCTTAAAAGGGACCATCAAAAAAAGTTGGAGCCATCATAATAATTGATGGGATAGGATCAATTTTAGTAATTCATGAAAATCCCTTGTTTTAGAGTTTTCTTATTGTGATTTATGGTGATGGCCACCTTCTATTGAATTGCCATATTTATGATGCCAGATATTTTCATAAATTCATACACAAAACACAAAGAACCAATTCAATTTCCATGTCACATCCAAACATGTCCTTGTATAATGAAGGACATAAACCCTAACTAGATATTGAATACAAGACATATGCAGATATTCATGAAAACCACTGCGTGTGTGTGTGTGTGTGTGTGTGTGTGTGTGAGAGAGAGAGAGAGAGAGAGAGAGAGATTACCTCTAACCAATAGCTTAGAGGCCATAACTCTGCAATAAAATAGAATCATCATTAAAACTAAGAAAATAGAATAATGCAATATAGTACAGCAATTCATTCCTTCTTCATCATCGATCCACGACATTGTTCTTATTAACGTCCTAAAACTTGGGTATTGACTCAAACTTGAGCAAAACTCTAATTTACAATATTTTATGAGCAAAAATTTTGAAATGTATTCCTTAAATGGTTCCTATTCTGATGAAAAAATTGAGCCCAAAAGTGTAATTTGTGTGTGTAAAAGCAAACGAGAAACAAATTAATCCATATATTGTTACAACTTATAATAAAGCAAAAGAGAATAAATAACATACAAATTAGAATTCCGTAAAAAAGAGCTGATAAAACCCCAGAATATATAAACATACAAAAATGAAAATAAAATAACAAAAACATCTCAAGTAACAAATTTGGTTCAATTTAGAGATTGTTTGGAGGATATAAAAAGGAAAAAGAAATCGAAAGAGAAAATAGTGTGTGTGTGTGTGTGTGTTGCTCAGTTATCCAAAATCACACTTTTGTGTGAGGATAGTATAGAGAGCAGAAGAAGTGGAGAGGTCTTCCTCCCAAATGTGAAGAGCAAGAATGCTGTCTTACAGACTGCAAAGGCTAATTGTTCTCTCGTGAGGTAGGGTCTAATAAATCTTGAGCCCAATGCTAAATGGGATTAAATCTATACAAATGAACTGTTTGGCTGGCATTTTGGAAGTAATTTTATTGCTTTTGAATACATATTGTTTTCAAAAACTATAAAAGTAGTAATAAGATGCTTACCATAAGATGCCTAGATATTAAGAAAGGGTTAGAGCGGAAGAGAAGAGTAAAAAGATTGATAAATCTAGCCCATTTGGTTCATGAAAACATTTCCTGTTTTCATTTTCTATGAAAATTTTCTAAATATGATTCATTTTCAGTTTTTAAAATTTAGAAAATGTATTTGGTTTATGCCAGTGAAAAATGTTTTCAAAAAATTAAAATATTCAAAATGCATTTGGTAAAGCTGTTTTCCCTCTATTTATTTTTTAAAAAAATTGTAATCTTCAGAGGCATGTCATTTAAGTAAAAAAAAAAAAAACAAGCAAACCCAGTAGTCAAACCAATCCAAACCCCACTTTCCCAACAACAACCACAATAAATAAATAAAATTCCAATAGACAATTTCAAAGAACACCATTAGGTGAATCACTCAATTCATATGGTGAGACTGAGTAGCTTTAACCTTCCTCAACAGAATCTTCTTCTCTACTTCCTTCACACCACTACTGCCCTCCTTGTTGGACGATTGAAAGCATGGAAAACACTAGCAAAAAACCCCCACATCAAATCAAACCAAATCCAAAAAAAACCCCACAGAGTTCACTACCAAAAAAAATAAATGGAGAAGAAGGAGTTGATAAGCTCGGCGGCTACCAATCACTCTTCAACTTCTCATTACGACCCCATCTGAAAAAAAATTCAATCACTCTTCATCCCAACACAAGTGGGACAGTGGCTATACGATAAATTTTTATTAGAAGGAAACCCAAATCAAAGAAAGTTCAGACCTGATAAATAATTAGTGATATCAAAGAATGCCTACTGAAGCGGGGATGGTAGAAACCCAATGCTCGAGGTGGCTTCAATGGTGGATGGAGAGAGAGAGAGTGTGTGTGTGTGTGTGTGTGTGAAGAAGAGAGAAAGGGGCAAGGAGCTGCTCGAGGTCGAAGTGGCTGTACACGGATCGATATACATATATAAATACACAGACTTACTTGAGAACAGAGTCACTCTTCATCTCAACAAAACAAAACAAAGTCGTGGACAGAGATACGGATTGATGCACATATATAAACAGAGAGAGAGAGAGAGAGAGGGGCGTACTTGAGAACAATCGCTGCTGTTGTGGTTGCAGCTCCGTCGTGGAAAGCCAGAAACCCTAGAAAGGGAAAATGTCACTGAGCACCAAATACATGGAGACTTGCCCAGCTTAGGAATGGCAATAGGGCGGGCGGGGCGTGTTTTCCACTCCCCAGTCCCTGTCCCTGTCCCCGTCCCCGATAAGAAAAATACTCCCCATCCCCGCCCCGGACCCCGCTGGGGTATAGAGTGGTATCCCCATCCCCGCCGCTGCGGTACATTCCCC